>OZ024745.1:44465756-44535756 GCA_964016885.1 Eledone cirrhosa | reverse complement strand
AGGTAGTTCGAGTTAGTAATCGAAGAATTAAGCTTAGATTAGTTGTAGGCAGGAGACTACTGACAATCATCTCTGCCTATGCTCCCCAAGCAGGCCTAGGCAAAGAAGAGAAAGACTGCTTTTACGAGCAACTTTTACAAACAGCCGCAATGACAGAGGACAGAGACATCATTATGCTAGCAGGGGACTTCAATGGTAATGTTGGACAGCTCCAGGATGGTTACACTGGGGTACATGGTGGGCACGGTAATGGCTCAAGAAATGAAGGAGTGAGACTTCTTGAATTTTGTGATGCAAGTACACTGACTATTTGCAACACTAACTTCCAGAGGCGAGCACATAAGCCAGATTGACTTATTAATAGTTAGGCAGCGGGACAGGCAAATGTACTTAGCACGCAGGGAGGCTGAGAGTAGGAGGTTTGCCAATGTTCTGCGATGGGAAGATCAGAGACGTGCGGTGTTCCACATTGCAAGGCAGTGTGTCAATGCAAATTAGGATGTTGTTGGAGATAAATGTGTCCGGAATGATGCCGGTGTACTTAGTATCACGAATGATTAGAAAAAGGAGGCCTGGAAATGTCATTTTGAGAGGCTGATAAATGTGGAGAACGAATGGGAGAGAGAGAAATTACCCTCAGTAGATCCGACAGAGGGACCAGCTATTGAGATTGACGAATATAGGGTCCAAGAGGCGATTAAGGAAATGAAAAATGGTAAGGCTGCTGGACCGTCGGGGATAGTTGCTGAGATGCTGAAGGCATCAGGGGACGTAGCTACTAAATTGGTTGCATGCATCATCGATCAGGCTATATATAGTGGTGTCATACCCAAAGACTGGTGCAGTAGTATTCTCATAAATTGCTACAAAGGTAAAGGGGATGCTCTGGAGAGGAGCAATTATAGGGTATAAATCTGATAGATCAGGTTATGAAAGTGGCAGAAAGGATATTAGCACAACTAATTAGAGAAAGGGTCAAACTAGATGAAATGCAGTTTGGTTTTGTGCCTGGGAAAAGTTCAACAGATGCCCTCTTCTTGGTGAGACAATTACAAGAGAGGTTCTTAGAGAAGAATAAGCCACTATACTTAGCCTTTGTTGACCTAGAGAAGGCCTTTGATAGGGTACCCCGATCTGTCATCTGGTGGTCCCTAAGGAAACTAGGTGTTGAGGAATGGCTTGTGAGGACAGTGCAAACTTTGTACAGAGGTGCTGTCAGTAAAGTCAGGGTAGGAATGGAGTTTAGTGAGGAATTCCAGATACAAGTAGGAGTACATCAAGGTTCGGTCCTCAGCCCGCTCTTGTTCATTATAGTCCTCCAAGCCATAACAGAGGAGTTTAAGACTGGCTGTCCATGGGAGCTTCTCTATGCTGACGATCTAGTTCTTATAGCAGAATCAGTAGAGGAGCTAGAGAATAAATTCTATGGCTATGGAAACAGCAGTTGGAAGCAAGAGGACTGAGAGTGTTGATGAGTAGAAAAGAGGACAAAACTCTGATTCCATCAGGGAAATGGCCATGTTTGATATGCAGAAAAGGAACTGGCATAAATTCTATAAAATGCACACAATGCAGATCCTGGGTACACAAGAGATGTAGTGGGATAGCAGGCAAACTAACAGGTAGGGAGAAATACGTATGCAGCAGATGTACAGGGAAATTAGGCAGTAGAAGTCGCATTGATAAACACATTTTTCAAATGCAGGCGGGTGCTATAGAGGTAGTGAATGGCTTCCGGTACCTGGGGGATCGGATTGGCATGGGATGGGGGGGGGGGGTTCTGAGGCCATAGTATCTAGAATAAGGATGGGTTGGAAGAAGTTTAGGGAGCCGCTTCTTCTGCTGACGAAAAAGGGTTTCTTCCTGCAAACAGACCTCAGATCGCTGAAGCTCACGGTGGAGATGACAAAGGACCGTGACAAGTGGAGAGATGCTGTGCTGAATAAGACCTGTCTCACCCTTGCAAGCAGGGAAAAGCAGACGTAAAATGATGATGATAATGATGATGATGATGATGATATATATATATATATATATATATATATATATATATATATATATATATATATATATATATATAACACTTATCAACATTGTTTATTCTTTACATAAAGAGAGATATTCTAACATTGCAATTTCAAAATTGAAGGAAAATTGCTCTGCTTATATCTACTTGCATATTAATTCTTCTTAAACACTAACTTTGCTTTTAATAAGCTTATTAATTTCACAACTTCAAGCATAGAGCCTGTTCTGCTAACGCATATGGCATGTAATATAATATATCTTTCTATACTCTCCTATGAGTTTGTGATATAATATTTCTAATGTTATATCTAAAGTTTATTATTTTCGCTTAATTCACATAGACATAAAGTCATAGCACTGACTACCTGTTGAGCAGCTGTTCGATCTCAGTGCTTAAATATCTCACTTAGATAAACTAAAATTAAACTTCCTAGACCCATCATCATCATCATCATCATCATCAACGTTTAACGTCCGTGTTCCACGCTTGCATGGGTTTGGACGGGGGTTTTCCCACTTGAGGCAAGAGTGATTATCTTGCTCGCATAGGACTATCTGGCGGGTTTTCTACAGCTGGATGCCCTTCCTAACACCAACCACATTTACAGTGTGGGGCTGGGAGGTTTTTACCGTGTTGCCTACACGGCCACATTACAGCGTGGACTGTCTGGCGGGTTTTCTACAGCTGGATGCCCTTCCTAACACCAACCACATTTACAGTGTGGGGCTGGGAGGTGTTTACCGTGTTGCCTACACGGCCACATTACAGCGTGAACTGTGTGTTTTTTGTAGTGACACCTACACGATCTCATTTGTTTCGGCCTGGATGTTGTGGCACCAACATAACTTTACATTGAAAGGGGCGGTGTGGATGGGGTAGGGGTGGTGGGACGGGGGTGTATTTTGTTAGAGATGCCTACTGACTGTAGTAGGTTTCACTTTGTATTTAGGTAAGGCGGGTCTTCTCTATTACTGAGTACCGCCAAAGGTCTCGGTCCAGTGACATTGTCTTGGTGAGGTGTAAGTGTGTGAGGTCGGAATTTATCAGCTCGTCCCAGGTTTTTCTGGGTCTGCCTATTCCGTGGCTACCGTCTATCTTTATTGCCCTGCACTTTGTTATACAGCTATCGTCTTTCATGCGCATCACGTGACCATACCAACGTAGCCTTCTCTCGAGTAAACAACATCTGATCCCTCTTATTTCTAATTTTTTCCTTAGTTCGTTTATGCTTTGCCGTTCACGTATATTACTATTACACATCCAGCGGAGCATGCAAGCTTCGTTTCTCTCTAGTCTGCGTATATCCTCTGCACACAATGCCCAGGTCTCACTGCCATACAACATTGCTGTTTGTATGCAGGCATCATACAACCTGCCTTTCATTTTTAGGGAGAACCCTTTAGCGGCTAATAGTGGTATAAGCTCTCTGAACTTTTTCCATCCAATTCTGACTCTAGCTACTGTACTTTCAGAGCACCCTCCCCCACTGCTGATTTTGTCACCCAGGTAACGGAAGCTGTCCACTATTTCTATAGAACCCTCTGCACAGTTGAAAGAGCTAGTATTTTGTGGGCACTTGCTGCTACTTATTGCACCAGAGCACCGGCCACATATAAAATCTATGTTCTTAGTTAGCTTACCTGTGATCCCACTACATCTTTTATGCACCCATACTTTGCATTTGGGACACAAAATGGAGGGTCTACCTACACCTTTCCTACACACTGAGCATGGCCACTTCCCGGAAGGGACCGCCGCCTTATTTTCTTTCTTACAAACTAGAACTTTAGTCTTAGCCAGGTTAATTTTAAGGCCTTTTGATTCTAGGCCGTGCTTCCATGTTTGGAATTTCTTCTCTAGCTCGGCCATTGATTCAGCTATGAGTGTTAGGTCATCTGCGTATAGGAGTTCCCATGGGCAACCGGTCTTGAACTCCTCTGTTATAGCCTGAAGGGCAATAATAAATAGTAGGGGCTGAGAACAGAGCCCTGATGGACGCCAACTTTTACGCTAAACTCTTCACTATATTCTTTGTTAATTCTAACCTTGCTGACTGTTTCTTTATACATGGCTTGTATAGCTCTCACAAGCCATTCATCAACACCTAGTTTTCTAAGAGCCCACCAGATAATGGAACGGGGGACTCTGTCGAAGGCTTTCTCTAAGTCGACAAAAGCTAAGTATAGGGGTTTACTTTTAGCTAGGTACTTCTCCTGTAGTTGTCGTACAATGAAAAGAGCGTCTGTGGTACTTTTGCCTGACACAAACCCGAACTGCATTTCATCTAGATCAATTCTCTCTCTGATTAGTTGCGCAAGAACCCTCCGATACGTCCTGAATATCTGAGGCTGCAGGTAGTGGCTTGATATTCATTTCAACAAACTTTCCAGTTAACTAACATCAATGACTGAGACTCAAAGAGTAATAACAATAATAATAATAATAATAATGCTTTCTTTATTAACCACAAGGGTTTACATAAAGTAGACATTAAGGACAGTACATGACAATACGGGACGTTACAAATGGGCATTTCTGCATGTAAAAAAAAACAGAGGATGTAATAAAAAAATAACAATGAAAAAATTCCCCAATAGGGAGGAGACTTCCGAGGGACATTTGTGGAGAAAGCCCATTAAAAGGCCACAGTGACCCTGACAACCAGGGCAAGGGCACTTGCCCTCTTCTTCTTATTATTATTAAAATAATAATAATAATAATAATAATAATAATAATAATAATGGTTTCTGATTTAGGCATACGGCTAACATTTTTGGGGGTGGGGTGTGTGTGTGATAAATTGAGTAAATCAAACCCAATGCATTACTGGTGCCCTATTTTATCGAACCAATGAGGTTGAAAGGCAAAGCTAATCTCGGCTGGATTTGTACTTGTAACGCAAAGGGCCGCAACTATGTGCTGCAAAGCAGAGGAACGTGTACTCCTATTCAGGGATATTCAACATGGCACATTCCTAAATCCCGTGAATCTGATTTCCCTTACGAGGCATGGATCGACTCAATAATATGGTAAATGACACTTGTCGAAGAGGCCGGGCAGTAAGATCGTAACCAGTCCCTATTGATTGGAAAGACAACATCTTAAAATCACGGTCATGCTACGCACACAAAAACAAGATGGCGTAGGACAGAATAAAGAAAACAAAAACAAAGAAAAGACGAAAGAACTTTGACAATATATAAACAATCATCTGGTTGTGGAACCAACCAACCAACCGGAAATTTATATATTCCTAAATTTATAAATTTATTATAATAAATTGAAGTGAAAGCAACTGGTGCGTGTGTTTCTTATTGGCAACATGACCCTCCCAAAGTATAACAATATCGGTTTCAACACACGTTTTCAGATAAAGAATATTGCTAAACAAATTCAGAAACGAAATATAAAAATATATAATTATATATAAATATATATATATATATTTACGTACGTATGTATGTACGTATGTATGTATGTATGCATCAAGTAGTATACTTTTGAATTTATTTATGGCTGTGGGGTCCTTTAGCTTCCATATTTTTCTCCTGAGGATAGTCCTCTTCTGTTGTCTATTACGTCTCGTCCTGATTATTAGGTCGCTAATTATCAGTCTATGTTGGGAGGTGCATTCTTCATGGGGGAGGGATTTAGTGTTTACAACAGACACTCTGTCACGTCTTCTGGTAAGGATATAATCTACCTTGCTTGTGTGTTCCCCCGATCTATAGGTGATCAGGTGATTGTCACGTTTTTTGAAGTTAGTGTTACAGATAGTTAGGTTATTTGCGTCACAGAATTCCAGGATTCTGGAGCCTTCCTCATTTCTAGTACCAAACCCATAGCCTCCATGGATTTCGTCGTAGCCGTCACAATGTTGTCCAACGTGACCATTTAGGTCGCCTGCAATAATTATATAGTCACTGTCGGTTATTTGGGAGGTAGTGAGCATCAGTTTCTCATAGAATCTGTCTTTTATAGTGCCGGGCAGTCCGGATTGGGGTGCGTACGCAGATATTACTGTCACCGTAGTTCTATTGAGGACAAGTCTTATTTTAATTATTCTGTCGTTCACTCTATTTACGTCTATTATCTTATCTGCCCACTTTTCTGCTACCATGATTCCTACTCCACCCAGCCCATTGTCATTTCCCACCCAGAAAAGCTTATAGCATCGTTTTTTACCCACAATGAATCTAGCTGACTCACCCCTCCACCTGGTCTCTTGAATACAACAAACATCGATCTCCTTACGTTCAAGCATTTCTACAACCTCGTTAGAGCGACCCTTTATGTTTAAGTTAATTTTAGTTTATCTAAGTGAGATATATAAGCACTGAGATCGGACAACTGTTCAACAGGTAGTCAGTGCTATGACTTTATGTCTCTGTGAATTAAGTGAAAATAATAAACTTTAGATATAACATATATACAAAACATTGGAATATTTACCACAAGGTATATCACAGAGACAGATTATTTTTGTGATTATTCACCTCATCAACCATAGATGGCACACAATATACAACAATTGCTGACATTAGTCATTGATAAATATATTGACCAGGAATGGGGAATAAAACAAAGTAGTTACTCTATATATCATTGAGAAATAATGATTTCTAGGTTTTGAGATGAGGTCAGTAATTTAGGGAAGGTAAATTCAGTTATACTGACCTCAATACTTGACAGGCATTTTAGTTTATCAACCTTGGAAGGATGAAAAGCAAAATCACCTAGGTGTGGTTTTAACTCAGTATGTAAAGAGCCAGAAGAAATATAAAAAAGCTTTTTATCCAAAGCTCAAATGATACTGGCAATCCACATCCCACCTAACTCTATATATAATTGAGAAATAATAATAATTCTTTTGTAAATGTAGTGAAAAACACCTTCTGAGTGACCAACTGGAAGAATATAAGTGGTATTCATAGTATGGTCCCATAACTCCTGATGAAATCGTAGTGACATACAGCATTTTGGGGGCATTTTAAGCCTGATGGACCCCATCCTTCTCCAGGCCTGACTACAGCAGATTTCTTCCAGAGAAAGATAGAAAGAGTGAGAAAGGAAGTGAGAAAGAGATGTAGAGGAAAAATCAACCCCAGTGCTAGACTGATACATTTTTATCGACCTCAAAGTTGACTTTGGTGGGATTTGAACTCAAAGAGCAGAGGGCCAGAACGAATACATCAATGCACTCTATCTGATGTACTAATTCCTCTGCTAATTTGCTGTCTTAGAATATAAGCACAGATGCTTAAGTACACACCAGGAGCAATATAGGAGATACGTACATGAGCCTAGGAAGTATAATTTTATTTTGTCCTAGCTAGACATTTAATCAATTTGAGGGCACAATGACTTAACAGATAGTCAGTGCTATGACTTTATGTTATCAGAATTCAACAAATGGGGTGAATTGACCTTGAATATACTACATACAAAAGAATATAGACATTCTAACCACAAATTACCTCACAGACACAGAATATCTAGATGTTTCAGTGACTATTCACCTTCTCAGCCATTGTTGAACTAAAGGCACTCATTTAATCACACAAGATATAGGAAGGGAATATAGTCATAGAAAACCTGCAAATGGTTGGTAGGACTCTTCAGTTTTGTCAAAGATATGACAATATCCTTAATTGGCTTAACTAGAATGGTTGATTTATAAAAAGAAAATGAGAGAGGAATTATATGTTGATTATATGTTTCAACAATAGTTAGAGACACAATTACTTCAGGAGAACATATACAATAAGTCTCAGATACTAAATATAATGAGTGGGAAAATTTCAATCAGCTGAGACCATCTTCATAATTTGTAGACAATAATTCCTTTTAGGGCTGTTAAAATCTAAAAACTGCAATCAAGAAAGATAATTACTGCAATACTAGTTGATCCAAATTTTGGGAGAAAATTCATACTATCTTAAGTGATTAGAATTTATTTGTAAGCTTACTTTTTAAATGAAATATTTTATTCTCTCTCTTACAGTGACCAATAAATTGGACATTATTAAACATTAAAGATAGCTGCTAATCTTCTTCCTGTCAATGAAAACTTTGCCAGTATATACCATTCTTTGGGTGGTCTCTTTCTTTATAAAAGTGAGTTAAAATGTTTTTTTTTATTTCTATCCCACCTTGAACAAGATTAGTGAAACTAGTGTTTTTTTTTACTAATCTACAAATCAAAGATATAATTTATGTGTAACCACAGTCATTCTAGTGTATTTGTTTCAATCAACCCAAGATAGAATATATATACTTCTCATTTCTCGATGAAGTGGTTGGATTTAAAAATAGGGGCAATTTATTAGAGAACAGTGGCATGCATCTTGAGTCCACAACACCTTAATCATAAACACCTTAATCACACAATAGTTAAACATCTTCATCACACAATAGTTAAACATCTTAAACTCACAATAGTTAAACACCTTAATCTCATGACAGTTAAACACCTTAATCTCACAATAGTTAAACACCTTAATCTCACAATAGTTAAACACCTTAATCTCATGACAGTCATACACCTTAATCACATGATAGCTAAACATCTTAATCTCACAATAGTTAAACACCTTAATCACATGATAGCTAAACATCTTAATCTCACAATAGTTAAAAACCTTAATCTCACAATAGTTAAACACCTTAATCTCGCAGTAGTTAAACACCTTAATCTCACAATAGTTAAAAACCTTAATCTCACAATAGTTAACACCTTAATCTCACAGTAGTTAAACACTTTAATCTCACAATAGTTAAACACCTTAATCTCACAATAGTTAAAAACCTTAATCTCGCAGTAGTTAAACACCTTAAACTCACAATAGTTAAACACCTTAATCTCACAATAGTTAAACACCTTCATCTCACAATAGTTAAACACCTTAATCTCACAATAGTTAAACACCTTCATCTCACAATAGTTAAACACCTTAATCTCACAGTAGTTAAACACCTTAATCACACAATAGTTAAACACCTTCATCTCACAATAGTTAAACACCTTCATCTCAAAACAGTTATACTCGTTAATCACAGAAGAGTTATACACCTTAATCTCACAATAGTTAAACACCTTAATCTCACAATAGTTAAACACCTTAATCTCACAATAGTTAAACACCTTAATCTCACAATAGTTAAACACCTTAATCTCACAATAGTTAAACACCTTAATCTCACAATAGTTATACACCTTAATCTCACAATAGTTATACACCTTAATCTCACAATAGTTAAACACCTTAATCTCACAATAGTTATACACCTTAATCTCACAATAGTTATACACCTTAATCACATGACAGTTAAACACCTTAATCTCACAATAGTTAAACACCTTAATCTCACAATAGTTAAACACCTTAATCTCACAATAGTTATACACCTTAATCTCACAATAGTTATACACCTTAATCACATGACAGTTAAACACCTTAATCTCACAATAGTTAAACACCTTAATCTCACAATAGTTATACACCTTAATCTCACAATAGTTATACACCTTAATCACATGACAGTTATACACCTTAATCTCACAATAGTTATACACCTTAATCTCACAATAGTTAAACACCTTAATCTCACAATAGTTAAACACCTTAATCTCACAATAGTTATACACCTTAATCTCACAATAGTTATACACCTTAATCTCACAATAGTTATACACCTTAATCACACAATAGTTAAACACCTTAATCTCACAATAGTTAAACACCTTAATCACACAATAGTTAAACACCTTAATCTCACAATAGTTAAACACCTTAATCACACAATAGTTAAACACCTTAATCTCACAATAGTTAAACACCTTAATCACACAATAGTTAAACACCTTAATCTCACAATAGTTATACACCTTAATCACATGACAGTCATACACCTTAATCTCACAATAGTTAAACACCTTAATCACACAATAGTTAAACACCTTAATCTCACAATAGTTATACACCTTAATCACATGACAGTCATACACCTTAATCTCACAATAGTTAAACACCTTAATCTCACAATAGTTAAACACCTTAATCTCACAATAGTTATACACCTTAATCACATGACAGTTATACACCTTAATCACATGACAGTTATACACCTTAATCACATGACAGTTATACACCTTAATCTCACAATAGTTAAACACCTTAATCTCACAATAGTTATACACCTTAATCACATGACAGTTATACACCTTAATCACATGACAGTTATACACCTTAATCACATGACAGTCATACACCTTAATCTCACAATAGTTAAACACCTTAATCTCACAATAGTTAAACACCTTAATCTCACAATAGTTATACACCTTAATCACATGACAGTTATACACCCTAATCACATGACAGTTATACACCTTAATCACATGACAGTCATACACCTTAATCTCACAATAGTTAAACACCTTAATCACACAATAGTTAAACACCTTAATCTCACAATAGTTATACACCTTAATCACATGACAGTCATACACCTTAATCTCACAATAGTTAAACACCTTAATCTCACAATAGTTAAACACCTTAATCACATGACAGTTATACACCTTAATCACATGACAGTTATACACCTTAATCACATGACAGTTATACACCTTAATTACATGACAGTTATACACCTTAATCACATGACAGTTATACACCTTAATCACATGACAGTTATACACCTTAATCACATGACAGTTATACACCTTAATCACATGACAGTTATACACCTTAATCACATGACAGTTATACACCTTGGTCCCAAAGCTAAAGGAGGCAACTTTAAAAAAGAATTCTTAAAAGTAAGTTGATTCAAGAGAGACAGGAAAGTGACAGTTATTAGTGAACCATAAGCTCCTTGCTCAGTCATTTTCTGAAGTAATCATCTATCTTGAACAATTAATCATAAGAATGACATCCAAAAATGAAATACATGTTGCATCAATGCAGACAAACATATGTACATTATAAATTATTTAGTACTAGGGGTTAACTTTGACTTTCATCCTTACAGGTTCGATCAAATAAAGTACCAGTAATACACTGTGATAATTGCTGGCCTTGTGCCAAAAGTACTAACAATTATAAACTATTTAGTACTTGCTAATGTGAAAAAAATTTGGATATGAAAATACTAAAAATATAATAATAATAATAATAATAATAATAATAATAATAATAATGTTTTCTTTATTAACCACAAGAGTTTACATAAAGTAGACATTAAGGACAGTACAGGACAATACAGGACGGTACAAATGGGCATTTCTGCGTGTAAAAAAAACAGAGGATGAAATAAAATAACAAAGAAAAATTCCCCAATAGGGGGGAGACTTCCGAGGGACATTTGTGGAGAAAGCCCATTAAAAGACCACAGTGGCCCTGACCACCAGGGCAAGTGCCCTCTCCCAGTTTTCCACCTTTAATTTACAGACACATACTCAGAGAAGGCCCATTCATTCGGGCCATACTTGCTTCTCTCACCCATCTTTCAACAAAATGCTGGGAAGAGAGCACTTCCCTCTCTACCCTGATTTTCCTTTTCAGATGAAATTTGAAAAAGTTAATCAGGGCATCACCGAAGAGGTAAGTGCTCGTCTTCAGCCCTTTCAAACGTGTCCACCATACTATCTCTTTCGCCATGGCCACCAGACAGATAAAAACTGCCTGCCCTTCCCGGCTAAAGGAAGGGGGCGGGGCAATCCTCACGATGGACTCAGCTGATAGCTGTATCCATCCTACACGTGACAGCAGGTGTTCGACATAAACCCACAAGTCAGCAATGCTCGGACACTGGATGAGTGCGTGCAGGACGGTTTTGTCGCCCTGCGCGCATCTCGGACATGCCCGGCTGACAGCACCTCCATGCCTGTAGAGTTTATCCCGAACTGGCAAAGCTCCCCGGTAGCACTGCCAGGCCAGGGATTTCTGGAAGTTGTCCATAGGCCCCGGCCCGAAAGTCCTTCCCAAGAGATTGGCTAGTTGATTTTCGTCGACGCCTAGAGTTTCTCCAAGTACGTCGTCGCTCTTCCCCTCCACTAATCACCTATAGAACGCCAAGGTGGAGTTTCCACCGATCACATTGCCCGACTGGTCGAGGGCTGTGAGCGCCTGAAGACATTCCAGTCTCCAAGTGGCTCCCTCTCGGTCTTCGCTTGACCCAGGACTGCAGCTCCGTCAAGGAGACGAGCTGGGGAAAAACGTGTCTAGCAAACGGCGACCACACCTGATAACCGTCGAGGAAGAGGTGGAGATGTCGTAGCCTGAGCGCGTGTCTGCGCATCATCAGCCACGGCATGCCCAGCCCTCCACGTAGCAGGTGTTGACAGCATATGGACCGCCTGACCATCGGAGCGCGTCCCTTCCACAAGAAGCGAAAGAGCAAACGCTCCAGCGCAGTCAGGCGGGGCTTAGGACAAGGTACGACGGTCAGGCGGTAGTAGATGACGGATGCGATGTACGCATTCGCCACCTCCGCTCGACCTTTCAGGGATAGCTTCCTCTCCGCCCATTTCTGGGTGAGAGAAGCCACCCTGCTCGTCACCTCGTCCCAGTTTTTGTCCGTCTGGAGGTCTGGACCGAACCAGACCCCTAGCAATTTAACCGGTCCGTCCATCCAGCGCCCGACGACGCTGTTGGACGGCATGGACCTGCCTCTCCAGGTGCCGAGCTGCAGGCCCACTGACTTTTCCTGGTTGATCATTGCTCCTGTCACCGCTTCGTATTCTCTTAGTGTAGTGCCGATCGCCTCGATGTGTTTGGCGTTCGACACCACTACGGTGACATCGTCGGCATATGCTGACACGGATCTTCCGCATCCTAGTTCGCGCGGGACCCCCCTCAACGTCTCCAGTTTGTGCAGTAATGGCTCGAGAGTCAATACGTACAATAGGGACGAGAGGGGACATCCTTGGCGGACCGAGCGCATGATGTTGAACGGTTCTGAAAGGTGACCGTTCACTCTCACTACAGTGCAGATGTCGCTGTGCATGGCAGCGATCCAGCCTCTGAAGACGGGCCCAAAGCCAGCCGCCCTCAGGACTGCCGCTAGGTAACGATGGTCGACCCTATCGAAGGCTTTCGACTGATCTAAATTGATCAAAAACCCACCCGTGCCAGGTTCCCTAGCTACCCTCTCTACGATGTATCGCATGAGGTGGAGGTTGTCGTGGATGGATCTGTCGGGAATGGCGCATGTCTGTGCCTCTCCCACCAGACCACCAACGACAAGCGCCAACCTCTTTGCTAGCACCTTGGCCAAAATCTTGAACTCTGTGTTTAGCAGAGTTATGGGCCTAAAATTATCTATGTTATCCCCCTTGTTCGGATCCTTTCTCAGCAGCGCCACCGCTCCTCGGCTCACAGAGCTGGGAATTCTCCCGTTCTGTTGCCAGTTGCAGTAGACGTCCGCCAAGAGGCTTCCGAACAAGTCTGGCATTTGTACGTAAAGTTCATAGGGTAGACCATCCAAACCAGGCGATTTACCCCTTGTGCAACTAGTCATTGCATCCCGTACTTCAGCGGTTGTTATCAGCTTTTCGCAACACTCCGCCTCAGTGGCCGAAAGCCGCGGCAGTCCGTCGAGGTAGACACTAAAGTCCATCCCTCGATCCGGCCCGCCACTGCCCCCGAACAGTTGAGCGAAGTGTCGCTGAAAAGCTTCACACATTTGCCCGGGATCGAGTAGCATGCGCCCGTCGTGGTCCACCAAAGACCGGATCGTGGCTTTGTTGCCACGACGCGCCTCCGCCACTCGGGCCCATTGAACGGCTTTCGTCCCCTCGTGTCTGAGAGCACGCACCCTAGCTCTGACAACGCAGCCTTCGTGCTTTGCATTGAAGAATTGGTCAAGGGCCAATTTCGCCGCAAGTACGTCGATCGCGATGCCTTTGCTAAGCGCCTCATCTAATTTTCTAACTAATTCTCCCTCTGCTCTATTTTTCTCTATTGCTAAAGTCTTACTAAACCTAATGGACTCTATTCTAATTGCTCTTTTCAGAGCAAACCACCACTTGTTGTTGACGATGGCCCCCGTCAACGCCCGCTTAACTAGTTCGCTAATCCGGTCTCTGTAGGCCTTGCGCGTTGGTAAGGACGCGTTTAGCTTCCAGTAGCCGGGTCCTCATCTATGAAGCCTATCTAAGTCAAGCACACAGATCACGAATTTGTGGTCCGTGTAGCTGACTATCTTGAATTGTGGACAGCCTATGCTAGACCTATCTATTTCCCTACAAAATACTCTATCTAGATATGATCTGGATGACCCTATGCGATTTGTCCAAGTCCACATTGGTACATTCGGGAAATCCATTCGGTACCTGTCAGACAGTTCAAAACGTCTGAGCAGGTTGGTGAGACTCTTGCACCCTTCTTCCCTATCCACTAATCCCACACAATCCCAGCGTGCATCTAAGATCCCGTTCCAGTCACCCACTAACACTAAAGAGCGGGACGTTCCAAGAAAGGTCTCCAGACGCCGGAAGAAATCAGGCCGCCCTGCTCCTGTCGGGGCATAGACGGCCACTAACCTGAAAGCTTGCCCGTCTCCGCTGGTCACGTCCAGCACCACCAACTTACCTTCTGGGTCCAGGAAGATGGCCCGTATGGCAAGATCCAAACCTCTCCGAAAAAGCACAGCAACTCCTCCCCCCGATCCCGGACGGCTGGGAGATGCGTACACATCGTAGCCGCCGAAGATCGGTGCGAAAGCCTGTGCTTCGGAGATTCTGGTCTCGCTGATGGCCACTACATCTATGTTTAGTGACCTGAGGTCGTTGAGCAGGTGGCCCTGCTTCCATGACGACCCCAAGCCACGCGCATTTATGCTGCCTATTCTGAGTGAGGTCATGTTGAAAAGGAGTGGAAAAGATGGGAAAGACCACTTACCTTACTTCTCGTAGGGGAAGTACGGTTTTTCCATCCTTTTCACTGCTTGTGGCCTCCTCAGGAAGGATGTCCTTATAAATCCTCCTGGAGAGTGCTTGTCGGAAGTCTCAGATGTCTTTGGGGAATTTTTTTTTTAGTGTCATGTACGTTTTCTGTGTGATGCGAGTGATTTGTATGTGTGGAGGTGGTGTGAATTTTGGGGTTGTTGTGTAGTCTTTTTCTGTGATGCTGGTGTTGTGTTGGATGTAGTGTAATAATTGCTTGTTGTTCAAATTTAATGCTGTGTAGTGTGTATCGTTTTGGTTGTTTTGTTTTGTTTGTGTTTGTTGTGGGTTTGTTTCTGTTTCGCATTTTGGTGACTTTTGTGGTGTAGGTGATGGTGGTGTTGGGGTTAATGATGGTGATGGTGTTGGTGTTTGGGTTGATGGGGTTGGTGATGCTGGTGTGGATGGTGGCATATCTGTCCTAACTTTTTTGTTTCTTAATTTATTTGTTTCCCTCTGTATTTTGTTTTTGGAGGGGGAAGGAAGAGAATTTTTTCTTTTTTGGTTTCTTTTTTTTTTCCGGATATCGTTTCCCACTCCTCGTCGTCACAATCTGTCTCCAGTTGTGATAGGCCGGGGAGTGGAAAATCCTCCACAGGCGTTAGTTTTGCTTGTGGCGTGGTGGATGGTGTAGGCGCTGGTGCTAGTTCTGAAGTGTTGGGTGGTGGTGGTGTTGGTTTTGCTGGTGGTGGTGGTGGTGTTGGTTTTGCTACTGTTGCTGGGGTTGTTGCTGTTATAGTTGCTTCTGTTGTTGCTGCTACAGTTGTTGCTGCCATCTCTGCTACTGGTGGTGTTGATGGTTGTGTCACTGGGGTGGGTAGGAGAGGTGGCCTCAACCTTTTAGCCTGAGGGCAGAAAGCCCTTAGGTGGGTTCCTTCACCACAAACGACACACCTAGGTCTTCTGCCCTCGACAATTACCGTGAGGTGGCTGCCGTCAGTGAGGTCTATTACCTCTGGGATCTCCTCAATGCTTTTTTGGTCCGCTTGGATCAGGAGCTCCATCCCAGATCCGGACCAGTTCTCCTGCTTTTCTTTTGCTATTGCTATTATTTTTGTGTTGGCTTCGATGCCGGCGAGGACGGCCGCTATTAGCCAGGGAATTTCGATGGCCGGTGGAACGTGGGTCACCCTGATCTTTACGAGTCTCTGTCCACAATAGCTTGGGACGAGTGTGAAGTCGTCACTTCTTAATGAGGCCATGGAGTGTTCTCTAGCCTCCTCTGGTGTTTCAAAGAACACGTCCACGGTTCCATACTTCTGCCCACGTCTGATGTGGATTTTTCTTGCCCACACATGTCCCAAAGCTTTTTGGATTTGGGACTCGGATGCCCGTTCCACTCGGCGCGATTTTACATTTATTGTTCGATACGACACGGTGCATAGGCGCCGATGCTCCATTTTATTAGGTGTGTGTGTGGGGGGGGGGGGGGGGCTGACCCTACCCATCTTTCTTTACCATTTGTTTGGCATTTTCTAAATCCTCCTGAGTTACCGTAAATGCTTCGAACTGTTTTGCTACTCTGGCAAAACTGAGGGTGGTTTTTATAATGTCATTGTTGTTGTTGTTGCTATCGTTTTTTGTGTTAATATTAATTTTAGTTTCAGTTGTGGTGGTGGTGACGTCAGTCGTCTTTGGTGGGGAAGAGTCCATTTTACTTGATTTCATTTCGACATCAGGAGTTAATTTATTTTTTTCTTCTTTTGTTTCTGTTGTCGCGGTGGTGGTGGTGGTGGAGGCTTTAACACCTGCAGTCATTGGTAATGGCGGGAAATGAATGTCTGTCTGAGACAAATTTAAAATATTGCTAGTGCTTAAATTGTGTGTGTTGGCAGACGTAATATCATTTACAATGGTGGTGTCGGTGTGAGGTGTTAATTTGTGAGAAAAGCTTTCAGCTGCTTGGTGCAGTGGTGAATTAGCCATTTTTTTTTAAAGAAATTTTTTGATAATCATAAAAGTTTAAATTTTGGGCACAAGGCCCCAATCTTTTTGGGTGTCCTTTTCGGAAAACAATGTATGTACGCTTATATATAGTTAACAAAAAAAAATTTCCATAAATGGCAATTTTTAACAAACGGAAATAACAAACATTTGCGGAGCTCACGATGATACGATTTACTATGTAGGTCGCCAATAATAATAATAATAATAATTTCTTTATTAACCACAAGGGTTTACACAAAGTAGACATTAAGGACAGTACAGGACAATACAGGACGGTACAAATGGGCATTTCTGCGTGTAAAAAAAAAACAAAAAAAAACAGCGGATGTAATAATAGAACAATGAAAAATTCCCCAATAGAGGGGAGACTTCCGAGGACCATCGTGGAGAAAGCCCATTAAAAAAATCCACGGTGACCCTGACCACCAGGGCAATTGTTCTCTCCCAGTTTTCCACCTTCAATTTACAGGCATATACTCACTCGGACCATTCTTGCCTCTCTCACCCATCTTTCAACAAAAAGCTGGGAAGAGAGCACCTCCCTCTCAACCCTGATTTTACTTTTCAAATTAAATTGGAAAAAGTTAATCAGGGCATCAGCGAAGAGGTAAGTGCTCGTCTTCAGCCCTTTCAGATGTGTCCACCATACTATCTCTTTCGCCATGGCCACCAGACAGATAAAAACTGCCTGCCCTTCCCGGCTAAAGGAAGAGGGCGGGGCAATCCTCACGATGGACTCAGCTGATAGTCGGATCCGTCCCACACGCGACAGCAGGTGTTCGACATAAACCTACAAGTCAGCAATGCTCGGACACTGGATGAGTGCATGCAGGACGGTTTCGTCGCCCTGCGCGCATCTCGGACATGCCCGGCTGACGGCACCTCCATGCCGGTAGAGTTTATCCCGAACTGGCAAAGCTCCCCGGTAGCACTGCCAGGCCAGGGATTTGTGGAAGTTGTCCATAGGCCCCGACCCGAAAGTCCTTCCCAAGAGATTGGCTAGTTGATTTTCGTCGACGCCTAGAGTTTCCCCAAGTACGTTGTCACTCTTCCCCTCCACTAACCCTCTATAGAACGACAAGGTGGAGTTTCCACCGATCACATTGCCCAATTGGCCGAGGGCTGTGAGCGCCTGAAGACATTCCAGTCTCCAGGCGCTCCCTCTCGGTCTTCGCTTGACCCAGGACTGCAGCTCCGTCAAGGAGACGAGCTGGGGAAAGACGCGTCTAGCAAATGGCGACCACACCTGATCACCGTCGAGGAAGAGGTGGAGATGTCGTAGCCTGAGCGCGTGTCTGCATCATTAGCCACGGCATGCCCAGCCCTCCACGTAGCAGGTGTTGACAGCATATGGACCGCTTGACCATCGGAGCGTGTCCCTTCCACAAAAAGCGAAAGAGCAAACGCTCCAGCGCAGTCAGGCGAGGCTTAGGACAAGGCATGAGGGTCAGGCGGTAGTAGATGACGGACACGATGTACGCGTTAGCCACCTCCACTCGACCTTTCATGGATAGCTTTCTCTCCGCCCATTTCTGGGTGAGAGAAGCCACCCTGCTCGTCACCTCGTCCCAGTTTTTGTCCGTCTGGAGGTCCGGGCTGAACCAGACCCCTAGCAATTTAACTGGTCTGTCCGTCCAGCGCCCGACGACGCCGTTGGACGGCATGGACCTGCCTCTCCAGGTGCCAAGCTGCAGGCCCACCGACTTTTCCTGGTTGATCATTGCTCCTGTCACCGCTTCGTATTCTCTTAGTGTAGTGCCGATCGCCTCGATGTATTTGGCGTTCGACACCACTACAGTGACATCATCCGCATATGCTGACACGAATCTTCCGCATCCTAGCTGACGCGGGACCCCCCTCAACGTCTCCAGTTTGTGCAGTAATGGCTCGAGAGTCAATACATACAAGAGGGGCAAGAGGGGACATCCTTGGCGGACCGAGCGCATGATCTTGAACGGTTCGGAAAGGTGACCGTTTACTCTCACCACTTGGGCAGCTTGAAGGGAAAGAAAGAGGCAACGACTTGATCCCTGAGGCAGAACAGACTAAGACATTCTGGAGAGGAATATGGGAGCAGGATGTTGAACATAATGATCAGGCAGTGTGGATTGAGACAGTACAAAAGGAGATTAGTGAACAAGCACACCAACAAACTGATTTAAGTATCACAGTTGAAACTCTTAAAGGGCAGGCCAAAAAACTAACCAACTGGAAATCACCAGGCCCAGATGGTGTGCAGGGGTATTGGATTAAAAATATAACATCCCTCCACCCGAAACTAGCAACCATGTTCAATGATTGCTTGATGTCGAGTGAGGTACCAGAGTGGTTGACAAAAGGTACCACAGTCCTGGTAATGAAAGACCGAATCAAGGGTAATGATGTTACCAACTATAGACCTATCACATGTCTATCTGTAATGTGGAAACTGTTAACAAGCATTGTGTCTGAGGAAATCTACCATCACCTCCACACAAACAACTTGTTACCGGACAAACAGAAAGGATGCCGAAAGAAGTCCCGTGGTACAAAAGACCAGCTACTTATTGATAAGATGGTAATGAGGAATTGCAAGAGGAGACACACTGGTCTCGCCATGGGATGGATAGACTACAAAAAAGCATTTGACATGGTACCTCATTCTTGGATAACCAAAAGCCTAGAGATCTTCAGGGTGGCAGATAACATTAGACAGTTGTTGAGCAAAAGTATGAAGTCCTGGGAAACAGAATTAACATCGGGTGGAGAATCCTTGGGAGGCGTGAAGATCAAGAGAGGTATCTTCCAGGGAGATAGTCTGTCCCCTCTGTTGTTTGTCCTTGCCCTGATATCCCTGACCATTACACTGCGAAAAGTGAGAGCAGGATACAAGTTGGGAAAAGAAGAGCTTACCATCAACCACCTCCTCTTCATGGACGATCTTAAACTCTTTGGGAAGAGTGACAAGGAGTTGGATGTGCTTGTTGACACTGTTCGTATTTTCAGCAATGATATATGTATGCAATTTGGTATTAACAAGTGTGGAGTCCTGGTGATGAAGAGGGGTAAATTGAGCAGAAGCAACGGAATCCAGGTACCAACAGGTGAGATGATAAAGGAAATTGACACTGAAGAAGGATACAAATATTTAGGTGTTCTGGAGGCAGATGACATCAAGAACAAAAAAATGAAGGAATTGATAAGATCTGAGTACATTAGGAGAGTAAGGAGCGTATTAAAATCACATCTAAATAGTAGGAATGTCATAATTGCAGTGAATTCCCGAGCTGTGTCTATTATTAGGTACAGTGCGGGAATTCTGAAATGGAATGTTGCTGAACAAAAAGAAATGGATAGGAAGACTAGGAAGCTATTGACTATCTACAACATGTTCCACAAGAGGAGTGATGTCAATAGACTCTACTTAAAGAGATATGAAGGTGGAAGAGGTCTTATCACATAGAGGACTATGTTCAGATGGAGAAAAACAACCTGCACAAATACGTGACTGATAGTAAGGAGCCAATGCTCAGAACTGTACTGAAGGACAGGACAATAGACCAGGGGATGTCCAAGGAAGAAATAACAACAAGGAGGAAGAGCAACCTTCATGAGAAATCCCTTCATAGTACCTTCTTTGAGAAAACTGAATTTAGAGATCCACAGACATGGAACTGGTTAAAAAGAGGAGACCTTAAAAAGGCTACAGAAGGAATGCTAATGGCTGCGCAAGAGCAGGCACTCAAAACGAAGTGAGTGAAACACCATATTTACAAGGAGGAGGCTAGCTCACTGTGTAGGATCTGTGGAGAGAGAGAGGAGACTGTGGCTCACATTGTATCCAAGTGTAACCACCTAGTCCAGACTCACTATAAAGGCTGGAGACATGATGTGATGGGCAGGGTGATCCACTGGCACCTATGCAAAGTAAACAATTTACCACATTCTGAGAAGTGGTATGAGCATAAACCAGAGTCGGTGATAGAAAATGATCAGGTGAAGGTGCTATGGGATTTTAGGATACAGACGGACAAGAAACTGGAACACAATAGGCCTGACCTGGTGGTTTTGAACAAGGAAAAAAGATTGTGCCTGATTGTAGATGTAGCCTGCCCATTTGACAAGAGAGTGCAAGAGAAGGAGAGGGAGAAAATTAACCGATACCAGGACTTAAAGTGGGAGGTAAAAAGGATTTGGAACTGCCATGAAGTCAGAGTCGTCCCGATTGTCATAGGCACACTAGGTACTATCTCAAAGAGTTTCCAAGGATGGTTAAAGAAAGTTAGTCCAGCCCCGCTTTTTGGAACACTTCAAAATGCATGCTTGCTGGGAACAGCAAGAACCCTCCGATATGTCCTGAATATCTGAGGCTGCAGGTAGCGGCTTGATATTCCCGTAAGGATGAAAGGCAAAGGATTTTAACTCAGATCATAAAGGGCCGTAACTCTTTGCTGCAGAGCATGGCGTCAGACCCTCTACCGATTCTGCTTATCCACCAAGTAAAAGTCCATAACTAAATGACACAAAGCATTTTGTCCAATGCTCTAACAATTGATTAAGATTTAGACAACTTCTTGATGATAGTTTGAAATAGAATCGTATAAAGAATTAGTTTTCTTCTATTAATTTCCATTCATTTTTCTTTAGCATGGTCAGCCAGAAAATCAAAACAGTACCTCGCCATCATTAGATATTTTAACTACACTGAAAACACCTGAAAATGAGACAGAATATACAACATTATTCAGTAAAGTAACAACATCAGTTAACACTTCTGAGAATGTGACAGTGTTTGATGAACAAACCTCACCAGTGGACACATCTGAAGGAACTTCTTCAGGCAGCAGACTTGATATATCAAGTACAGATGAAACTGAAACACCTACTTCAGAGATACCCACAACTCAGAGTATGGCCATATTCATTTGTCTTTTTATCTTTTCTATTTTCTTGACATTTTATGCAATATAACATGGGCAGATGGGTGGGGAATATAACAGTGGATGTTTTTATAATATAGTTGCTTTTTTTTTCTCTCACTTTTCATTTTTATAATATGAGTGATCATCATCACCATCATCATCATCACAATCATCACCATGACCATCATTCATCATCATCATCATCATCATCATCATCATCATCATCATCATCATCATCATTCACCACCACCACCAACACCAAAAAAGTTCTCTAGACCATTTGGCAGGTTTTCTATGGCTGAGTGCCCTTCATAATACCAACCATTACACAGAGTATACTGGGTGTATTTATCATGTAAATCACCTACGCTAGAGATGTCTTCTTCTTGGCCTACTTATTCCTGGGGTGTTGTGGAGGTAGAGTCTTCAAACACTCCTTCCGTCTCCAACTGATCTGGCTGGGTACCCAAGCATGACCAGCCAAGTTCATGGATGTTATCCACCGATCTTGCTTGGTGTCTACCCTTAGGTCTCTTACCTGTTGGTTTTGTCTGTAAAATCTGTCAAGCAATTCTTTACTGAGACATTCTAACAACATAGTATCGGAGCTGTGGTCTCTCAATTTGGAGAAGTAGCGGCTCTACCTGGAGTGACTCTGATCTCTGAGCTATGCACACTATCAAGTAATGTTACTCCAAAGACTCTTTGTTGGAACCCCATTTCGGCCGCTTGATCGTATTCTTTCAGTCATTACCCAAGATTGATTCCTATATGTAATGGTTGGCATGAATACCGAATTGAAGATAGCAAGTTTGGCTTTTACACCTTCCTCCTTTCTGATGACCGCATGCTGAAGCTGACACATTACTGCACCAGCTCCTGCAATTCTTGCATTTAATTCAGCCACCCGCTTTCCACCACTCGTGAACATAGCCTGGAAATACTTGAACTTCTCCACCTGCTTCAGTGGAACTCCATTCACATGTAGAGTCACTGTACAGGCTTCCTTGAGAGGATAAGTGTTTCAGTTTTTACAGCACTGATTTTCATTCCAGCCATGCAACACTCAATACTTCTGTCAAGTTAAATAACACCATATTGTCTGAAAACTCTAGTCGATTGAGTTTACATCTGTCAGTCGGGATACCACTTCCAACCCAGCTAGCAGGTCAATCCTGTTCATGAAAATAAGGAACAGGAGAGGTATACACCCTTGGTGGAGTCAGACTCCCACATTGAATGTTTAGAAATAAGTATTTTTGGATGTTAGTTAGATGATATATAGATATGTATATATGTGTGTTGATAATGTACGTATTTGTTTGTGTATTGTATCACAGAGAAGTCACTGAAGAAGCAGACCAAGGGAATGTTGTGGCAAATATCATCATAAGGCATTACAACGTTTTTTGATATATATAATTTATTTACAAAGATGAGAAGTTGAGTTAGCTGTGAGGACATGTCATAAGAAATGAAATAAAACAGATTAAGATGCTGTAAATTTAGACATGGTCAGGTGGCTGAAGTAAGAAGCCAAGCCGCGGAGAATTCCGGTTGCTACATTTTGGAAAGTTTGTTGAGCAAAATCAAGAGGTGTTACCTTGATGGAGTCTCAATGCAAAGAGAGAGAGAGTCTTTTGAAAGAAGCGGGAATTTTTCCCTCTGAGTGGAAGTCGAGATACATTTCCCTACGCTGTTAGCGATTGGCTGAACTGAACCAAACAATGTACGGAGAATGTATCCCTGTGCCACAGGAAAGGTAGCTTGCTACAAATGGTTTTGATTTAGCACCATTTATCCGAACACAAATACTCAGGCATTCGTATAGAGACATCAGGGCAACAAGAAGCTAACCAGCAATCCCATACTCGTGCAGAACCTTCCACAGTAAATACTGAGGAACATGGTCATATGACTTTTCAAGGTCTACAAAACAAGAATATACCTCTTGGCAATATTCCCACGATTTCTCAAAGACCTGCCGCAGTGTAAATATTTGGTTGGCTATGCTGTGTCTAGGGCAAAAACCACACTGCTCATCAGCTAGCTTGAACTCGACAATTTTTCTGCATCTCTTTACCAGACACTAAGCATAGAGTTTACTGGGGAGACTTAACAAGGAGATCCTTTTAGTGTAAAAATATCATTCTTCAATTGTAAAAAAATCATTCCTAAAGTATACAAATATCATTCTTCAAGTATACAAATATCATTCTTCAAGTATACAAATATCATTCTTCAATTATACAAATATCATTCTTCAAGTATACAAAATATCATTCTTCAAGTATACAAAATATCATTCTTCAATTATAAAAATATCATTCCTTAAGTGTAACAATATCCTTCCTTAAATATACAAAATATTATTCAATTTCTTTAATTTGATTTTCCTAATATTTCTTTCAGAGCCAGGTTTAAATGAACCATGTCATATTTATGGTGATTGTCTCGACAAAAACGCATACTGCCCATCAGAAGAGGAGAAATGTATTTGTTTAGATGAGTATTTTATCAAAGACAACATATGTGTAGAAAGTAAGCACAGGTAGTGTACCTGAACACCGTACACAATAATTTTCATTATATATATATTATTATATATTATTATTGGTCTGAGTTCAAATCCCGCCAAGGTTTACTTTGCCTTTCATCCTTACGGGGTCGATAAAATAAAGTACCAGTAATGCACTGGGTAATTGCTGGCCTTGTGCCAAAAGTAGAAACAATTATATTTTTTTATATTTTGAGTATAGTTTTAACTTTGAATTATCTTCCCACCAACTCATTGTTTTAACTTGAATCCAAAAGGGAGAACATATTTAACCCTTTAGCATTTAAACCAGCCATATCTGGCCAGAATTCTCTCACCTCTTTCTGTTCAAACTGATTAAAACCAGCTGCTCACACTGATGTTAAGGTATCATTCTCAAAATAAATAATATCAAAATCTCATTGATTAGATATTATGTAAGATAATTATGTGGGGTAAAGTGTTTACTTTGAAAATGTAATAGTAAACTAGCTGACGTACCCAGCTTCGCTCGGATAAACAGATGATAAGAGAAGACAGGTAAAAGAGAAAATGACTGTATTGGATGTTTGTCTGGTTACAGTATGAGGCAAGTCCGTGGTGTCTGTGTGATTCAAAGAACAGTAAAAAAAATCTTCCAGATATACCAGATACTTCGTTGTACCATTTGTGCATAGTATATGAACAATGCTAGGTGCTCCCACCTAGAATAGTGACCTCTAGGAGATGGTTCATCTTCTGCCTGACTGTAAATCGTGTATCATTGCATAGACGTGGTTGTTCCACGTTTCTCAAAAGGATGATGGAAGTTCCAATCTTTTATATTATATGTAAATATAGATATAGATATATTTCTTTATTAGCCACAGGGGCACAAAAGAAGGGGACAAATATAGATATAGATAATTAATATAAAAGATGATGCTTGGCCAGTTTGTCTTCAACCATCGCAGCACGCCGTCACTGCTTGGTTCCAGTGTTTCGTTGGCGTTGTTCAGCCAGCTCCTCTTCATTCATGGCGGCATGTCTTCGCCTCTGAAGTTCGGCATTCCGATGGTGCTGTTTGGCCCTTTTTTATCCATTCCTGGCTGCACGCTGTCGCCGCTGTAGTTCACTGTTTGATAAAGTCGAATTGCTTTTATTATCAGTATTCATTTCGAGCAATTGTCCAAAAATGACACACTAATAAATATAAAAGATGTCCGTCAATGTAAAAAAAAGATCCCTATTTACTCCCTTCACAACTCTGTGTATGTTAGACTGACAGACAGGCACACAGACAGATAAACTGCATGGCGATTGTGGAACGCCACATGTACACACACATACACGCATGGAAATGCGCACACGCACACAAACTTACACATGCACCCGCGCACTTACACACACTTACACACTCACACATGTTGATAGTTTTTACTTTCTGTGGAATGCTGCACACATGCACACACACATAAACATATGCGCACGTACATACACATGCACACATGGTAATAGTTACAGCGTTCACTTTGCCTCTCTGTTTCTTACTCTCCCCTCTCACTCCCTCATTGGCATTATGCGTATTAATTTAAGTTTGGCGTCGTTGAGGTGGGCGGAGTCGTTTGAAACCTATGAACCAATGATAATCGAGAATTATGACACACGGAATACTGACGTTGTTGAAATTAATATATAGATATAGAGTAATATGAATGCTAAAGGGTTAAGATGTATTCCACAGCCAACTAGCTATTCAAAAACAACATTAATCTTTGATCATTGCTAAGAAAAGGAAGTAGTTAAAGGCACACACAGTTCTACATATAGTTGCCCTCATTACAAATTAAGGAAAGATTTAAAAAGTTGTTATGTCTGTCATGAGAAAGTTAATGAGATGTCACAGGATCAAACCACAAAAAGTGATTTGCTTTGTTGACCTGATCAACTAAAGTTAGCATTGTAAAATATGCATTAAAATGATTATGATCATGATAATGATAATGATGATGGTGATATTGATAATGAGTGAGATTTAAGAGGCGTGATGATGCCAGGTGTTCATCTAATCACTGCTTATGTAGATATTTATATCAGTATCTTTTATGTACTTTGCTCAGTTTACCTATCAATTTGCAAGAATTCCTGTTGCATTCTTTGTGCACAACAACTTGAAAGGCTATATAGATTACTTCTAGTTGTTTTCACAAAATACTGATTCTTTTTATTTTGACTTATATAATCAAGTTGATATAATGATCAGTTGCTTACTTTAAATAAGGAAAGCTAATGTTATGACATTTACTATTCAATTTCAACAAACATTTAAAGATCTGACAAACTCTTTAGTATTGGTGCCAAAATAAAATGCATCCAGTACATTTTAAAAGTTGTTTGCAATCAGAGATAACACAGGGTAGAGAAAACTCTTCAGGCTTGCTGAGTACATGTCTATCTCTCTAGTGCTGGGCCATGATAAAGTTCACCAAATACACTCTGTATAGTGCCAGTCATGGTGCCATAATAAAATACACCCACTACACACTAAAGTGGTAGTGCTGGTGCTATGAGAAAATCTTTCCAGTATACTCTGTAAATTGGTAGTGCTGGTGTTATGAGAAAATTGACCCAGTACACTCTGTAAAGTGGTTGTCATTAAGAAGGGTATCCACCCATAGAAATCAAACGAAAATATTAACATATGAGAAAAGCATGATATCTGAACCATCTTGTCTCAAATTATGACTACCTGTCCAAATCATGTCAGCATAAATAGTAGTCATAAAATGATGACAATGATGTCAACTAACCAATATATTTCACATTTATCTTTTTCAGAGAAGCTTCTTGGTAGAGAATGCTCTGGTGATGACATTTGTAGAGATGATAATGCTTTTTGTGATGAGAAAATATGTACTTGTAAAGAGGACTATGAGATGGAAGGAAACCAATGTACTGAAAGCAAGTAAAATATTGTACCATGTGTGTGTGCGTACACGAGTATGTGTATGTGGTTTTTACTATACCATTTCAACAAACATTTAAAGATTTGACAAAGTCTTCAAACACTCCTTCCGTCTCCAACTGATCTGGCTGGGCACCCAAGCATGACCAGTCAAGTTCATGGATGTTATCCATGTTGCTCAGTGTCTGCCCTTGGGTCTCTTACCTGTTGCTTTTGTCTGTAAAATCTGTCAAGCAATTCTTTCCTGAGACATTCTAACAACATAGTATTGGAGCCGTGGTCTCTCAATTTGGAGAAGTAGCGGCTCTACCTGGAGTGACTCTCTGATCTCTGAGCTATGCACACTATCAAGTAATATTACTCTCTGATCTCTGAGCTATGCACACTATCAAGTAATATTACTCTCTGATCTCTGAGCTATGCACACTATCAAGTAATATTACTCTCTGATCTCTGAGCTATGCACACTATCAAGTAATATTACTCTCTGATCTCTGAGCTATGCACACTATCAAGTAATATTACTCTCTGATCTCTGAGCTATGCACACTATCAAGTAATATTACTCTCTGATCTCTGAGCTATGCACACTATCAAGTAATATTACTCTCTGATCTCTGAGCTATGCACACTATCAAGTAATATTACTCTCTGATCTCTGAGCTATGCACACTATCAAGTAATATTACTCTCTGATCTCTGAGCTATGCACACTATCAAGTAATATTACTCTCTGATCTCTGAGCTATGCACACTATCAAGTAATATTACTCTCTGATCTCTGAGCTATGCACACTATCAAGTAATATTACTCTCTGATCTCTGAGCTATGCACACTATCAAGTAATATTACTCTCTGATCTCTGAGCTATGCACACTATCAAGTAATATTACTCTCTGATCTCTGAGCTATGCACACTATCAAGTAATATTACTCTCTGATCTCTGAGCTATGCACACTATCAAGTAATATTACTCTCTGATCTCTGAGCTATGCACACTATCAAGTAATATTACTCTCTGATCTCTGAACTATGCACACTATCAAGTAATGTTACTCCAAAGACTCTTTGTTGGAACCCCATTTCGGCCCCTTGTATTCATGATCATATTCTTTCAGACATTACCGAAGATTGATGTAATGGTTGGCATGAATACCGAATTGAAGATAGCAAGTTTGGCTTTTACACCTTCCTCCTTTCTGATGACCGAATGCTGAAGCTGGCACATTACTACACCAGCTCCTGCAATTCTTGCACATAATTCAGTCTCCCGCTTTCCACCACTCGTGAACATAGCCTGGAAATACTTGAACTTCTCCACCTGCTTCAGTGGAACTCCATTCACATGTAGAGTCACTGTACAGGCTTCCTTGAGAGGATAAGTGTCTCAGTTTTTACAGCACTGATTTTCATTCCAGCCATGCAACACTCAATATTAAACCTATCTAGTGCAAGTCGGAGATCCCCTTCTGTCAAGTTAAATAACACCATATTGTCTGAAAACTCCAGTCGACTGAGTTTACATCTGTCAATCGGGATACCACTTCCAACCCAACTGGCAGGTCAATCCTGTTCATGAAAATAAGGAACAGGAGAGGTATACACCCTTGGTGGAGTCTGACTCACACATTGAATAGTTTTGATTTAGCACCATTTATTCGAACACAAATACTCAGGCATTCTTATAGAGACATCAGGGCAACAAGAAGCTAACCATCGGTCCCATACTCCTGCAGAACCTTCCACAGTAAATCCTGAGGAACATGGTCATATGACTTTTCAAGGTCTACAAAACAAGAATATACCTCTTGGCAATATTCCCATGATTTCTCAAAGACCTGCCGCAGTGTAAATATTTGGTTGGCTATGCTGCGTCCGGGACAAAAACCACACTGCTCATCAGCTAGCTTGAACTCGACAATCTCTCTGCATCTCTTTACCAGACACTAAGCATAGAGTTTACCGGGGAGACTTAACAAGGAGATCCCTTTATTGTAAAAATATCATTCTTCAAATTGTAAAAAATATCATTCCTAAAGTGTAAAAATATCATTCTTCAAGTATACAAATATCATTCTTCAAGTATACAAATATCATTCTTCAAGTATACAAATATCATTCTTCAAGTATACAAAATATCATTCTTCAAGTGTACAAAATATCATTCTTCAAGTATACAAAATATCATTCTTCAAGTATACAAATATCATTCTTCAAGTATACAAAATATCATTCTTCAAGTGTACAAAATATCATTCTTCAAGTATACAAAATATCATTCTTCAAGTATACAAATATCATTCTTCAAGTATGCAAAATATCATTCTTCAAGTGTACAAATATCATTCTTCAAGTATACAAAATATCATTCTTCAAGTGTACAAAATATCATTCTTCAAGTATACAAATATCATTCTTCAAGTATACAAAATATCATTCTTCAAGTGTACAAAATATCATTCTTCAAGTATACAAATATCATTCTTCAAGTATACAAAATATCATTCTTCAAGTGTACAAAATATCATTCTTCAAGTATACAAAATATCATTCTTCAAGTGTACAAAATATCATTCTTCAAGTGTACAAAATATCATTCTTCAAGTGTACAAAATATCATTCTTCAAGTATACAAATATCATTCTTCAAGTATACAAAATATCATTCTTCAAGTATACAAAATATCATTCTTCAAGTATACAAATATCATTCTTCAAGTATACAAAATATCATTCTTCAAGTATACAAAATATCATTCTTCAAGTATACAAATATCATTCTTCAAGTATACAAAATATCATTCTTCAAGTATACAAAATATCATTCTTCAAGTATACAAATATCATTCTTCAAGTATACAAAATATCATTCTTCAAGTATACAAAATATCATTCTTCAATTATAAAAATATCATTCCTTAAATGTAACAATATCCTTCCTTAAATATACAAAATATCATTCAATTTCTTTAATTTGATTTTCCTAATATTTCTTTCAGAGCCAGGTTTAAATGAACCATGTCATAATGAATGTCTCCCCAAAAACGCATACTGCCCACAATCAAAAGAGAAGAAATGTATTTGTTTTGATGAGTATTTTATCAAAGACAACAAATGTGCAAAAAGTAAGCACAGTAGTGTACCTGAACACTGTACACAATAATTTTCATTATATATATATTATTATATAGGGCGGTGGATTGGCAGTATCGGTAGAGGGTCGGACGCCATGCTTTGCAGCACAGTTACGTCCCTTTACAGACTGAGTTCAAATCCCGCCGAGGTTAACTAATAGTAAATATAGAGTAATATGAATGCTAAAGGGTTAAGATGTATTCCACAGCCAACTAGCTATTCAAAAACAACATTAATCTTTGATCATTGCTAAGAAAAGGAAGTAGTTAAAGGCACACACAGTTCTACATATAGTTGCCCTCATTACAAATTAAGGAAAGATTTAAAAAGTTGTTATGTCTGTCATGAGAAAGTTAATGAGATGTCACAGGATCAAACCACAAAAAGTGATTTGCTTTGCTGACCTGATCAACTAAAGTTAGCATTGTAAAATATGCATTAAAATGATTATGATCATGATAATGATAATGATGATGGTGATATTGATAATGAGTGAGATTTAAGAGGCGTGATGATGCCAGGTGTTCATCTAATCACTGCTTATGTAGATATTTATATCAGTATCTTTTATGTACTTTGCTCAGTTTACCTATCAATTTGCAAGAATTCCTGTTGCATTCTTTGTGCACAACAACTTGAAAGGCTATATAGATTACTTCTAGTTGTTTTCACAAAATACTGATTCTTTTTATTTTGACTTATATAATCAAGTTGATATAATGATCAGTTGCTTACTTTAAATAAGGAAAGCTAATGTTATGACATTTACTATTCAATTTCAACAAACATTTAAAGATCTGACAAACTCTTTAGTATTGGTGCCAAAATAAAATGCATCCAGTACATTTTAAAAGTTGTTTGCAATCAGAGATAACACAGGGTAGAGAAAACTCTTCAGGCTTGCTGAGTACATGTCTATCTCTCTAGTGCTGGGCCATGATAAAGTTTACCAAATACACTCTGTATAGTGCCAGTCATGGTGCCATAATAAAATACACCCACTACACACCAAAGTGGTAGTGCTGGTGCTATGAGAAAATCTTTCCAGTATACTCTGTAAATTGGTAGTGCTGGTGTTATGAGAAAATTGACCCAGTACACTCTGTAAAGTGGTTGTCATTAAGAAGGGTATCCACCCATAGAAATCAAACGAAAATATTAACATATGAGAAAAGCATGATATCTGAACCATCTTGTCTCAAATTATGACTACCTGTCCAAATCATGTCAGCATAAATAGTAGTCATAAAATGATGACAATGATGTCAACTAACCAATATATTTCACATTTATCTTTTTCAGAGAAGCTTCTTGGTACAGAATGCTCTGGTGATGACATTTGTAGAGATGATAATGCTTTTTGTGAAGGGAAAATATGTACTTGTAACGAGGACTATGAGATGGAAGAAAACCAATGTACTGAAAGCAAGTAAAATATTGTACCATGTGTGTGTGTGTGTGTACACGAGTATGTGTGTATGTGCATGTGTGTGCATGTGTGCATGCGTATGTGTATGTGTGTGTATATGTATGCATCTGTGTCTGTATGTGTGTGTCTCCATGTGCATGTGCATATGTGTGTGTGCGTGCCCTTATATGAAAAATGCATCACCACCATTGTGTTATGAATATCAAAATGTATGACAAGACAACCAAATAATGGTGTCATTTAGCCTATAGTAGCACAACCAAGTAATGGTGTTGTTGTTTAGCCTATAGTAGGACAACCAAGTAATGGTGTTGTTGTTTAGCCTATAGTAGGACAACCAAGTAATGTTGTTGTTTAGCCTATAAAAGGACAACCAAGTAATGTTGTTGTTTAGCCTATAGTAGGACAACCAAGTAATGGTGTTGTTGTTTAGACTATAGTAGGACAATTAAGTAATGGTGTTGTTTTTTAGCCTATAGTAGGACAACCAAGTAATGGTGGTGTTGTTTAGCCTATAGTAGCACAATCAAGTAATGGTGTTGTTGTTTAGCCTATAGTAGGACAACCAAGTAATGGTGGTGTTGTTTAGCCTATAGTAGGACAACCAAGTAATGGTGTTGTTGTTTAGCCTATAGTAGGACAACCAAATAATGGTGTTGTTGTTTAGACTATAGTAGGACAATTAAGTAATGGTGTTGTTGTTTAGCCTATAGTAGCACAACCAAGTAATGTTGTTTAGCCTATAAAAGGACAACCAAGTAATGTTGTTGTTTAGCCTATAGTAGGACAACCAAGTAATGGTGTTGTTTAGCCTATAGTAGGACAACCAAGTAATGGTGGTGTTGTTTAGCCTATAGTAGGACAACCAAGTAATGGTGTTGTTGTTTAGCCTATAGTAGGACAACCAAATAATGGTGTTGTTGTTTAGACTGTAGTAGGACAATTAAGTAATTGTGTTGTTGTTTAGCCTATAGTAGCACAACCATGTAATGTTGTTGTTTAGCCTATAGTAGGATTAGGTAATGGTGTTGTTGTTTAGCCTATAGTAGGACAATTAAGTAATGGTGTTGTTGTTTAGCCTATAGTAGGACAACCAAGTAATGGTGTTGTTGTTTAGCCTATAGTAGGACAACCAAGTAATGGTGTTGTTGTTTAGCCTATAGTAGGACAACCAAGTAATGGTGTTGTTGTTTAACCTAGAGTAGGACAATCAAGTAATTTTGTTGTTTAGCCTATAGTAGGACAACCAAGTAATGTTGTTGTTTAGCCTATAGTAAGACAATTAAGTAATGGTGTTGTTGTTTAGCCTATAGTAGGACAACCAAGTAATGGTGTTGTTGTTTAGCCTATAGTAGGACAACCAAGTAATTGTGTTGTTGTTTAGCCTATAGTAGGACAATTAAGTAATGGTGTTGTTGTTTAGCCTATAGTAGGACAATTAAGTAATGGTGTTGTTGTTTAGCCTATAGTAGGACAACCAAGTAATAGTGTTTTTGTTTAGCCTATAGTAGGACAACCAAGTAATGGTGGTGGTGTTTAGCCTATAGTAGGACAACCAAGTAATGGTGGTGGTGTTTAGCATATAGTAGGACAACCAAGTAATGGTGTTGTTGTTTAGCCTATAGTAGGACAACCAAGTAATGGTGTTGTTGTTTAGCCTATAGTAGGACAACCAAGTAATGGTGTTGTTGTTTAGCCTATAGTAGGACAACCAAGTAATGGTGTTGTTGTTTAGCCTATAGTAGGACAATTAAGTAATGGTGTTGTTGTTTAGCCTATAGTAGGACAATTAGGTAATGGTGTTGTTGTTTAGCCTCTGTCCAGCCTCATTCAACAGACATATGATGGAAGGTATTCCAGCAATAACTATCCTATCTTTTTCCAAGCACACTGTATAAGGATCCATTTATTCCAATGTGTTCTTGTTTTCATAAGACAATAGGATTTAGTTTGAGTGAAATTTGGCTGCTATTTCCAACAGGAGAATTAATTACTGTTTTGCTGAGAGAGTTGAAGAAAGAGAAAAGTGAGGATACAACTATGCAACTGAACTATTTGTGTTTGTCTGGAAAAGCTGTTGAAAGCATCATGATGATGATGATGTTGATGATGATGATGATGGTGATGATGAAGGTGATGATAATGATGTTGATGCTGATGATGATAATGATGCTGTTGATGATGATAATGATGGTAATGATGAAGATGCTGCTTCTGATGCTGCTGCTGCCCCTGCTACTTAGCTGTTGATGATGATTGTGATGATGATGATGTTGACAATGATTTGATTTAAATTTGCCAGGTCTTCCTTCACAGACTTCAATCAGAATAGGTCTGGCATGCCCATTAAGCCCTCCTTGATTCCACTCAAAGAAGACTTTCAATGTTGTCTTTATGATCATGTTTAGCATGTGGTCAAGTATATTCTGCCATCATATTGTGGGGTAACCTGGTCCCTTCGTTTATGATAGAGATCATGCCAAGAAATCTTATGTATGGTCCCACAGCACTTTGCAGCATGAGATGAAGCTGGTGATGGGTGACTTCAATGCTCAACTAAATAATGACACATGTGGTGAGAGACTATTGGTACTACTAATGTTAGTAACACATTATTTGCTCACAGATGTATACACAGACTTCACTGTGTGGTAACATCAGAAATGAGATTGTCTACATCTATATTAGCACTAAGTGGAGATTATCCTTGTATGATGTTCATAGCTACCAAAGGGCAGATGTTGGCACAGATCACAATCTGATAGCTAGGAGGATTTGTGTGAAAATAAAGAAGATACAGATTGTGCAATCCTATGTAACTAAGGCTCTCAAACTGGTGGAAACTTCAACTAGCTTTCTTGTGATGATTGAAAACAATTTTTAGGCTTCAAAAAGAGGGTTTGATCATGAGGGACAGTGGACTTGCTTCCAACAGGTCACACATGAATCACTGACAAAGTAGTTTGATGCAGGAGGAGGGGGGATATAATAATAATAAAATAATATAAAACTAGACATAAAAAAGTGGAGAATATTACATGAGCTTCACAGGATATTCAGCCTCACCATTATTATATTAAATATTAGTATTCCAGATATACAAAGACAATAGAGATGGAAAATACAATGAGTGTAGAGCTCAGCAGTATTTAACTTTGTCCTTTTTGATTCAAACTTCAAATTCCCTTAAAATTCACAGTGGTTTCCAATCTTCAATGGACAGACAACTCAGTCCCAAAATGTGGCCTAGTACCTGAGGAAAAATTTGTCAATACTCCAAATATCTTATATACTTTTATTACATAATTTGTTTCTATTCTATATTTATAGAAAACTCTATTTATTTGTGGTTTGGAATTATCATCGCTGTTCTTCTGTTTATAATAGTCGTCGTTTATATAGGTATCACTCTGTTAAAACCGTAAGTATCCAACTTTACATTAGAATTTCAGCTTTATTGAATCCTATATTGTTACCTTTTAATTCAATTAGTTAGAACATAATATATCATGTAATGTAAGCTACAACATAGGATATGTGAGGATATGTGGCAAAACCACATTGTTCATCAGTTAGCTTGGACTTGACAATCTCCTTGCATCTCTTTGCTAGACATTTAACATAGACTGTACCGTGGGGGCTTAACAAGGAGATTCCTCTACAATTGGAAGAATCTCTCTTGTCTCCCTTTTTGAAAATTGGGATTATCACTCCCGACAGCGATTGCTCTAGTGCCTTTCCAGAGATCCAGGCTACCTGCCACATATGAGTCAGCCAGTGAATACCTTCTCTATTTAAGGCTTTTAACATCTCAGGCTGGATTTCATCCTCCTCAGCAGCCTTGCCACATTCAAGCTTTTTAATTGCTCTTGTGACCTCAGCCTTCAAGAAATTAGTCATTGCTCCCAGATGTACCTTATGTACATCAGAAGATGCTGTGTGGTTGGGTTTAGGAGATCAGCAAAATATTCTCTCTACCTCGCGAGAATGTACCTCTCTGAAGAGAGAAGAACCCCAAATGCGTTCTTGATTGCATATTCTTAGATGCCAAAGAGGGTTCGTAAGGGAGCAAACCTTGAATATGGGAACATGGAACATCACAACTCTTACAGGTAAAGAGTAGGAACTAGTGGAGGGGGCTAGATACTACCAGCTAGATAATAATAATAAAACACACTCACTGTTTGGTTTGAATTGGTTTTCACTTCTGTATATTTTATATCCTTATAGTTAATTTAGCTGGCAATCAATGTTTATCATTGATTGACCAACGGTTAAAAATATAGATATAAATATATATATATAGTCTATCATACTTATATCTATATTTTTAACTGTTGGTCAATCAATGATTAACATTGATTGCCAGCTAAATTAACTATAAGGATATAAAATATACAGAAGTGAAAACCAATTCAAACCAAACAGTGAGTGTGTTTTATTATTATTTCTGGCAATATTATAACAATATGACCCTCCCCAAATATAACAATATTTGTTTCAGCACACGATTTCATATAAAAAAACTTGCAAAACAAATTCAGTGCTGTATATATATATATATATATATATATATATATATATATATATATATATATATATATATATATATATAAGAGACGTAAGATAAGAAAATTATAAAATTATAAAAAAATTATAAAATTGACTTACTTACTAAAATATCACTTCCAACTAATTAGTTTCTGGAATGGAGTAAATATATTTTCCGAAGAATATATTGAAAAGCATTCCGTCGTCAGGAAAGTCTCTTTTCATGTAAGTTTCCAGGCATAGCGAGGACTCTGGAAACTTATTAAAAAAAATATAATTCAGTGGAAAGAAAATAGCGAAGCGTGGACTGAAATCCCAGCCATTGAGAAAATCACTGCGTCTACGTCTGTGGCAAATTCAAAAAGAATCAATCACGTGACATCGAGGTCAATCAGTGGAAAGCGAGTTGTTAATAAGACAGCGGCCTGCCTACTACTATAGCAGCAGTCATGGCCAATATTGCTCGACAAATGAATTGGAGATAATTATAAAGAATTTATATCTAGTAACATTTATATACATACAGATGCATATCAATGCTAGCAAATATATAGATTTTGCCTTAGTAACGTTGTGGTTCAATGCATGGGGTTGCAGAACAATAATATGAGAGACGTAAGATAAGAAAATTATAAAATTATAAAAAAATTATAAAATTGACTTACTTACTAAAATATCACTTCCAACTAATTAGTTTCTGGAATGGAGTAAATATATTTTCCGAAGAATATATAGAAAAGCATTCCGTCGTCAGGAAAGTCTTTTTTCATGTAAGTTTCCAGGCATAGCGAGGACTCTGGAAACTTATTAAAAAATAATTCAATATATTTGCTAGCATTGATATGTATCTGTATGTATATAAATGTTACTAGATATAAATTCTTTATATATATATATATATATATATATATATATATATATATATATATATATATATATATATATATATATATATTACATATATCATCATCATCATCATCATCATCATCATCATTTAATGTCCATCTTCCACACTACCATATATGTATATATGTATACACACACATATGTACATATATATATATACTATAAATTATGTCCTTAGAATCATTTGATAAGATATATACTCAATTTCCTCTCCCAATTAGCATAATCAACCACAATTAAACAATTAAACCAGGCTATAAGATTAAAAGGCACCTGTGAAGAAATAATAGATAAATAAACTATAGCCATTTATTCGCGATCAACAGCCATAGAATATTTATATATCATTTCAATAGCACGTGATTAAATATATCGTCAACCATACACAATTAGGTATAAAATTAAAGTTAGAAGAAAAAATGCATATACACATACCAGGATTACGTTTCTACCCTTAGGGTTTCGTTCGCTTTCGGAAATATCCTATCAAGGATAAATTCTCGAGCTTCGAACTCATCAGGAAACAAACTCACTTAGACAAAGATTTTTCTTAAATGATCCCCGCCAGAAACGAATTCAAAATGGCTAAGAACTGTGACGTGGCAGTGGTCAAGTCAGAAAGAATGGGATTGGTGCCTTACGGCTAGTAGGCTGGTTGCTAGAAAGCGCATTTTGCCCAAATTGCATCTCAACCTTATGGGAGATTATCAAATATAAAGATTTACATATACACAAACTAGACAAACTATATATATATATATATATATATATAGTAATAATAATAAATTTGAAGACTAAAATCCAAAGATAAGGATAAATATATATCAAATATATAAGAACCGTATACACACACACGTATATCCATACATATAATTGTTTCTACTTTTGGCATAAGGCCGGCAATTATCCCAGTGTATTACTGGTACTTTATTTTATCAACACCGTAAGGATGAAAGGCAAAGTTAACCTTGGCGGGAATTGAACTCAGATTATAAAGGGTCATATAATATACATATAATATAATATATATATATACATATAATACACATATAATAGCAGTACTATTGAATATGGGACCATATTCCATTGAGCTTTGTAAAGAATTATTACTTGTTAGGAAATGAAATATTTTTTATGTATCTAGGTATTACATCATAGTTTAATGTATTACATCTTATAATGTCATATCTATTATAAGAGGATTTTAATATTTTCCATATTATGTTGTCATTAAAAAAATATATCTAATCGTATGATATATTGTATTGTGTCACTGGAAAATATACTTAATTTCTGTTTACTTGCAAAACAGCTTCATAATATAGAAGTTATATTAAAAGATTAATATTGGTAAAAATATCTCAAGGCTGCCTACAGCATGGATAACATATAATTAAATGCAAGCTACCATTCGTGACATGGTGGGCCAAAAATAATTTTTTATCAATTGATAATGTATCCATAATGAAAAGAAAATTAATTGCATTAACAAAACATTATTTTAACAATCCCGCCAAGGTTGACTTTGCCTTTCATCCTTACGGGGTGGATAAATAAAGTACCAGTAATGCACTGGGTAATTGCTGGCCTTGTGCCTAAAGTAGAAACAATTATTTTAACAAGCAGCAAGGGAGAAAACGACCAAAATTTCAGTTGACAAAAAAAATTGAATTATATGCTGCATAAGATTTTTTAGCTATCACAGTATTTATCAATTCAATTCTGATATTTTTCAGGTCATCAAAAAAAGTTTCGTTTATGAAATTAAAACCTTATAAAACACCACCAAATGAAAGGTTAGCTTCTTTCTTTTTGCTTTCTTTTTTCTTTTTGCATCATTCACCAATTTGTGATTTGTTGTATATAGGCTGATGTTTTAAAATAAGTTGAATAATTGTTTCCATCTGACTTGAAGTCATTGTTTCATTTAAATAATATACTAACACTATGAATGATGAATTGGTAGAGCACCAAGTAAAATTTGTTCTGGCTTTTTACGTTCTGAATTCAAATCCCACCTTTGAAAAAACTAAAACACCAGTCAAGTGCTGGGGCTTGTGTTGACCTTAGAAATCAATATACTAACATTATTTGATAATTTAGTCATGTTCTTTCTTCTGACATTATAATTGAAAAACAATGAGTTTTATTTATAGCCTGCTAAAGCTTAAGAAACAAATAGTATGATATATAAGATTGGAACCATTAATTAGAAGTGTCATTGTTGAATCTATGATCTATTAGCCACTACTACAGATTTAACCCATCAAATAATTTGAGGCTCCTTAAAATAACATTTGTTCATTATAAAAAAATATTATATGTGGTTTTCCTTGAAGAAAGTATTGTGCTTATTGTTTGATGAAGCTTCCTTGGAATCTTATAAAAGAAAATATAAATTTAGTTTATAAAGGATTAGGGTCTGGCCTGGCATATGACAACATCTCTAGTGTTTGTGCCACAATAAAAAGCACCCACTACACCCTGTAAAGTGTTTGTGTTGGTACCACAATAAAAGTGGTAGTGCTGGTATCATGATAAATGCATCCAGCACACATTCTAAGTTAAGGCATATAGCTGTAGAAGCTATGCTAAATATGGAATGTATAAGCAAGATTGGTTGCTCCAACCTCCCTGTTATTGGACTGTGACAACCCATCCAATCCATGCCAGTAAGGAAACGGGAAATAAAAATGATGATGAATGAAACTTGATGTGAATTTTGAAGATTAAGGTTTCAAGCAGAAGCAAGGCTAATGCCATATAAAATATGAAGTTTGGATCATCCATAAAATTAAAATCTAATTTAGACCTAAATACCTTCTTTTTGTTAACAAGAATATTCAATTTTCTACAGACCTTACAAAATGAAGCATTTTGCACAAATTGAATCAAAAACTTTTATCCAAGATTATAAGGTATACTATTTTAAATTTTTTGAGTATCTTTATTTAATTTCTTAGGAGATGTAAAGCATGTCTTAAAAAAAGTAGAGAGTATCTTAACATAACAAGCTCTCTAGTGTTGGTGTCACAAAAATTGCACCTAGTAAACCCTGTAAGGTGGTTGTTGAAGCCAAACCAGAAAAGGGTTGAGAGGACTCTTCAGTTGTGTTAATGACAACCTCTCTAGTGTTGGTGATCTACATGATAAATGCATCCAGTGCACTCTGTAAAATGGTTGGCGATAGGAAGGGAATCCAGCTGTAGAAAATTTTCCAGGCAAAATGTCAGTTGGACAAAGATATGACAACCTCCCTAGTGTTGGTGCTACAATAAAATACACCTGGTTTTCCTCTGTAAAAGGATGTAAGCAAGATGCTGGTCCCTAGAATGTCTGAGATATTAGTGGTGGTGGCGGCAGCAGCGGTGGTGGTGGTGGTGGTGAAGAAGAAGAAGAAGAAGAAGAAGAAGAAGAAGAAGAAGAAGAAGAAGTAGTAGTAGTAGTAGTAGTAGTAGTAGTAGTAGTAGTAGTAGTAGTAGTAGCTTCAGCAAAAAGCATATATTTTATTTATAAAAAATTAACAGTTTGCAAGTATGTAATTTACAGACAAAAAATTAGAGGAAAACAACTCCAAGCATGACATTACTGCTACTGATAACGAGGCTTAGACACTGAAACAGCCAAGTTCCCAAGTTCCCTTATGAGCATCACCAAACACTTTCGTAAAATGAACCACTAACTCTGACCAAAATAAAAAAATGTATTAAGTGGAAGGAGAAAAAATGAAGAGAAGATTGACAATGTGGATAAAATATGGTTAACAAATGTGTACAGACATTTACAATGAAGTAATACTTACAAGCTGGAGAAAATTCAGATGATTTTAGAAAAATATTTGATGTTATAACCAGAAATAAGCTGCAGCAGGCTGAGTAGAGAAGGTGTTGGAATATAGGAGAGAGAGAGAGATTTTAAAATTGTAAATTTTTTCCGTTTTATGGCTAGCGTATTTGGGTATCATAAGCCACTAGAGATTTCTGCAGTGCACAACACAATTTTCAAGTAGTTATTCCCCAGAATTATATCGAAGTTGTTTTTAATTCAGAACATACAACTGTCTGTTTATCTGTACAAATGAAAATGTGCCAAAACTTTAAAGAATTGCTGTAAATTACACCCAAACCAAAACGTACCTTATATAACTGAGTGTTAATTTAACCCTTTAGTATTTAAACTGGCCATATCCATCCAGAATTCTCTCACCTCTTTTTGTTCATACCAGCTGCAACTAGCCAATCATACTGATGTTAAGGTATTGTTCTCAAAATCAATAATATCAATATCTCATAGATTCGATATTATGTGAGATAATTATGTGAGGTAAATCCTTTTTTACTACGAAAATACAATAGTTTATATAGAGTAATGTAAATGCTAAAGGGTTAAGCAAGAATATTTTTGATATATGTTAATTGGAAAATATCAATCAAATTAGATTTTGATGAGCTGTTTTATGTGTGTTTCTTAATTGGAGCTGGGTGGTGGCAATTTATTAGGATATCATCAGATAATGTACAACAAAACAAACAATAATTGTATATTTCATTTCAGACTTTATGCAAAGTGAACCCATTTATTCTCACTGAGGAATCTGACCTAAGTTCAAATGACAAATATCTACCATGTTACGAGGCTCAAAAATCTGGGAATAAAAGAAAGAATCGATTTTTGAATGTTTTACCATGTATGTAAATACTTATGTAATAGCTTAAAACCTTATCACATCTTCTTCTTCTTCTTCTTCTTCTTCTTCTCCTCCTCCTCCTTCTTCTTACAATTGTGAGACCAGCATCTTAACCACTAGGCCACACAACTTCACTATAATAAAGGAGGAAGTGGAGGGTAAATTTCCTGTTTTATAATATATTTTAACACAGACACTTAATATTTGAAAATGTATTAGAGCTAGATTTTAATAAATATGTTAGCCAGCCTGTTTTTATTTTTTATTATTATTTTACCAGAATTAGCCACCCAAAACCACCTCTGGCTCTATGAAACAAACCCAATCATCTTTTTAAATTAATGTCTTCCAACGTAATTTTAAATAGGAACCATATGTTACTTTCCTAGTAACGAAATAATTAATTATAAGTATGTATACGTACATACATATATGTATACGACGTACAGTAGTATGTATATATATATACATACATGCACACATACATATATGTACGTATGGATTTACCGAACATTTATTATAATGCTCGGTGTGTTTGTAAACAAACATCCCGAATTAAGCCGTACAGTGTTTAGCAACCATCGTTGCTCTTTTGTTCAACACTGACAAAGGAACGCTGTACTAGTTTCAAGCTTCCGGGGAGAAGTGTGTACTTAATGATGACGGCGTACTTGCCATCACTGACGCTGATAAGAAGGTAGCTTGGAAGTGTCACTGCGAAAGGCTACTAAATGAGGAGAATAAATGGGAGAAAGACAGTCTCCCCCACATCGACCCAATAGAGGGACCAGCAGTGTTAGTCGAGGGTAGTATAATAAGTAAGGCAATCAAAGATATGAAGACGGGTAAGACGGCTGGGCCTTCGGAAATAGTTGCTGAGATGCTGAAGGCATCTGGAACGGTGGGACACACCATGGTCACCCAGATAGTTAACCAAGTCGTACAGAATGGGGTTGTTCCGAAGGACTGGCGTAGCAGCATTATCGTTAACTGTTATAAGGGTAAAGGAGATGCCCTAGATAGGAGTAAGTATAGAAGCATTAAATTAATCGACCAGGTCATGAAGGTCACAGAAAAAGTAATAGCGCAACTAATCAGAGAGAGAATTGATCTAGATGAAATGCAGTTCGGGTTTGTGTCAGGCAAAAGTACCACAGACGCTCTTTTCATTGTACGACAACTACAGGAGAAGTACCTAGCTAAAAGTAAACCCCTATACTTAGCTTTTGTCGACTTGGAGAAAGCCTTCGACAGAGTCCCCCGTTCCATTATCTGGTGGGCTCTTAGAAAACTAGGTGTTGACGAATGGCTTGTGAGAGCTATACAAGCCATGTATAAAGAAACAGTCAGCAAGGTTAGAATTAACAACGAATATAGTGAAGAGTTTAGCGTAAAAGTTGGTGTCCATCAGGGCTCTGTTCTTAGCCCCCTACTATTTATTATTGCCCTTCAGGCTATAACAGAGGAGTTCAAGACCGGCTGCCCATGGGAACTCCTATACGCAGATGACCTAACACTCATAGCTGAATCAATGGCCGAGCTAGAGAAGAAATTCCAAACATGGAAGCACGGCCTAGAATCAAAAGGCCTTAAAATTAACCTGGCTAAGACTAAAGTTCTAGTTTGTAAGAAAGAAAATAAGGCGGCGGTCCCTTCCGGGAAGTGGCCATGCTCAGTGTGTAGGAAAGGCGTAGGTAGAAACTCCATTTTATGTCCCAAATGCAAAGTATGGGTGCATAAAAGATGTAGTGGGATCACAGGTAAGCTAACTAAGAACATAGATTTTACATGTGGCCGGTGCTCTGGTGCAATAAGTAGCAGCAAGTGCCCACAAAATACTAGCTCTTTCAATTGCGCAGAGGGTTCTATAGAAATAGTGGACAGCTTCCGTTACCTGGGTGACAAAATCAGCAGTGGGGGCGGGTGCTCTGAAAGTACAGTAGCTAGAGTCAGAACTGGATGGAAAAAGTTCAGAGAGCCTATACCACTATTAGCCGCTAAAGGGTTCTCCCTAAAAATGAAAGGCAGGTTGTATGATGCCTGCATACGAACAGCAATGTTGCATGGCAGTGAGACCTGGGCATTGTGTGCAGAGGATATACGCAGACTAGAGAGGAACGAAGCTTGCATGCTCCGCTGGATGTGTAATAGTAATATACGTGAACGACAAAGCATAAACGAACTAAGGAAAAAATTAGAAATAAGAGGGATCAGATGTTGTTTACTCGAGAGAAGGCTACGTTGGTATGGTCACGTGATGCGCATGAAAGACGATAGCTGTATAACAAAGTGCAGGGCAATAAAGATAGACGGTAGCCACAGAGTAGGCAGACCCAGAAAAACCTGGGACGAGCTGATAAATTCCGACCTCGCACACTTACACCTCTCCAAGACAATGTCACTGGACCGAGACCTTTGGCGGTACTCAGTAATAGAGAAGACCCACCTTACCTAAATACAAAGTAAAACCTACTACAGTCAGTAGGCATCTCTAACAAAATACACCCCCGTCCCACCACCCCCACCCCATCCACCCCCCCCCTTGTAAAGTTATGTTGGTGCCACAACATCCAGGCCGAAACAAATGAGATCGTGTAGGTGTCACGACAAAAAAACACACAGTCCACGCTGTAATGTGGCCGTGTAGGCAACACGGTAAAAACCTCCCAGCCCTACACTGTAAATGTGGTTGGTGTTAGGAAGGGCATCCAGCTGTAGAAAACCCGCCAGACAGTCCACGCTGTAATGTGGCTGTGTAGGCAACACGGTAAAAACCTCCCAGCCCCACACTGTAAATGTGGTTGGCGTTAGGAAGGGCATCCAGTTGTAGAAAACCCGCCAGACAGTCCTATGCGAGCAAGACAATCACTCTTGCCTCAAGTGGGAAAACCCCCGTCCAAACCGATGCAAGCGTGGAACACGGACGTTAAACGTTGATGATGATGATGATGATAATAGCTATCATCAGCAACGTATACCTTCCTGCCAGATGATTGAACGTCTGAAAGTATGTACTTTCCTTATTCATATTAACGGCTGAGCAGCCTAATTTGCATATCGAGTGAATTAATTGGCCGGGCGCACCGAAAATGATAAACGGAAAAAATAAAACGAAATTTCATTTCTCACTCTTAGTACAGCTGTTACTTAAATATAAGTATGTATACGTACATACATATATGTATACAGACATACAGTAGTATCTATATATATATATATACATACATGCACACATATATATATGTACGTATGGATTTACCGAATATTTATTATAATGCTCGGTGTGTTTGTAAACAAACATCCCAAATTAAGCCGTACAGTGTTTAGCAACCATCGTTGCTCTTTTGTTCAACACTGACAAAGGAACGCTGTACTAGTTTCAAGCTTATTAGCTATCGTCAGCAACGTATACCTTCCTGCCAGATGATTGAACGTCTGAAAGTATATACTTTCCTTACGCTGAGCAGCCTAATTTGCATATCGAGTGAGTTAATCGGCCATACGTACATATATATATGTGTACATGTATGTATATATATATACATACTACTGTACGTCTGTATACATATATGTATGTACGTATACATACATATATTTAAGTAACAGTCGTACTAAGAGTGAGAAATGAAATTTCATTTCATTTTTTTCGACATAATTAATAATTTTTGTAAATTATTATTCATAATTATTCATTCAAATAGAGTATATTTTATTAGAAATACAGGAGACCTGTCAACTCTCCCTGTCGGGCAGGGAGATCTCCCACCCGTGAGAGATGTCTTCTCTTGTGAAAATAGGTACAACTTTCATTATGTAAAATCTCCCCATTTTGGGGCATTTCTTTCCGTGGTACTCCCCTTTTGGGCTTTTAGAGGTTGGCAGGTCTGAAACCCTCACGAAAGAGTTAAATAATAATGTACTCTTCAGGGATAGAGATTTGGTGATTATTAGAAATATTCACACAAAAGTTTTCACTTTATTCATCACTTATTCTGTTTGCTGCACTAAACCCAAGCCACTCTCTCAATGTGGAATTTCAATTCCTCTAGGTTTTTGAAAATGCTTCTCTTCTCTATATCCCCCCCCTCCCTTTTGTTTTTCCTATATTCATGTTTTATCTATTTTCAAGTTGACCACAGTCGAGTGAAGCTGGATATAATTGATGACGAATCTTTCTCTGATTATATCAATGCCAACTATATTTCTGTAAGTATTGCTCATCTACAATCACTGTTAGATTTAGGTAGATGCAAAACAAGCTACAACTTTGAACTACACAATCCACAGGAACTTCAAAATAATTAAAAGCCATGTTTTCAATTTTGGGGAAACTTTCCGGCATCATTTTTTAATAAGGTGTCTCCAGGCTTTATACAGCTTATGAACACCTCAAGTCTAAATCCAATACTACCTATGGCTTTTTTATGTGTGTACTTATTTTTCTTCAAATCCCAATTGAAGAATTTTTAATTCTCAAATCAACTAAAATGTTTAGAATATTTATATGGATGCTCATCAATGTAAATACTGCACTGGAACTCCAAGATATATTCTCTTTAAAATGCATGAATTCTTCTTCCAACACAAAGAATACAAACAGTAAAACAAAACATTTTCAATAATTTGGGTATTCAAGAATTAAGTAATAAGGAAACACTTTTATTGGCTCAGTCAGAAATATCTCTACATTGCAATTCAATTCACACAACTACATACATGCATACATACACAGGTGCATGCATGCACACAGCCTTTACTTAGTTGCTCCACATGTTAGAAATAAAAGTAAACCCTCAAACCACACTCTACAGTTTAGAATGAAAGAACACATTGGTAATGTGATGATGATACTGCTGAGGATGATGATGGCTCTTCTGTTAGTTTTGACAATGAGCATTCAGTTGTTTAATCAACTGGGTGTCTGATTCATGAACTTACATATAAGTTGCTGAGTATTCCACATGTATCCTTAATGTAATAGATAAGCTAAATCAACATCACTATGTGACAGAGTTGAACCTTGGAAATTCAGATACAATCTATCCTATGGACTGTCATACAATGTGTGTCTACCAAATTTTCCTTGCAAAGATTGGGTTGATCCAAAAAGCCATACAGAAGGATAAAAAAAAAAGATCTCATGATTGTAAAGCAAACTTCTTAACCACTCAGCCTTGTCTGCATCCACTTGAGTAATGTAGTCCTAAATATAGAAAAGGATGAGGTGGTCATGACTAGAACACCTTTGATCAAAGGTTTACTTAATCAGGGATGACTCAGGGCTAAACAATGACGATATGAATAAATATTTATGTTGACACAAGGTCACATAATATAAATAAGAATAAGGAATAATTTTAATGATGACCAATTATCTTTTTACTTTCAATTGCAGGGCTATAACAATGAAAAAGAATACATTGCATGCCAGGGCCCTTTGATTCACACAGTTGATGACTTTTGGAGAATGATCTGGTTGGAAAATGTTCGTCTTATAGTAATGTTAACTCTGTGTGAAGAGAATGGAAAGGTAAGTATTCTCTAACTAGTCTGTCAACCAGACATTGAAAAACAAAAATGATCAGGAAGACCCTTCAGCTGTGTCAAAGACACAACAAACTCCCTGGCACTGGTGTCATGATAAAATGCACTTAATAGAGGGCAAGATTTTATGTTAGTGAAATGCAAGCTCCTGACCCATCTCAGAGGTCAGTAGCCCCGTTTGAGTAATGACTTAATCTGGGAAGACCTATTAAAAGAAAACAGATGTTAAATGATAATGATGAGGATGATCATGAAATATATATCCCTGTTGTATTTTTTACAGCGCAAGTGTTACCCATACTGGCCAAAGAAGGAGAAAATAAAAATCATCAGCCGAGATATATTGCTAGAAACAGATGAAATTATCCCTCACGATTTCTACAATGAGAGCAACATTATACTAAATATGGTACAGTCAAGCAGTTTTTTTATTAAATCTCTTGTATCATATGCATAAAAAATACACACACAAACACAAACACACACCCAAACACATACAAACACATACAAACACACACACATACATACATGACACACAGACATACACATAAACACAAATACACAAACAAACACAAATACACACACATATATATATACAAGCATACACACAGAGACACTCATACACACACATTCACATACACATACACATACACAGATACCCATATATATGGAGGGCCTCTGTCGTTCTATGAGTGCTTCAGTTGATTCAATCAATGGAACTTGCTCGTGAAATAAACGTGTTAGTGGCTGAGCATTTCACAGACACTTAATGTAGTTCTCAGGGAAATTCAGTGTTGACACAGTGTGTGACAAGGCTAGCTCCTTGAATTTACAGGTACAACTTGTTTTTGCCAGCTGTGTGAACTGGAGCAACATGAAATAAAGTGTCTTGCTCAAGGACACAATGTGCTGTCTTGTCCAAGAATTGAAATCACGACTTTATGATTGAGAGCCAAACATGCTATGTGCCTTCACATACATATATACACACACATACACATACAGGCACATATTTACACATACACACACATGAATTCACAGTTTCATAAAACACGACTGATATTTTCTGTTTTGTATATATTTTCTATATAAACACAATATTACTGCCAATATTGCAATAAAATGAAAGAAATTGTGAGAAAAAAGTACTTTCGAAGATTGAGGACAATCTTCAAGTCCAGTTTGAAAGGTGGAAATAGCATGCAGGCAATAAACGCCAGAGCTTGGTACCAGTGACATTGCAACTCATTTCTACAGCTGAGCGAAATAAAGCAACAATACATTGCCCAGTCTGGGAATCAAACTCACAACTTGAAGATTGTGAATTCAACTCTCCAACTACTAAGCCACAGTACTAATTTATACATAATATCTTTCTCTACTGATAGGATGATGAAATTCGTACAGTAAAACACCTGCACTTCCAGCAATGGCCTGACTTTACTGCCACAGTTGATCCTACAACATTGATCAACTTCATCCAAACCATGCGTTCAAATTTTTCACAAACACCAGTTGTAATCCACTGCAGGTGAGTGATGAAAATATTTCAGCATACTGCTTTTTCTAAAACATAAACATACCCATGGCAGCATGGAAACATAGACGTTAAACGATGATGATGAACCAAAACTGAAATGATAACAACAATAATAATTCTTTCTAGCATTAGCACAAAGCCAGCAATTTGGAGGAAGGGGAAGTTGATTATATCAAACCAAGTACTTAACTGGTATTTTATTTTATCAAACTCTAAAGTATGAAAGGCAAAGTTGACCTTAGAATGCAAAGAGCAGAAACATTTGTTGAATACTCTAACAACAGTACCAAACTATCATCCTAATGATAATAATAAAAGGTGCTCTAGGAATGATAAAAAAAACACACAAACAAATGCATAGCCCAAACCCCAGGATTTACAAATATATACAGCATACAAAAGATAGCACTACTAGGCACTGCACACATATTACAAAAAGTACTATCAATACAATAGAAACAACATCAGCAAAAACTACACTGCTCATATACCCAAGGCGCACAGAGTTGTGCTCGGTAAAGTAGTAATAATGCGCAATAAAAATAATAATGGAAATAATAATAATAATAATAATAATAATAATAATGCTTTCTTTATTAACCACAAGGGTTTACACAAAGTAGACATTAAGGACAGTACAGAACAATACAGGACGGTATAAATGGGCATTTCTGTGTGTAAAAAACAAAAAAACAGGATGTAATAAAAGAACAATGAAAAATTCCCCAATAGGGGGGAGACTTCCGAGGGCCATCGTGGAGAAAGCCCATTAAAAAAATCCATGGTGACCTTGTTTTCCACCTTCAATTTACAGATTTACAGGCATATACTCAGAGTAGGTCCATTCACTCGGGCCATTCTTGCCTCTCTCACCCATCTTTCAACAAAAAGCTGGGAAGAGAGCACCTCCCTCTCTACCCTGATTTTCCTTTTCAAATGAAATAATAATAATAATAATGATTTCATTTATTAGCCACAAGGGCCGACATGTAGGGGACAATACAAAGACAGGGACAGTGGGGGTTTACAATAAGGTCGAGTAAAAGTGCACAATGGCAAGACTAATTTAACAATGAAAATATAAAAATATAAAATGAACTATGCATAAATATAACAAAATAAATTCCCCGATAGGGGGTGGACGACCCTGGGGTGATTCGGGTACCCCACCAATCCTGAACCACCCTGCGCTTCTAGGGCACCCAGGGAGAGCACCCCTCTCCTCAAGTTAGCCAGCCTATAGGCGCATGGTCAGAGTAGGCCCATTCACACGAGCCATTCTCGCCACATTCACCCACCTTTTAGCAAATGTACTGGGGGGCAGCACTTCTCTCTCCACCCTCACCCTCCTTTCCAGGTGAAACTTGAAGAAGTTGATGAGGGATTGGCCGAAGAGAAAAGTGTCTGTCTTTAGTCCTTTCAATCTGGTCCACCATATAATCTCTTTCGCAACTGCCACCAGACAGAGGAAAATGTCCTGCTCTTCCTGACCTAAGGAAGGTGGCGGCTTGATCTTCACTATGGACTCGGCCGATAGCCGGATTCGTTCCACACGCGACAGTAGCTGTTCGCCATAACTCCACAAGTCAGTAATGCACGCACATTGGACAAGTGCGTGCAGAACGGTTTCGTCGTTCTGTGCGCATCTTGGGCAGGTCCGTCTGACAGCACTTCCGTGCCTGTAGAGTTTATCCTGAACCGGCAGTGCCCCCCAGTAGCACTGCCAAGCGAGGGATTTCTGGAAATTGTCCATCGTCCCCGGCTCAAAAGTCCTCCGGTACAGACTGGTCAGTTCAACTTAGTCGAGGCCCAAAGCTTCTCCGAGTGCGTCATCGCACTTGCCCAGCACTAATCCTCTATAGAACTCGAGAGTGGAAGTTCCACTGATCGCATTGCCCGCTTGGTAGAGGGCAGTGAGTGCCTGGCAACATTCCAGGTGCCAGTCACCCAGTCTCGGTCTCTTCTTGACCCAGGACTGCAGCTCAGTCAAAGAAATGAGCTGCGGAAAGGCCCGTCTGATAAACGGCGACCACACCTGTTCACCGTTGAGGCAGAATATCTGGAGATGTCGCAGCCTCAACGCATGTCTGCGCATCATTAGCCACGGCATGCGCAGCCCTCCGCGTAGAGGGTGCTGGCAGCAGATGGACAGCCTCACCAACGGAACTTGTCCCCTCCACAAGAATTTGAAGAGGAGCCGTTCCAACTTGACGAGGCGGTAGTAGATGACAGACGCGATGTACGCATTCGCCACCTCCGCGCGACCTTTCAGTGATAGCTTCCTCCCAGTCCATTTTTGGGTGAGACTGGCTACTCTGCTCGTTACCTCGTCCCAATTCTTTTCCACCTGGAGGTCTGGTCCGAACCAAACCCCGAGCAACTTTACCGGTCTGTCCGTCCAGCGCCCCACGACGCTGTTGGACGGCATGGGCTTGCCTCTCCAGGTTCCGAGCTGCAAGCCCACCGACTTTTCCGGGTTAAGTTTGGCTCCTGTCAACCTTTCATATTCCTTCAATAAGGTGCCGACCACCTCGATTTCTGAGGTGTTCGACACCATCACGGTGATGTCATCCGCATAAGCCGACACCGCCTTTCCACGTCCCGGTTCGAACGGGATGCCCTGCAACAGCTCCAGCTTCCGCAGTAAAGGCTCGAGAGTCAATACGTACAGAAGGGAAGAGAGAGGGCACCCTTGACGGACCGATCGGGAGAACCGAAATGGTTCCGAGAGGTGGCCATTAACCTTGACCACCGAGCGTGTGCCGCTGTACATTGCAACGATCCAGCTTCTAAAGACAGGGCCGAAGCCAGCTGCTTTGAGGACAAACTCCAGATACCGATGGTCGACCCTATCGAATGCTTTCGATTGATCTAAATTGATCAGTGCCGCACCGAAGCTAGGTTTACACCCTACCCTCTCTATGATGTATCGCATGAGGTGGAGATTGTCGTGTATGGACCTGGCTGGGATTGCACAAGTTTGCGCCTCCCCAACCAAATCCTCGACGACAAGCGCCAATCTCTTTGCTAACACCTTGGCCAAAATCTTAAACTCTGTGTTGAGCAGAGTTATGGGCCTGAAGTTGTCTAATGTATCCCTCTTGTTCTCGTCTTTCCTTATCAGCGTCACCACTCCCCTGCTCACAGAACTGGGAATACTCCCATTCTGCTGCCAGTTGCAGTAGAGTGTTTCGAGGAGTTCGGAGAACAAGTCTGGCATATTTACGTAAAGCTCATAGGGCAGGCCATCCAAACCGGGTGACTTGCGCCTCATGCAGCCGACAAGGGTGTCCTGAATTTCGGCTGAAGTAATCGCCCTTTCGCAGCGCTCAGCGTCGACCGTCGAGATGCGCGGCAAGCTGTCAAGGTAGGGACTGAAATCCGCTACTCTCTCTGACTCGCCACTCTCCCTGAACAACCGAGCAAAGTGCTGGCGAAAGGCCTCACACATTCACTTGGAATCGCTTATCTCGTGTCCGTCTCGGTCCGCCAAAGACCGAATTGTGGTTTTATTACCACACTGCGCCTCCGCCATGCGAGCCCATCGAACAGCTTTAGTTCCCTCGTTTCTCAGCGCACGCGCCTTAGCTCTGACAATGCAACCTTTGTCTTTGACGTTGAAGAAATGGTCTAATGCCATTCTCGCCGCTAGCACGTCAGTTGCGATGCCACTACCAATAGCCTCGTCTAACTTATCTACCAGCTCCCCCACCTTTCTATTTTTCTCTAACGCTAGTTCTTTGCTGAACTCTATCGTAGTTACTCTAATCTCTCTTTTGAGAGCCCCCCACCATCTGTTGTTGATGATCCCCCCTGTCAACTTTTGCTTAACTAAATTGTTGACTCGGTCCCTGTAAGCCTTACGTGCCGGAAATGACATGTTCAGCTTCCAGTAACCCGGTCCTAACCTACGCATTTTATTTAGGTCGACCGTACAGATCACAAATTTGTGATCTGAATAGGCGACCGTTTTAAAAAGTGGACAGCCCACACTATTTCTATCTATTTTCCTAATGAAGATCCTGTCTATATACGATCTAGATGACCCCATTCGGTTGGTCCATGTCCATACTGGCACATTGGGGAAATCTAGTCAATACCTGTCAGACAGTTGGAACTGGCTGAGTAGGTGCTTGAGGCTTTTGCACCCCCCGCTCCTATCGGCTACTCCCACACAATCCCAGCGTGCGTCTAAGATGCCATTCCAGTCCCCCGCTAACAGTAAAGGGCGAGACATACCCAGAAAGGTCTCCAGGCACCTAAAGAAGTCAGGTCGTCCGCCCCCTGTAGGGGCGTAGACGGCCAGCAGTCTAAAGGCATCACCTTCGCTACTGTTCACATCCAAGACCACCAACTTACCGTCCGGGTCCCGGAAGATCGACCTTACCTCGAGATCCAGTCCTTTCCTAAACAGCACTGCTACCCCACCCCCCATTCCCGGCCTGCTAACAGATGCGAAGATCTGATAGTCGTCGAAAATGGGGGCTAGTGCGCGTGTGTCGGAAATTCTGGTCTCGCTTACGGCAATCACATCCATTTCCAGCGACCGGAGGTCGTTGAGCAGGCGACCCTCCTTCCAGGGTGACCCCAGGCCGCGAACATTTAAACTTCCTACTCTTAATATGGCCATATTGGTAAGCTAAGAGAGAGAGAGGGAAGGTTTACTTACCTCCCGGGTCTTGTGAAGGTCGGGTGGTTCGACCTCCATGGTTGGTGGGGTTTCTTTTGGGAACCCCTTTCAAAGTCTTGATGTGGATTTCACATTTGGGGTTCCCACGTCTTGAGGAAAGCTCTCTCGAATTTCTTTGAAGGAATTGAGTGACATTCGGACCAGAAGCAAATCTTCTGGCACGCAAAATGTGCTCATTTAAAAAATCTCCCCTTCTGTTTGAATGTCCTCGCTTCGCGCTAAGAGGGCCATCAGGTTATCGTTGGCCCTTCTGACAAGCACAAAGTTTTTAACATTTTGTTGGTGTGGTTTTATTTGTTTTCGTTTTGGTGAAGGTGGTGGCGATGGTTTTGGTGGTGTTGTTTCGGGTATGTCTATGTTTGTTGTAGGTGTGGTGTCTGCAATTTCAGGTATTTGTGTGTTTATTTGTACTTGTGTTTGTTTAGGTTGTTTGCGTTTCGGGGATTGTGGAGGTGGTGTCGATGTTGCTGTTGGTGATGATGTTATTGGGGAAGTGTTTGCGCTAGTGGTGTCTGTATTTTTTGTTGTGTGTGTTTTTGTGTTTTGTTGGGGCTTTTTTTTTGTGAGTTTTCTCTGTTTTTTTGCACTTTTGGGTTTTCCTTCATCTTCGCTGCTGGAAGACAAAGGGTCTGTGGCTGTGAGTGTCTCTGTGTCTGTGTGTGCGTTTATTGTTTTGTCTATGTGTATAATTGGGGGGGGGGTAGGGGGAGTGGGAGAGCTTTCGTTTTCTCCTTGGATTGGTTTTGGTGTTGGTGGTGATCCGGCTGCTTTTGATGTTGGTGTCTGTGTTTTTGTTGATGATGTTTTTGGTGGTGGTGGTGGTGCAGCTTTCCGTGCTGACACTGGCGTTGGCAACAAAGGAGGTTTGTGACACCCTGCATTTTTGCACTGAGGGCAGAAGGCTTGAAGATGCGTTGCTTCCCCGCAGACGAAGCAGCGTGGCCTTCTTCTGTCAATCATTAGTTGGATTGTTGTCCCGTCCTGCAGGCGGGCAAAATCCGGGATGTTATTCATATCCTCCGGTTTAATTTGGAGAAGAATCTCCAAATCCATTCCGGACCAGTCCTCTCTCTCTGTCCTTTTGATGTCCAGGAGGGTAGTGTCTGTCCCCTCCTCGATTACGCATCCCAGCAGCCACCATATGTTCATTCCTGGTGGGATGCTGGGAATGCGTACCTTCACTGTCCTTTTACCCATATAGGACGGATGCATGATAATGCGTTCCGTTCTGCAGGGGGTCACCGAGTGCTTAATAGCGAGGGCCTCGGTTTTGAACAGTACCGAGATGGTACCGAACTGTTTGCCTCTTGCTTTTTACTCTATGTTACTTCCGATGTACTCCAAAGCAGCCTCTACCTCTGCTTGGCTCGCAAGTTCCGCTTTTCGTGTCTGCACCGAAATACATCGAAAGAGCACCATCCTCCTTTGCATGGCCGCTATTGCCCCGTCCGGGATGGTCAGGTTTGCCCAGGACTTCTCCCGTTTAATTAGCCTCCACGCTTTGGCCAACTGTTCGTCTTTATCGCTAATATCAATATTCAATAAGCGCTTTGTTTTTGCTGCTGCTGCCGCAAATGTGGTGTTTCTGATGCTCTTATTGTTGTTGTTGTCATTCTTGCTGTTGCCACCGCCATCCTTGTTTACATTGAAGCTGTAGGTGTTATTGTCGTTATTGCTCTGAGTTGTTGTTATTGTGGTGGTGGTGGTGGCGGTGATGGTGATGTCGTTTTCAGATGATACTGCTGCTATGGCAGAAGGTTGTGATGGTAGCTTTTGAGTTTTGCCTTCACATTCAGTAGAGTGGATGACAGGCATGACTGTAGCCGTCGTAGCCGTGGTGAAATCTACAGTGGCTGCCTTTAAACTTTTGACCTGAACGTTGTTTACCGTTTCAAGGTCGAAAATTTCCATAATTTTCTTTTGGTGGGGAAGCGATTTTTTTCGAAGTTTTTAAAAATGAATTTGAATATTTGGGCTTAAAGCCCGAATATTGAGAGGTATCCCTCTCTTTAAATCAAGATGTGTACCTTAAGTTTCGTTAATGACAAGAAAATACAAAAAAAAGACACTTTAAAACAGCTTAAAGTTACGAACCTTTTCCCCCGCAGATTTGTACTGTCTTCACACATGTGCGGCCATAATAATAATAATAATAATAATAATAATAATAATAATGTTTTCTTTATTAACCACAAGGGTTTACATAAAGTAGACATTAAGGACAGTACAGGACAGTACAGGACGGTACAAATGGGCATTTCTGCGTGTAAAAAACAGAGGATGTAATAAAATAACAAAGAAAAATTCCCCAATAGGGGGGAGACTTCCGAGGGACATTTGTGGAGAAAGCCCATTAAAAGACCACAGTGACCCTGACCACCAGGGCAAGTGCCCTCTCCCAGTTTTCCACCTTTAATTTACAGACACATACTCAGAGAAGGCCCATTCATTCGGGCCATACTTGCCTCTCTCACCCATCTTTCAACAAAATGCTGGGAAGAGAGCACTTCCCTCTCTACCCTGATTTTCCTTTTCAAATGAAATTTGAAAAAGTTAATCAGGGCATCACCGAAGAGGTAAGTGCTCGTCTTCAGCCCTTTCAAACGTGTCCACCATACTATCTCTTTCGCCATGGCCACCAGACAGATAAAAACTGCCTGCCCTTCCCGGCTAAAGGAAGAGGGCGGGGCAATCCTCACGATGGACTCAGCTGATAGCTGGATCCGTCCTACACGCAGGTGTTCGACATAAACCCACAAGTCAGCAATGCTCGGACACTGGACGAATAATAATAATAATAATGATTTCTATATTGGCCACAAGGGCTGACATGAAGAAAAAACATTAGAGACGGCTCAGAACAGTACAGGACGATACAAAGTGGGTTTTGGTCGTGTAAACAGGTTATAACAAAATCGGGCTAGAAATCCAAAAGAATTCAAACAGCAAAAATTCCCCAAGAAGGGAGAAACCTCCGAGGGTCACTCGTGAGGAAAATCACACAAAAGACCACGGCCACCCTGACCACCAGGGCAAGCGCCCTCTCTCACTTTTCCCACTCGTCAGTCTACAGACGTATACTCAGAGCGGGCCTGTTCACTCGGACCAGACTCGCCACTTTCACCCACCTTTCAACAAACTTACTAGAAGACAGCACTTGCCTCTCCACCCTGATTTTCCTCTTCAAGTGAAACTTGAAAAAGTTAATCAGGGATTGGCCAGAGAGGAAAGTGTCCGTCTTCAACCCTTTCAACCTTGTCCACCACACAATCTCTTTCGCCATGGCCACCAGGCAGATGAAAACTGCCTGCCCTTCCTCCTCCTTAAAGGAGGATGGCGGGGCTATCTGCACAATGGACTCAGTCGATAACTGGATCGATCCTACACGCGACAGCAGCTGTTCGACATAGCTCCACAAGTCAGCAATCCTCAGGCACTGAACGAGTGCGTGCAGCACGGTTTGTTCGCCCTGCGCGCATCTTGGACAGGCTTGGCTGACAGCACCTCCGTGCCTGTAGAGCTTATCCCAAACCGGCAATGCTCCCCGGTAGCACTGCCAGGCCAGGGATTTCTGGAAGTTGTCCATAGACCCTGGTCTGAAAGTTCTATTGAATGGAGCGAACAGCTGATCGTCTTTGACGCCCAGGGTCTCCCCGAGAACGTTGTCACTCTTCCCTCCACTAGCCCTCTATAGAACACTGAGGTGGATGTTCCACCGATACTAGTGCCCAGCTAGTAGAGGGCTGTGAGTGCTTGGAGACATTCCAGTTTCCAAGCACTATCCCTCGGTCTTTTCCTGATCCAAGACTGCAGCTCTGTCAAGGAGACGAGCTGGGGAAAAGCGCATCTGGCAAACGGCGACCACACCTGTTGACCGTCAAGGAAGCACCAGAGATGTTGCAGCCTCAGCGCATGTTTGCGCATCATCAGCCACGGCATGCCTAGTCCTCCACGCAATGGGTGTTGACAGCAAATGGATTGTCTGACCATGGGAGCTTGTCCCTTCCACAAAAAGCGGAAGAGAAGGGGCTCCATTTTGGTCAGAGTTGGGCGGGGGGCAAGGTACGGCGGTCAGGCGGTAGCAGATGACGGACGCTATGTACGCATTTGGCACCTCCGCCCGACCTTTTAGAGACAGCCTCTTCTCAGCCCATTTCTGGGTGAGAGAGGCCACCTCGCTCCAGTTTTTCTCCATCTGGAGGTCCGGACCGAACCAGACCACAAGCAATTTAACCGGTCCTTCCGTCCAGTGCCCCACAACACTGTTGAACGGCATGGACTTGCCTCTCCAGGTGCCGAGTTGCAAGCCCACCGACTTTTCCTGGTTTATCTTTGCTCCTGTCACCACTTCATATTCCTTGAGAGTGGTGCTGAGCATCTGGACATGTTTGGTGCTCGACACCACCACGGTGACGTCGTCGGCATAAGCTGACATGGATCTCCAACATCCCAGTTCACGTGGGACCCCCCTCATCGTCTCCAATTTGTGCAATAATGGCTCTAGGGCCAGTACATACAAGGGGGACGAGAGGGGGCAACCCTGGAGGACCGAGCGCATGATGCTGAAAGGCTGCGACAGGTGACCATTCACCCTCACAATCGAGCAGATGTCGCTGTGCATCACAGCAATCCAGCCCCTCAAAACGGGCCTGAAGCCTGCTGCCTCGAGGACCGCAGCCAGGTACCGATGGTCGACCCTATCAAATGCTTTAGATTGATCCAAATTGATCAGGGCCCCACCCGTGCTAGATTCCTTAACCACCCTCTCTATGATGTATCGCATGAGATGGAGGTTGTCGTGGATGGATCTGTCCGGGATAGTGCATGCCTGTGTCTCTCCCACCAGATCACCGACGACAAGTGCCAATCACTTTGCTAACACCTTGGCCAAAATCTTAAACTCTGCGTTTAGCAGAGTTATGGGCCTGAAGTTGTCTATAACGTCTCCTTTGTTCAGGTCTTTTCTCAGCAGCGCCACCGCTCCCCGGCTCTCAAAACTGGGAATGCTCCCATTCTGCTGCCATTTGCAGTAGACATCTGCCAAGAGGTTGCCGAACAAGTCTGACATATACGCATAAAGCTCGAGGAGCAGACCATCCAAACCTGGCGATTTACCCCTCGTGCAGTCAGACATTGCTTCCTGTATTTCTCCTGCTGTTATGTGTTATCGGCTTTTCACAGCACTGCGCTGCGGTCGTTGAGAGCCGTGGCAGTCCGTCGAGGTATGCACCAAAGTCCATACTCCGATCCGGCCTGCTGCTGATCCCGAACAATTGAGCAAAGTGCTGTTGAAAAGCCACACACATCTGTTCGGGTTCGAGCAACATGCACCCGTTTTGATCAGGCAATGACCGAATTGTGGACTTGTTGCCACGTTGCGCCTCCACCACCCAGGCCCATTGAACGGCTTTCATACCCTCGTGTCTTAGAGCATGCACTCTAGCTCTGACAACGCAGCCTTCATGCTTTGTGTTGAAGAATTGGTCAAGTGCCAATCTCGCTGCAAGCACGTCGGTTGCGATGCCTGTCCTAAACGCCTCTTCTAGCTTTCTAACTAACTCTCCCTCTACTCTATTTTCCTCTATCACTACTCCTTTGCTAAACCTTATCGATTCTACTCTAATAGCCCTTTTCAGGGTACACCACCACCTGTTGTTGACGATCGCACCCGTCAACGCATACTTAACTAATTCGCTAATCCAGTCTCTGTAAGCTTTGCGCGCCAGGAACGATGCGTTCAGCTTCCAGTAGCCAGGCCCTTGTTTATTCTTGATAACCCAGTAGTTATGTATTTCTACTATAACACTATATAATACTAATATCTTCATAGAAATATGCATTATTTTCTCCTTATTTCTTCAAATTATACAATTTCAGTGCTGGTGTTGGTCGCACTGGAACCCTGATTGCTGTTGACTATATGCTGCAATATGTGAGAGACCATAATTTGAATGATGATATTGATGTGTTTTCATTTGTTTATAAGATGAGAGAAAACCGACCACAAATGGTACAAAATGTAGTAAGTATGATTCTTTTTCCTCTTAACAAACTCATAATTTTATAATTCTTAATAAACCCACATCCCTATATTCTGTAAAATAACCACAGACCCACACCAGCCACTAGTATGGGAAAAACAGACATTATCATATTAAGTAATTTTTGTACAATAAAACTATTATTTTCTGCAGTGACTATGACCACATTGTGTAACAGGCCATGCTTCACCCCTTCTTTGCATTCTTGAACTAGAAACTCCTAAAAATGAGCCACTAAGACAAAACAAACCTTAAAAAACATTTAATCTAACGTCATATAGAATCAAATTTATAGGTTGGTTGTAAGTTGAAATCCACTGAAGACATTTTATTATGTTTTTATTCAGACCCCTTTATATTATATAATCTTAGGTCACCTATCTGGAATTGGTATCAAAACCTCAATGATTATTATTGGTGATAGAATGGTATCTATTCCAAGGGAGATTTACTTTAAATCTACCTTACACCATGAACATGTGAAATAAGTTCCATTTCTCAGGTGTGCTCAGGTCTTATGAAACATCTAAATTAGATTGAATTCTTAGTTTAAGAAATGATCATATCATCATCATCTTCATTATCATCATCATCATCATCATCATCACCATTATTATTATCACTTAACTGTTTTCCCTACAAGCAAGGGTTGGATGGGTCTTCATAGACCAAAATCGGAGTTACTGGCCTCTTGTGTGGCCTGCTTTTCACCCACATATATCCTCTCACTCTGCAGAGTTTATCAGGGTACATTTTATCATGGCACCAACACTAAGGAAGTTGTCATGCATTCAACACAGCAGTAAAGTCTTCCCAACTCTTTTATTTATATATTATATATATATAGTTTATATATATATTTATTTTAATGAAAATTTATATATTATATATATATATTTTATATATATATTTATTTTAATGAAAAGAAAATGTTTCTTTTATATTTTTAGGACCAGTATATCTTAATTAATAATTGTGTTAAAAAAGCAATAGTGGAGAAATTTAATTTAAAAGACATGCTAAAAATTAACAAGGATGAAGACAATAAGAAGAAGGAAATCAAAGAGGAAAAAAAGGAAAAAATAGAAGTTGATGAAAACTCTACAGAAATAGATACTGGAAAAGATGCAAAAGAACATAGAAAAACATTTCAAGAAGAGGATATAGAAAAAGCTCTTGGAGCAGATATAGAAAAAGTGCCTGAAGAAGTTATAAGAAAAACTGTCGAAGCAGATATAGAAAGTGTGCCTGAAGAAGATATAGAAAAAGCTTTTGAAGCAGATATAGAAAAAGCTCTAGAAGATATAGAAAATATAGAAAATGAAGAAGAAAATGGAGAAAACGTTATAGTTGTAGGCATTAATGAAACTGAACATAAAACATATGGTAGTGATGATGCAGATGAAGATACAAAAGATAGTGAAGAAGCTGCTCATAAAGAAGAGGAAGAAGTTGCAGATGATAAAGATTCAAAAACAAATGTACATACAAATGAATGTGAGGAAGATTTGGATGAAAATGTACCTTTAACAGAAAAGTAAGATAAATTTTGTTTCATATAAAAATTATTAAAAAAAAAATTATTGGAATATGCATTTCAGAAATATATGAAAATTATTACTTACTTTCTTTATTCACTCAAAAGGATGAAAACAAAGTAGACCGCAGCAGAAATTGAACTCAGAGATCTGGAACAAATATCCAACACATTAATGACTCTACCATGACGTTTTCTATGCTAGCATGTCTTGGGTGGCTCATCATGCTCTCAGACAAAACATTGTTGGATACCCTTGTCTTGATCATACAGACCATATTTGGCATGGTTTCTATGGGTGGATGCCATTGTCTTGATCATACTGACCATATTTGGCATGGTTTCTATGGTTGGATGCCCTTCCTAACACCAACCACCTTACATAGTATAGCGAGTGTGCTTTATCATGGCATTAAAATTACCACTTTACAGAGTGTATAATAGAGCATGTTATTGTGATGTCAACACTAAATAACTCATTGTGACCTTGTCAGGGCAAAGAGAGTCTGTAATGGGATAGAATGAGTGAAAGTATGATTTAAAAGGTATTGTGGTGGTACAGAGGTAGCTACATATTTGTTACCAAGAGAGAGTGGCATGAGAAGAAATAGGGCGAGCAATAATAGTATTGGGTGATGCATATTGTTAGGGAAGACCTTGAGAAGATAGAATGATGGCCTACCACAGTTGGGGTTGTGGTGGGGGGTTGGAGAATACATTATTTGGATTGGAGGCAGGAGGGAGGAATTGGATTGGATATACAGAAGATTGAGAGTATTCTCTTTATATGGTTAGAATAGAGCAATGAATGTGGGATAGGGAGTGGGAGAGTGGGCATTAGAGAGTAGTGGAAATCAGACCGATTCAGAGCTACCCCTTGTTTAGTTGGCTGTGTGGTGAAGAGAGTTTGAACACAAGGAGGAAGGGAAAAAAGTGATTCACATGAGAATCATATGAGATAGAGTGGATAGGATAGTTGAGAGAGTAAGATGGTGTGCATATCAGATTGAGAGAAGAGGGAATTAAGAGGAATGTATATTGTTTACGGTGGTGGGAAGAATATTTCCAGCTCCATGAACTGCCAATCATTAAACTCTACACCCCAGTCTTAGTGGACATTGCAGTGGAGAACAGCCAGTGACACCTGCTGCATCAACTTCTTCACATCACAGAGCTCTTTTCTCATGTGGGATGCTCACCTCCCAATTTTGTAAGGGAAAAACAACAGTTCAAAGACTGGGGAAACCTGGTAACTCAATGGCAACTGGTGCTAGAAGGAAGCAGTTAGTCAAGGGTGATAGTCATATTTAATGTATATATTATTGATATATTTTATTGCATAAAATTTAACAATGATCTCCATTAAAATTGTATTTTTACAAAGCCTGCTTTTTCTTTTCATTTAATTTTAGGACCAGTGAATTATGAGATGCAAGCAATCATTTTTTTTTTCTTTTGGATATTTCTCATATATCATTTGTAAATAATTCCTGCAGAACAGCGAAGAAAAAGAAAACTCATATCTGGTTAAAGCATTTATGTCTATTTTATGTGTTTCTATCTATCATTGAATGCTTCAAACCGGCACTAAGAAACAAATATATACTCTGTTCCTTAGTTCTTGTCATAAGTGTTGGAGGAGATGCTTTTTTTTTAAATGTATGTATGAAGGTGTGTGGATGTGTGTGTGTCTGTATATATATATATGTATGAAATAAATGTTAAGACAGAAGTTACATAATCATATTTATTATACATATTTCTGTGACACCAGTGCAGGTCAGTGATGTAACGATTGCACAACAGCTCCATGCCGGTACAACAGAAATACATATGATAATAAATATAATCATGTAACTTCTGTCTTAATGTTTATTTCATACATGATAACTCTGTTACATTTGATCAGCACTTCTATGTGGGATTGATACAACTGACATGGTGTGCTCTACCTACTAATACCTGCTTATCAACAAGAAGTCATTGCACAACTTTTACTGATAAACAACAGAGCAACTATCAACTATATATATATATATATCAATTCCAACCTGCCCGTCCCCTCAATCTATCTTATTTCTCATTCTTTCTTCTGATGAAGGACTAGCATCTGAAATATTAAGACCCTCTTCCTGCTATATTAAGTGTCAACCTAATATACCCCTTCCATATACTGTAATGATTGTGTTGTTATTTCTGTTTACCTTTTACATACATATATATATATGGGAAAATGTTTAACCCTGACGGCAGAGCTCAAACCGTTTCGACGGCTATTTCTGGACGCAAATAGTCCAGAAATAGCCGTTGAAACGGCTTGAGCTCTGCCGTCGGGGTTAAACATTTTCCTATTACCCACTTTACTACCCTAAGTATTGAGTACTCTGGTGCGCTATGGTCCATTTGGTTCCTTACCACACTTCCTTCATTTTATATATATATATAGTAGTAATAGTAATAAATACAAAGACCAAAATCCAGAGAGGATTTGATAAGGGTTGTATACATATAAGTATATGTATATATAAACCAGTAGAGCAAATATTTATTATTACCACAGATTCAAAGTTTAAGCAAACAATTTCTGCTTTCACTCTAAGCAGGATTATCTGAAACAGAGAAATATCAATCTGTAGAATCAGAAGTAAATATTTAAAAAAAATTACAACCAAATATTGCTTTTAGAAAATAGAAAGACATAACGGTAGCATGTGAATATGTTCTTTTGAGGTGAGTTAAATGTATGCAAGGGAGAATTATGTCATTGTGTGAAGCGGGAAGAACAAATTCTTTCTATGAAAAAAATCAAATGGAACCATATATATATATATATAGCTGACTGAACATACACATGCTTTTTCTTCAAAACAATTTTTTTCCATTCTTTCTTCTTATCACTCTCTATCTTTCATCTTTTATTTCTCCTATTTTCTGATGAAGGACTATCATTATGTGTGTGTGTGTGTATATATATATATGACATGTATTTAACACACTATTGTGTTCTAGTTTTATAATTTTTATCAAAAAATAAAAAAATATATATTTTTAAATGAGTTCTTTAGAGTAAACATGTTAAATCCATCATCAAGATATTCATTTCATCTTCAGGAAAAAATGATGTTGCTTCCTCTTTATACTAGGCAGGATGATAATTTTTGTTTGTGACTGGTGTACATTGTCTGTGTTTATTTTAGCAGTGTTCTATTACTTAGATCATTCATTGTTTGGTTTTGTAGGAATTCTCTAGTGTATGGATGCATTATCTACTAATGTTTTCCTATATAGTTTCGTTTTGTGTTGTGGTACAGTACATTGTTCCTTGCTCTATGTGCAAGGTGAGTTGACAGAGAAAGTTGTACTTTGGCCAATGTAACAGTTACTGTCATGAAATTTACAAATTTCACTTTGCAATTGAATTCATAATTCACGTTAGTCATTTGAAGCTTGTTTGTCGATTTACATATTCGTGGCTTATTGTTAAGGTTTTTAATTTCTATCTGATTTTGGGCCTCCTTTGGTTATAACTGACAATAGGTTTATTACCTGAAAAGGTTATAAAGGGAGACAAGATGTTTTTGTGGAAAACCAGCAGTTATCTATGCATATTGGTCTGCCCTCTAGGAAAAGCTATGGCTGAAACAGCTTAATAACAGCTTCGTTGCAACTCATTTTTACCAGCTCAGTGAACTGGAGCAATATGTTTGTGGTGTATCATTGATAAGAAGATTTTTCCATAGATCATTGTCAATTTATTGTTTAGTCGAAAAACCTCATCAACAACAGCCACAAATGTGTAAAGCCGTGAACAAGCTACAAATGAACAATGTGATTTATGAACTCAGTTGCAAAATGAATATAGTAAATTTCCTGACTGTAATTGTTGCATTGGAGGTACAATGCTAACAAATGCTTGAAGAGATAGGTTGGTTGAGTAGGATTAAGACACAAAATACCTTAACGAATGGTTTATTAGTTTGTATTGTATTTTCTTGTTGGTTAGGGAGATCTATTTGTTTTAATCTATCTTCCAAGGGTCATCTGGTCATAAAGCAAGTTAAAAACTAATATTTAAATTTCTAATACTTAAATGTCTATATTAGCATAGCCAATGTGATCCTGGAAAGGTGTGAATAAAAGTAAAGAAAGGAGAGGATGCAACACTCCAACACAATGTAAAAATTCTATTCTGAAGAAAACTTGTAAAATATTTAAAATATTTTTTCTTCGTTTTGTTTTAAACAAATGTTGAATTGTTACATAGCTGCTACACCTCAGTTCAATAGAGGCAGATGAAATAGTATGTTATTCATATTCCATTTAATGTATAAGTGAAGTTTAAGGGCTTCAGTTTAAAATTAAAACAAGAAAACTAGTTCTTTCGCTAAGCTATAAGGCTACCCTATTGAATGAATGCAAATTTTCAATGCCACAATCAAAGAAAACAAATACAAGGAAAAAGAAACTATTATATAAATGTCTGTGCATATGCATATTTCTGTATATATAACAGTTTCTTCTTAAAGAAAAAGAAACTATTATATATATATGTATGTCTGTGCATATATACACACACACACATATATATATATATATATATATACCACAATCTAATAATTTTGTATTTTTTTAAATTTATAATAAACTCAAAAATTTTAAATTTTGTTGAATAAAAGTTAACCAATTCATTTTTTGTTGTTACATTGATTCATTTAAATTCATTAAAAAAAATAATAGAGTGAATTTATTGACAATAAAATCCACAGAGAAGATTCCACAAAATAATTTTTGATTCCTGCTTGAAGCTAGTTTGTCTTCACTATATGGGTAAATACTGTTGATGAATATATAAAATTTTAGTTTCTGTTCTTAGCTGCACAAAGGAAAGGCATTTCTGTACACCTATCCTTTTTCCTACAGTATAAACATTGACATTTCAGTGAGTCTTAGAAATGCTTGGTGGTTCCCATCTGCCTATAATTAGTGCAGCCAGTCCTTGAGGGGCCTCCATAGACGTTTTACTGTGTCCATGAGACTTAGAAATACTTGGTGGTTCCCATCCCTCTGTAACTGGTGTACTCAGGAATGGAAGTGCCTCTCTAAACGTTTTAATGTGCGTCCACCTTGGCATTTGAATGGGCTTTAGAAATAGTGCCTATCGCTTCCCCAAGCACCCAATCCCTCACCAAGTTTAACCTGCCACCTTAAGAAATTCTTGGGGTGTGGCTGAAAAATGCCCTGGAGCCAAAAGTGAGAGTCAGGTGTGAACTGGAGTACCTGTCCATCCATAAAGATATCAAGATATTCTCTCTAGCTAAATACCATGGTTTCAAGATGTTTCTTCAAATCCTGGATAACAGTGTGTATGATATTGCAATAATGTTTCTTCAAAGGAACATTAGATAATGCCATGTCCAGTATTGAAATGATGTTTCTTTAAATTGTTTCAATCTATTTTCAAAGAGATCTGAGACCATATATAAATACATTGTGGTGTTTCTGAAGTTGTTGGTATTAGTTTTATTTAAAATAATTAATCCCTCTGTGACCATATTTCAAACAAAAGAGGTTGCCCATGTTTCAATTGGCTTTGAAAATAATCAAGAACTTGGAGGGGTTTAGTAAAATATTTAATTTCTTTATTATGAAGCTGCTATTTGAAACAGAACAGAAAGTTTATATGTAAAATGTTGAGAGCAAGTTAAAATTCAAATATTTTTAAACACAATTTTGTATTGTCGATTCAGGGGCAGTCTCAGGTGAACTGGAATCGAAAGGGTTAAAGAATTTGTTAATTGAAACTGTTCTAAGTAATCATATATAGACATAAATTCACATAAATAGACATAAATCCACAGTATTTATCCCCAATATACATAGAAAAACAAAGCACTGGTCTAATAATTGAAAATAGACTTAAATAAATAAATAAAACACAAAGAAATAAATGATTATAATATTTATTTTTAAAATCAGTTTGCCAAGAGTTTACTAGCATTGTTCACCAGAAAAAATATACATTTGTTGTCAACTGTTAAGTGTGTTTACAGCAATGAAACTTTCACAGCTCCAGCTATTATACACAATAGCACAGCAGTAGTATGAGCATGTCTCAAGGAGTAAAAACACAGTTCCTGATTCACCCAAGAAGAACAGCAGCAGTGATGATGGTGATGTAGGTAATAGCAGAGTAGTAGTTGTCTTATCCAGTAAACTGGAACTTTGCCCAACAACATATTTATTGTTAAATTACAAACTTGTTTTTGTCTTGTTGTTCATATTGATTTGATTTGATTTTAATATTTAATTTCATTTCAATTTTTTGTTATTTTGATAATTTTTTAAAACAATATTTTAATTCTTTGCGTATTTAAGAGCAATAATAAAATGTAAAAATTCACTAACTTCTTCCCAGACATTTTAAAAAATAGATTATTTTTTGAAGAAGCAATGAAAAACTAAATGGAAAGAGATGAATCAAATTTCAGATATGGAAAAGACAAAAGAGTGGGAGAACATTATATACACACATATTAGCTTATTGTTCTGGTCAGAAAGAAGAATTTAAATATTTTCAGCCTGTTTCAACAATTCTCACAACTGTCTGCAATTATTGTTGGGTTACAATAATATTAGACAAGACAAATCCAAAATATTTCCAAAGAGGAGATGAAGAGAGAGTAGACAGAACATTCTCTCTTCCACTTAAAAGTTTTCTAAGAGATTGGTTTAATCACAAGAAAATATTGCTCTACAAGCCTGATGCAGGCTAAAATATGAATGCAATCAGCTATTCTTCCTGAACCAATAACTCTCCTTAAGATGGCTAGCTAGTATCCATTTGCAGGAGATCAAACAATTATAACAAATGTGAGACTATGCCCTAAAGCAATGTCCTATTAAAAAAGATATCCCTTCAGAACAACAATCTCTGTTTGTTATGAATCCATGAAAATGGTTGGGTTTAACTTTAACATAACAGTCATATTAAAATCTGAAATAAGCAGGGCACAACAACACTAATCAGTGATGGTTCTTAAAATATAACTACAACTTCAACAGTATATAAAAAACAGTGACTTAATATTTTTCACAGGAAAAACAAAACAAAACAAAAAAATAATTTGAATGAGAAATCTGTTAAATTCATTGAGCTTTACAATATTAGTTTTTCCATTAAAAAAGTTTCATATGTAGAATGAATGAAAGAGATAGCTTAATATTCTAATTTAGTGCCAGCAGTCATTTAACTCTTAACATCCTGTAAGATTTAGCAGAAAATGTCTAAAATGGCCTTGTTAATTCAAATGTCTATAGTATCTTTACTATTGGACAGATTGTTCGAAAAAATTGCAGTATCAGAGTAAAGACTTTAATTTTTAATAGCGCTCCATCACTTGTGCTTTTCAATAATGTTTTGCTAATGTCGTTTCATGCAGTACAGGTCATTAAGAGTTAAAGAGGGTTCGGAGCAAAATAACATTTTAAGATAATGTTCAGCAGGATTTTCTTATAATACCAAAACAAACATCCAAGTTAAAAGAAAAAATTTTAAAAATAAATACAACAAATAACAAAAAAAAAAGAACTTAAAAACAAAATAGTAATGTATTTAAAAAAAAAACTAATATATCAAAAGGCAGAACAGAAAATATAATATTGGTAAAATCATATATTAAATATATTTTTTTTAAAAGTGTCAACATATATAGCTCAAAGAAATATAATAGCCAACACATTGAAACTTGTAATGTTTGCATAGCAATAAAATATTAATTTATATAAAAACTCAACTACTATTCTGTGTATGTGTTTGTAGTTTGATGAGTGAAAATCAGAGTTAAACATATAACCATTGATTTTCTAGGTTTTTGTATCTATCTAAATATATTCATATATATATATATATATATATATAAGAATTGCTGCTCTGAAATATTACTGGAATTCTATGAAAATCCAACATTCATAAACTTCAACAGGCAAGGGGAGTGCTAAGCTCTGAGGAATACCAACACTATGAAACAGATCTGTCAGCTTATCTCCCTTTGTTTGTTGAAAAAAGAAGTGACAGTCACTACTTTAAAACAATAGCATAAGGTCTTCAAAATGCTTTTAATTAAGCATACAGTGTATTACCAAATATACTATATATACATTCATATATATATATATGAGCATACATACATATACATGTCAGTATACATACATATATAGATGTGTATACATACTTATAAATATGCATGTATACATATATATATCTATATATATATATATATATATGTATGTAAAATATACATATGTAAAACATACATATGTATACACACACACACACACACATATATGCATAAATATATGTGTATATGTATGTATGTGTGTGTGTGTGTGTTTATATATATATATATATATATATATATATATAACAAATGAAAGAAATCCTTATGACAGTAAAATATTTTTGAAAAATTATGAGTTCTGATTGTTATTAATGATCAGATGTAACTATTTTGTAAAACATTTCTTAAAGAATAACTATGAGAAAAAGTCCTCATAATTTTTCACATATATATACACACACACACACACACACTACATATATGTATGCATGTGTGTATATATAAAATATATGC
>OZ024745.1:44462377-44465556 GCA_964016885.1 Eledone cirrhosa | reverse complement strand
ATCTGAAACAAATTTCCAACATTTATCCAATAGAAGACAATTGACTGATACTTAAAATCTTTTCAAAACAGGATCATTCGTGCCGTAATATCAACATACTTTCTTTTCATCTTTTGTTAACGCTGTGAATATTGATTGTAATGTAAGTACTTTATACAAGGCTTTTTTTTTGTTGTTTATATTACGTTTTTATTTTGTGTGTGTGTGAGTCTGCCTGTGTGTGCATGTGTGGCGCGTGCATTTAACTGGATTTAGAAATGTCTCATCTCTCCCTTCTTATATTTCAAAGATTTTTTTGCCTAATGTTTTAGTCGAGTAGGGTAGTACCAATGATCCTCTTCAGGGCCTTCAGAAGAAGGAAGGTAGATATTCTCAAACTAGAGAACTGGTCGAAATGATTTAGCATAGTCAACACTGCTAAAGACCTCCAAGACCCATGTGGTGGTGGTAAACCAGGTGACAGATTAATTCTAGGCACTGTGGAATTTGAACACAAAATACACAAAGCTGGAACAAATACCACAAGACAACACCTCATCCAACACATTAACAATTTCACCAATCTACAGTCCTGGACCCAATAGGATGAAAGGCAAACCTGATATCTGTTGACTGCTGCAGGATTTGAAATGAGGGTGCAGTGAGCTGGAACAGATATGGCAAGGTATTATATTTGATGGCTTAACAACTGCCAATTCATGATTAACAAAAGTTATGTCTCTATATATATATAGGCATGTCACATATAATGAGTCAGATTCATTGAGAAATGATGACAGACAGCTTTTTCTATAGTACCAGCTATTAGCATGTTAACTGAAAACTGATATCAGAGGTAAACAATTGTATAAAACAAAGCTACCAAACCCTAATGAAACAGCAGCTCCTCACATGAGATATACACATGAATAAAGTATAATAAAAAGACTCATATATATACACATACGTACATATCTCTCTCTCTATATATATATATATATATATATATATACACATAATCATCATTTTACGTCCGCTTTTCCTTGCTTGCAAGGGTGGGACGGGAACTGATTCTGGCTTGATTTCTACAGCTGGATGCCCTTCCTAACACCAACCTCATTTACAGTGAGTGCTGGGTGCTTTTTTTTTGTCCGTGGCGCCTACACGTCCACTTTGCAGTGGAATGATAGGGACCCCAGTCTTATCTCATTTCTACAGCTGAGTAAACTGTAGCAATGTGAAATAAAGTGTCTTGCTCAAGGAAACAACACATCACCCGGTTTGAGAATTGAACTCATAACCTTTCGATTGCAAGGCCAATGCTCTAACCACTAAGCCATGTGACACACACACACACACATATATATATACATACACACACATATATATATATATACACACACACACACATATATATATATTACATACACACATATATACACACACACACACACATATATATATATACATGTATGTATATAAATAACTCTGCATGCCGTAAGAGATGACTAAAAGTGTTGGCACCAAGAAGGGTATTCAGCCATAAAATAATGCCTCAAAAAGGACCTCATGGTGAGTATTAACAACATATGGCAGAGTACAGCCCAAAATACCTTGTGGAGGGGGGTCCCCATCCCATCTCATCAAAACACAAGGTGGGAAATTTAATTGAAACAAATGAGGAGTTCTATCCATTTATGAGGGCTAAATGCTGATATGCCTTGTGGAGACAAGTACATGAGGATTTGGACATGGGCAGTTGGGATAATGTTATAGGGATGGAGAGAAGTGATTGAGGCACTAAATAAAAGAAGAGTGGTCATACATTGTATGTTAGAGACAAGATGAGGATGTGCAGTGTTGGTGTCTTGATTTCTGTAGAGTTTGTAGACAGTGTGGTTAGAGTGAGTAAATAGTTGATGATGTGGTGAAAGTTACTGGAGAAAATTATCTCAAGATATGCACAACAGGCATGTTAGAGTGCTAAAAAGAAGTTTTCGTGTGCAATAGAGGGGAATGAAAACATGAAAAATGCGGAAGTTTTGATGGGTTGGGATTTGAATGGACATGTGAAGAGTATAGATGCTTTTCAGACAGTCCTTGGAAGCTATGTGTATAGTGTGAGGAATGACAAGGTTGGAAGGATTTGGGGCTTGCTAATTGAGTTGAGATGTTAATCTGTTACACCTAATTCCAGAAAGAAGACAAACTCAATATATACACATTGGGTGGGTTGTTGTCAACTATCAACTACCTGATGGTACGTGGGCAAGGTAGAAGGAATGTAATGAAACAAAGGTAATCACAGAGCAGGAGGTTATTACATAGCTCCCTCTAGCTGTCTGTGACATGAGGGTGAATGTGGGAGGAGAGCTCTGTTGAGGAAATATCAAACAAAGCTGAAGGTGTAGAGGTTAAAAGAAGTAACAGTGAGGGAGGCTCTCTGAGAGAAATTTGAGTTGTTAGAGGACATGAATGAACTTGAGAGTGCTTGTAAGTCTCTGAAAGATAGTTTGTTAGGAGCCGTTGGTGATGTGTCTGGATGGACAAAAGGATCACAAGACACTTGGAAACATCATGGTAAGATGAAGTTTGAAAGAACATTGACAAGAAAAAGGGGAAGATTTCGAGAATGGCAAAGAGGGATACTTTAATGTCTGTTCTGTCTGCTAGTAAGGGTTAGATGGATCACCACAGACCAAGTAAGTACTCAAGCAGAGCTACTGACCACTCAGACAGGCCACGGTCCCGCATCATCTCCCTTACATACTTTCTTGTGCTCTACCAAGATTTTATCATAGCACCAGTCACTGCTGAAGAGTCCTCTTGAAACTGTTTGGCAGATTTTCTACAGCAGGAAGCCTTTCCTGTCACCAACCATTTTACAGAGTGTAAGGGTTGTTTAATGTGTGTGATGTATGGGTGTGTGTCTATGTGTACATAATATGTATATATATACATATATATATATTTACATACATCTTTTTTATGATACAAGTATATTTGTGTTAATTTTTCTCCCTCAGAGATTTAAAACAAAAATATGAAAAAAAAATCCACTTCTCAACAACAGACCTCAAAAAAATATATCAGCTGACCATTTTATAAACAGCGTGTAGCAAAAGATTCCAACTAAATATTTGTTTTTAAACACAAAAAGGATGGATAAATGAGAGAAAAAGAATGATGTCCTTACTCAG
>OZ024745.1:44329877-44457377 GCA_964016885.1 Eledone cirrhosa | reverse complement strand
TATTTACCAGGCTGTGTTAAATAAGAGGAAAATGTGGTAGGTTGATATAATGTAATATCTAACTGAATTACACATTTGCAGCTAAGTGAAACAGATAAAATAAGACGGATAAGGAGATTGATACTTAGTGATTTGAACAAAAAATGGTATGGTATGGTCCCGTAACTCCTGATAGAGTCGTAGGGGCACCATACAGCATTTTGGGGTATTTAAAACCTGGCAGAGCCCATCTCTCTACAGGCCTGAATATAGCAGATTTCTTCCAGAGAGGAAGAATTGACCCCAGTAAGACTGGTACTTTTTTTTACCGACCTCGAAAGGATGAAAAACAAAGTTGACCTCGGCAGGATTTGAGAGCAGACAGCCAGAACAAATACTATAAAGCATTCTATCCAACATTCTAATGACTGCCAATTCACTGCCTATAAAAAATACAGCAATATTAACTTCCTGAACTTGAGACTATACTAGATACTAATGAACTGCACATATACCATTGTAAACAGTATACTAGCTTCCAATACATACCTATTTGTTTTTCATTTTTTTAAATAGTAGAACGGACCTACGCACCAAAAATCATAGCCTCGCTGGTTAGTTTCTTCTGAAACACTCTTATCTGTGATCTAAGCAGTTATAAGATTTTACTAACATTGTTAAGGAATTAAAAACAATTATATTGCCAGTAAAACATAACTGTATTGTTAAAATGGGTCAGTGGAAATAGTGAGTAGGTCTTGAACTATGTAATTATAATATTTTAGACAATATGTGTCTGTATCATCATCATCATCATCATCATTTCATTTTACGTCCGCTTTTTCCTTGCTTGCAAGGGTGGGACCAGAACTGATTCTGGCTTGATTTCTACAGCTGGATGCCCTTCCTAACACCAACCTCATTTACAGTGAGTGCTGAGTGCTTTTTTGCCGTGGCACCTCCACGACCACTTTGCAATGGAATGATATGGACCCCAGTCCCTATCATCTCATTTCTACAGCTGAGTAAACTGGAGCAATGTGAAATAAAGTGTCTTGCTCAAGGAAACAACACATCACCTGGTCTGAGAATTGAACTCACAACCTTTCGATTGCAAGGCCAATGCTCTAACCACTAAGCCATGTGCCTCTGTATGAAGGAAGATATTGCTATGATTGAAGATGTATAATATATCACACATATAAGCATTCTTTAGTCAGAAGCCAACCTCTGTTTATTATTGGCATGTAGTCTTGCAACTTGAACATAAGGCTCTTATTTTGAAAATAAGGCTTTTTACAGGGATTTGGCCCTTAGACCGAACATATTAACCCTTTAGCATTTACATTATTCTAAATGTACTATTGTATTTTCACAGTAAAGGCTTTATCTCACATAATCTTGAATCTATGACATGTTGATGACATTGTTCATTTTCAGAATGATATCTCAATGTCAGCATGAGCAGCCGATTATGGCCGGTTTTAATTGCAAAAGAGGAGAAAATGTTGGCCAGATACAGCCAGTTTAAATGCTAATGGATTAAACAATGCATCTACAAAGAATTTCTAAAAAGATGACCTGATGATCTGTAGAAAAAAATTACATGAAAATATAAATGCCGGTAGTGAGATCAATAAAAACATTAGAAAAGTGTTAGGGAATGGGTCAATAAAAATATGATTAAGGAATATAGTAATGAAGCAATCTTTAAGAAATGTAACTTACTGGTACACTGGGATGCTCTGTGGAATAATTAACAACAATCCAGAGATCTGGTTTTTCTTCATCATCACTAATAACATGTCGAATATGGGACCAAAAAAGAGCATCTCTTTGTGATGCAGGCCATACGCGCTTTATGATATTGTGACTGACAAAGGTATCTTCAGACAACCATTCTATACATCGAGTACTTTCAAGTGTGCCTGGCAAAATAAATATATATAGATAGATAAATATAGGGAGAGAGAGAGAGAGAGGAACAATTTAAATAATCTATTAGATAAATGTGTGTTTAAGAAAGCAAAACATGTTCATTTTGATTATCAAAAAATGTGTGTTAGGAAGGGCATCCAACCATAGAAAGTTTGCTAAAGAAGTGGTTAGGAGGGCCCTTCAGTTTGTGTCAAAAGACAACAACTTCTCTGCACACAATATGACCATAAGTAAGTAGGATACAGACCCCTCAGTCTGTTTGGGAGGTCAGTAACCCCACTTCAGTACTAACTTGGTCTATGTAGACCCAAGCAACACTTGCTAGCAGGGAAAGCAGGCATTAAATGATGATGATGATTGCGTGTGTGTGTGTGTTCATATAAAATGTTATACGTTTTTCTACCATCATCAAAATAAATAAATAAAGCTATTTCATGTAATTTCCACTTTGTGTGATATAATTTCATTTTGGCCACAGCAGAATTGAATCTGTATAAATCTGACGGTACCAACAAGTAGATAATACAACTCAATAGAATGAAATGCTTATTCATTATACATGAGGAAATGGTTTTGTTTTCAAAGAAAAGGGAAAGGTAAAAGGAAGAAAGCACTAAAGAATGTATATTTTAAAGAAAAATATTAAAATCTAACTATAAAAAGATCCAGGAGAAGGGTTCCAAAATATGTTACTACAAATTTTGAAAATATTCAAAAATTTAGGATTTAAAAATACAAATAAATTTCTCATTATCAAACTGGTTTATAAAACATAACACATTCTTACACAAGATTCTGATGGAAGTCTTTTAGATAGCTATATATACTTTAATACACTTTCAAACAGTTTTATATCATAGAATTTAGGACAGTTTCAGTTGATGTCAAAAAGGTTAAAGATTCACAACAAATAGGATCATCATCATCATCATCATCATTTTTATGTCCACTTTTCCAAGCTGGCATGGATTCTTTTAATTTCTATGGATATTTTGTTTGTTTTTGCTTCAGTTCAAAATCAATTATATTAAATTCTTCACTTTAACAGAATTTGAACTTATGATCATTGTATGACTATTAAACCACCATATAAATTAATAGACCAATGCATTTCTTCAAGTTTCTAGCAGAATAAGTGTTTCAGTGCTGGTCAAGAATTTAAATATCCTATGAAGATAACTGATATATTTGTTTCTTACCTTCCCAATCCATTCGGACATTCAAGTCCCAAAAATAATGACAAATCTCATGACCAGTGATTCCCTTTAAAAGAAAAAAAGACTTTACTAAATATAACACACAATACAATACTGGAGCTTCAAGATATTTAATTAGGTAGTCAGTGATAATTGAAAATAAATACCTTCACTGGGGTAGAAACAATAACATAACTTAAGAAAGGGTCATATATGAAAATTAAGATGGAAGATTTTTAGAGAGATATAGATAGTTTAAAATAAACAGCTTATCATAGAACCAGGGAAGGTTTCAGGTGATATATCAAAAGGATTAAGATCAATATTTAAAAAATAATTAGGAAACAAAGACATCTGATTATGTAAGTAGTAGATTCTAAAATCTATGAGAATGAGGGAGAGAAAGCTAGATTCTTTATCATCAAACTCCAGAATCATAGTAATGTATTTTTACTTTTATAGCTTACCTTCACTGAATGGACAGCTTTTAGAGGATCAATGACAAGACCATCCTCTTCTAGTTCTCGTTTTAAAACTTTCATCTCACCTTCTTCATGAATGAGAATCCAATTATCTTCTCCACCAGCAGCATTTTTTTCTTCTAAATAATTCAAGTGTTCACCCGTAACTTGATTAATCTGAGAAAAAGCAATATATATATATTAATTAACTTAATAATAATGATAATTCACTGGCATTTATGCAAACTGAACAAATTACTTTATTCTGAGAAATGGTATGAGCATAAGCCAGAGTCAATGATAGAAAACAATTGGATGAAGGGGCTGTGGGATTTCAGGATATAAAACAAAGAATTAAAACACAATAGGCCTGACCTGGTGGTTTTCAACAAGGAAAAAAGATCATGCTTGATTATAGATGTAGCTTGCCCCTTTGACACAAGAGTGCAAGAAAAGGAGGAGAAAATTAACGAGTACTAGGATCTAAAGTGGGAACTGAAAAGAATTTGGGACTGCCATGAGATCAAGGTCGTCCCCATCATCAGAAGAGCACTAGGTACTATCTCATTTGGGCTAATTTTTCAGTTAATTAACATCAATGACAGATATTAAAGTAGTAATAATAATAATAATGATATAAACAATCAAGAAATGTAGATTACTTTTCTTAATGAAAACTTCAATAGCTAATTAATTAAACTTACCTCATTATACAAGCTGTGATTAGGTGATAAAGAGATAGCAGGAGGGGGTAGTGGTTTATTAACAGGACTATGTTTCTGAAAAAAAGGAGAGAGACAAAAGTTAAAAGTAAAATTTTATAATTCAACTAATTTTTAAAATAATTAGAAATTAGATAACTTTCTCATTATTAAGATGGTGTCTAAAAAATATAGGTTCTTAAACAAAATTATGATGGAAGGTTTATGAATAAACATAAAATTCTTTAAAACAAACAATTTTGTATCATAGAACCAGAGTCAGTTTCAAACAGTTTGGTATCAAAAGGGTTAATAGTTGTTTGTGATTATTGTAATTAGAAGTCAATTATTTAAAACAAATTATTTATTTATGGTTTACGTTTTTCAATTTTTGTTAGACTATTTGATTATACACCAACCTTTTTACCTATGACACTAGATAAAACAAGGTTTCGACGTGCTAGATATAGCAGCCAAATCTCCCCCCATATCACGCCCTAGTCTTAGAAAAGAAGATGATATTGGATAATGTTGTAGCTCTAGATATAGGCAGGAATAAAGATAGGATAGGCATAGCTGAAAGTATGATCATAGACCTTCTCGAACAGATCTGAAGCTAAAAAACAATATAAAACAATCTACAGACACAGAGAAGATACAAAATCAACATACTCTTTCTTCTTCTTTTTCCAACTTATCAAGAGCAGCATCGACAGCATCAAAAAATTCATCTTCATTAATTGCACAATGTGGCCCTTCCTAAATTTTAAACAACAAAATACATATTTTCAGTATGTGACATATATAACTCATAGTTTTAGGAAAGACCAAAGAACTGTTTATTCAAATGACTGTAAATATATATACATATCCAATATAAAATCAGAACTTCTCAGAAAACTAATGAAAATAGATAACTCTATCCAACATTAATGTGTGGCATGCTGACTGCCACAACATACTGTGGACATATCCACTACCTCAAATATTTCCACCAACAATGCTTGTGCTCCATCCTCAACATCAAATAGAGATCTCATACACCAGAGAGTGCAGTGGGTCTGTCTGCATGATCATGAAACAGTGTCTCCAGTCATCAGGTCACCTAGTGCACCTAGAGGACAGCAGACTCTCAAAACAAGTATTGTATGGAGAACTGTTGTAAAAGATTGCCTAAAAGAAACATGGGAAAATCTTGCAACAGATAGAACCCAGTGGTGAAATCTGATTGCTATTATATAGCTAAATATATAGGGGATGCTAGCCTGCTCCTAGAATGCAAACACACAAACCAGGTTGATTTCTTATTTGTAAGACAAGATAAATAGACTGTAATAAATAGTAAGGCCTTCCCTGAGGGAGAATGTGCTACTCATCATAAATTAGTTATTAGTGACATCAGAATAAACACATAACAGAACAAGATATGCAGGAAAACATGGAAGCTAAATGACTTTTTGGTATATATTAGAGCTAATAGACCTTGGGTATATGTTGTTATTCTTTGTCTGATTTCATCATGTCGCCTATGCCTCATTTTAAAATTTGTCCATCTATCAAGTGTTGATTAGGTGATTCAAGATGTCGGCTTGTGTTGCATTTGAACAGCAATGACAACAGTGAATTACACATTAAGATGTACAAGCAGAAAAACCACCCTTCGAGTGGTTTTCTGCTAGTATGTGTAGTGTGCATATTGATATTATATGCAAATATATATGCATGTAGATCAGATACGTCAAATACGAATATGCACAGAAATTGAAGAGAGACTGTCTTACACTTTCTTCTGCAATCAGTAAAGTAATCCATGATACATTTAAAAAGACGATATTATATATAAACTGCATTTCGGCGAAATGGTATGAAAACGAAAAAGGAAAAAGTGAGAATAGCGACGGAAATATAAATGTTCTATAACGATGCAAATATATGAACGTTTATAATGATATATAAGTGATGTTATATAGCGTATGGCAAAGTGTTATGATATAATGGATGCTAACCGGAAGTGTTGACATTTGAACATTTAAAAAAAAGTGAGTCTTAGAATAAGCAATACATTATATATATGAATATTAATGTTTAATCAACAGCTACGGAATTTAATAAATAAATTACATAATATTCATTCATGATTTATTCAAAGTAATCCAACTTATTTTAATAATGTGTTCACAAAATAAAAGTCCCTGACACAGTCTCACAGTTCTCCAATCATTATATATTAGATACACACACACATTAGATGGTGAAACTTCATAAATTCAATAACCTGCGTTTCATGTTTCTGATCTTCAGATGATATGAAAAGTCAAAAAATATTTAAAAGACATACAGGGAAGATGTTTGAGTATCTAGACAAGGTATAATTGAATAGGATTAAAACAAAAGGATCTATCTTATTGGTTGATAATACAACTTGTGTACAAAATAATTAAAGCTATGAGGAGAAAACAGGGAAAAGAACAAAAAGGAAAGGGGGAGAAAATAAAAATAAAAGAATGAAAGAATAAAAAATATTTAAATGGAAAAATACAAAAATAAAAATGTGGAAGACATGCATATATAAATGAGTAAAAATATGAATAAAAAACATGGTGAGTGTAATGAAAAAAAAAATTAGAAAATTTTTTAATGTGTATGCCAGGCTATGCAAGGGAAATAACTAAAAATATGAAAAAAATAAAAATTAAGAAAATGGAGGCAAAAAAATTCAATTGCTCAGAAAAAGTAGTTACCTACTGGTAGGTAAATAGCTACAAAGCAAATATGTGGAGGTGTGTCCACAGGAGCATAATAATTTGGACCTTCAAGTCTTGTAAAAGGAAAAAACTTTTCACCTAAGCACAATTTACAATTGAAAGTGCGAGTTACTTTTTCTAGAATATACCATTTTATTCTAAAAGCAATAGGACGAGGTTCTTTTGAAACTATCTGGACAATTTTATCGAAATTTCTTTATTGTAGATGTTTAAAAGACTGAATATGTTGAGTTAATCCAATGTAAGTTTTAAACAAAGCAATTGCTTAGCTGCACATATAGGGCAATTACTGTTCAGAAAGAGTTTTAGTGATGTTGCAAATACTTCCAAATTGAGCAAGCAAAATTTTTATAGTAAGTATAACTAACTAAATCAAATTTCTGCTAAAGATCTTATGATTCATTGAAAGATGAAAAGAAATTAAATTTAAGAAATCTTTGGCAATATTTATTACATCACAGAATACTTCTTGGTCTATTTTTACACTTTGGGTCATTAAATGAGTGATATATTGTATTTGAAAAACCATGACTGGAAAGTCCTCATTATAATAACAAGAAGTGTAAATAAATGTATCTTCAGAGGATAATGAAAAAATAGATTTAATAATATTGGGAATTAAATTTCATAGAATATTAAGCAAGTAATTGGAATTCTTGTTAAAATCTTTTATTGGGTTTTTGATAAGTGCAGAATTTAATTGCATCTAAGTTGATATATAAAAAATTAAATATATCAAGAACAGTATTTCTTAAACAGTATTTCTTAATTTTATGAAATCTTTTCTGAGTATCCAATTCATGACCCTTCATGTTGCATGAGACTAAAAACCTGTCACTTCCTCAGAAGGTAGGAAATATTTTTTATACAAAATGTCTGGTATAAAAATTACAATAAATCTGCATAATTCATAAAGGCAACAAATAATTCATCTTCACTTTTTTTTTCTTTTTGACATGCTTCTACCAGCATATCTATTCTTTCAGGTATACTGAAAAACATTTAAAATAAGTTTGATCAAGTACATTTAGTTTTTGAAAGAATCTATTCTAATAGCATTTCAAATACAATGGCAAGTTTTACTGTACGAACATGGATAGTCCAACTTGAACTTTTGTTGTAAACTGTGTTTAAGTGAGAAGTCTTTCATTTTATGTCAAAAATTGCAGATATTAAATGAAAAGTCCCAATTCTAAGTTCCTGTAATTTTCCTCCCAATGGTTAAAATCCTTGGTATATTTCTGAGCAAACAGCTCTTTTGCCATCATTTTTTACCCTAATTTTCACCTCATTTCCTTGGAGAACTTTTATTTTCTTCTGAGATGGAGGCACATGGCTTAATGGTTAGAGCATTGGCCTTGCAATTGAAAGGTTGTGAGTTCAATTCTCAGACCAAGTGATGTGTTGTTTCCTTGAGCAAGACACTTTATTTCACATTGCTCCAGTTTACTCAGCTGTAGAAATGAGATGATAGGACTGGGGTCCCTATCATTCCACGGAAAAAAAGCACCCAGCACTCACTGTAAATGAGGTTGGTGTTAGGAAGGGCATCCAGCTGTAGAAATCAAGCCAGAATCAGTTCCCGTCCCACCCTTGCAAGCAGGGAAAAGTGGACGTAAAATGATGATGATGATTTTTAAAAAATTTCTTTTGAATTTTATCATTTCCTTATTCTTATGCTCACCAAATATTTTTTCTTTTATGACACTCACTTTTTTTTTTTTACATTCATATATTTACATATTTTTCACACTTGCTTATTTATCCATGTTTTCCATACTTTTGTTTTCTATTTACACATTTCTTTCATTCTTTTCCTCTCTTCTCCCTTCAATTATTTTGTATACAAGAGTTATATTATCAACCAATAAAAGCTTTTTGTTCCAATAAACTTATCCAATCGAAACTAGTCTAGATAGTCAAACCTCTCCTCTTGTGTCTTTTAAACAACTTTCTTATGTTCAACTTTTCATAATTGCCTGATGATTGGAAATGAGAACCTCAGAGTAGTGATTTGTGAAGTTTTATCTCCCAATAAAATATAACATATAAGTCACTTTCAGAATTAAGTAATTTTTTTTCTCTCTCTTGTTCACACTGTGTGTACCATCAATTTTATGTCGGCTTTTCCATTATGGTATGGGCTGAAAGTGTGAGCCTCACTAATTCCACTGTAGATTCACTTTGGATTCTTTCTGTCTCCATTCACTGTCATAGTGCTGTTTGCCTCCCTGGCCATGTTATTCTCAATGAGAACATGAAACATGACCTGGACACCACAAAATTCTTTTCCAAGCTCGAGCCAGTTGGGCTGGATCGAGAGGACAGCAAAAGGCCAGATGGTATGACAATCTTCCACGGGAGTAAGCACTTCATCTGGGATACCACATGTGACACCTTCTCCAGTGGCAACCTAGTGCATTCAGCTACCAGCCCAGGCTCCGCTGACCACTAGGCTGAAGAGGACAAACTGTTAAAGTAACGGCCGCTCTGATAGGTTTGTGGTCAAGCCTATGGCAGTGGAGACTTCCGGTGTTCTTGGCCTCCAGATCACATCCCTACTCACAGCTATTGGGGTGGAGTTGGCTGCCCACAAGTGCAAGCTCCACGAGGTGGAATGGCTGTTCCAGCACATCCCTCTCACTATTCTCTGGGACAATGTCTTCTCCGCGCTGTCTGCCAGGACCACAAAGTGGTGATTTATATTAATATATGATCTGAGTTTTTATTATTTTCAATTAGATATTGTTGGAGGGATACATTTAGTTGATTTAAGTATTTTGTATTTAGATTTACTGCCCTCCTAGAAAGGTCGAGGAACACGTCTCAATTTACAAAGAGTAATAGTTGCATTTTATCATAGCATCAGCGCTAGACTAAAGGTCTTTGCTACCTTATGTAACACGAGATAGTCCTCTCTATAAAACGTTGTTTGTTTGCCATTCTTTTTTTTAAATTCCTGATCGAGTCATAGGGGTGCCACAATGATATACAGCATGCCTTGGACATTTAAACCTAGCAGATCCAATTCCTCTTCAGGTTTGCCCAAAGCTGATTTCTTTCAAAGAAAAAGAGAAGAGAGAAACAGATATAGAGAAAAAATTGACCCCAGGACTGAACTGGTACTTTAAGAAACAAAAGGATGAAAGACCAAGTTGACCTCAGTGTGCAGATAGCCAGAGAGAATATTGCAAAGCATTCTATCTGACATTCTAATGACACTGCCAATTTGCTGCCTTTTGTTTGCCATATATACACACATTTTTATATATATACATATATATATAACACCACAATACACACATACTGTCTTCTAGTCTTTGTGTAGTCCTTTGAAAAGTCAAAGCAGTAAAAACATATCTAGTAACTGTAGTGTTTGAAGACTAAGTATTTTGGTTGTTGTGAGAAACTTACCTCATAATCTGGTCCACCAAACACTATTGGCTTTTGTCGATCCTGTAAAACAGATTTGTAGGACTCTTCAACTTTCTTTCGTTTTTCCACTTCCTGAATAAGAATGACAAAAAGCACTATGTAGTTTATTATGTTGAAAAACAGGAAAGACAACATTTATTTATAAATACAAATATATTATATCTAATAGACACTCTCACAAATAGTGTGTAATTTATATGTAGTTTCAGTTAATGTGAGCCATATAGTTTTGCCTATTATCCCTCAGAATTGAGAATTCAGCAATAATAGCTGCTTGTAACTAATAAAGAACACATTTCTCTGTGCAAGTGGCTAAATAGGTAAAGATAAATGATTTATCATCATTGGAAATTAATGTTAGCTTTTTAGCAATTAACTTAACTCCTGTTTTCCTTGGGTTTCTTCTATCATGGGTACCTTGTACTGTGAGCACATTTTTAACCCAGCCCTCATCAAGTTACACCACATATCCACACAAGCACAACTGTGTCTGCACACATTAAATCAAAGGTTCTCAACGGGGGGCATATGCACCCCCGGGGGGCATTTGGGAGCAAGGTCGCGTTAGGGGGGCGTTTGGAGCTGAGGGAGGGGGGTCAGGAAGGCTCTTTATTTTAGTAAGTTTTATAAGCCATATTTGTATGTGTTTGAGACAGCCAGTGTGAATGCATTTGAATGAGCTTGCAGACAGCATAACTATAGTCTGCCCGCAGCTGTGAGCAGGTGTGCAGGCATGTCTGGTAATTGAGGCGTTAACCGGTAATTGAGATCCTAAAAATGGAAAAACCTACAGTCAACTGGGTCAAAGACACTTTGAGCGCAGCCAGTTAGAATCTTATCTTTCCTTCACCGATAACAATGTATTTCACATCTGAAATTATTGACTCAACTGCAACGAGTTAACACTATGTAGATCTATTTTATTCCCTATTGTATATATAATATTACAAATAAAAAAAAGAAAAGAAAAACAGAAGCGAGTAGCACACACATCTAGGACCACATACAACGCATAATCAGATAATACACACATCTTTGGAATATTGTTAATCAATTTTTTAGTAATCTACTGATATAAAAATCAGTAGTATATTGAAAAATGGAAAAAATAGTTGGGGGGGGGGGGGGGGGCGTTTCGTGATTTTGAGGGACAAAAGGGGGCGTTTGGCCTAAATGGGTTGAGAACCTGTGCATTAAATAATGCTTTTAATGTCTAGCCACTCTCAAAGATATCTTGTGCTGTCTTCATACAAGTTATCTTACATATCCCACACTTTTTTTCCGACTTTCACAAGTCCTCCACATATAATCCCCCTGTCTCATTATAATGTACCATGACACCTCTTAGATTTGCTCTATACAGTCTAGCTATTCCCAATAGAGATAACAGCTCTCTGTTCTTCTAACATTCTTCTTGCTCTAGCTACTAAATAATCACTGCAACTATCTCCAACATTAAGCAGGTCATCTGGTGAGTTAAAAATGTCTACTAATTGTATTGAGCCTAGTTTACAGGCTGATTCATAGATGGTTCTTACTGGTAACTACTTGTACATCTGGCACATTTGAGGTTCTGATTACTTGTTGACCTACTAGAGATCCTTATACATCTCTATCCATTGTTAGGATGCTACCAACTCCTTTCTAATATGTCAAAACCAATTCCAAAATAGTGGTGGAATTTTGTACTTTTTGTAACTACTTAGCACTTGGGCTTTTGTGATATGGACCTTTTGATCCCAGATCAGTCATCCTGATATGGGATTTTTTTTTGTTTTACAATTCTTAAACAGATTCTACAATGAGAGTACTGATATTATCACTTGTTAGACTGTCACTTATAAAACAAATACCAAATAAAGTTATTATTAGACTAACTATATTATTTAGAAATGGAGATGGTCAGCCATATGTAAAATATGAATTATAAAACTACTTCTTTAACTCTCAACATCCTGTACTGCCTGACAACACAGCAGTAAGACAATCTAGAAAATTACAAAACAGTAATGGACTCACTAATATAAGAAGGATAACAAATTATTATGTAATGAATTAACAACCACGTACATAGAACATTACTATTTAACACGATGCAGTCAGTTATGCTGAAAATAAAATCTTTAGTCTAATGTCACAAATTTTCAAAATGATTTGTCCATAAGTACAGATACTATGAACATTTGAATTAACAAACCCATCTTTACATATTTTCTGTTAAATCCTTACAAGATGTTAAATGATAGAGAAAATTAAATCCGAGAAAAACTATAGACATACCCTCTCCATACGTTTACGCCAAGCATCTTCTCTCTGGGACATTATTTCTATACAATGAGAAAGAGTTGCAATAATTCCGGCTGTAGTTGCCTTGAATGTGTAGGCTTCACCTTTGAAATCAGGAGCATGGCCACCATGTTGCTGAAGAATGGAAGCTGCAAAAGGACAAAGAAATAAAGAACAAATAGGCTACAAACAATAAATAACTGGTTGGTGTTGTGGCAGGATTATCCCCCAGTTGGCTAAAGAACAAAACACCAGTAAGTCAAGCGTTAAAGACTGTAAAGAAGCTGAGCACCATTAGCATATAGAATTCTGAAGAAAAGAGAAGTGGGGTATTAAAAGACAAGCAGTTTATGTTAATAGGATGCACCATGGCAATGAAATATACCAAACAAGCCAAAATATAGATTAGATTCAATAAGGCTTAGTAAAAGTGGCACCAATGATTATATTAAAGACTTAGTTCATCATTCTTGAGTAGAAAAGATTCTTCTCCATGTAAACAATAAAAGAGAAAACAATGGTAATAAAATTTATATTTGCAGAAACATCCAGAACAAAAATATCAAATTTGCATAAAGTAATTGGAAAATAAATTGATAAATTTGAGTAAACTAAGAGTTTTGTTATATAATGACCAAAGGATGAACAAATATTTTTATCTTAAAGTGTGTGTGTGTGTGTGCGTGTTGTTAACTTCAAACAGTATTTCCAGGTTGTATTGTGATTGTAAAGTAAAGGCTCCCATTTCTTAGTAACTATACATCTAAAGTAGTTACTACTTGAAATAGTATCCCATTTAACATTAGTTGATGGATATCCTAACTTCTGTAGCCATAACTTGTCATAAAAGACAAAATACTATTAAACCATGATAACATACAGAATATTTATTGTTTTATATTTGAAGCATTTGAACATAACAATGGATTGCAAGATATATTCTATTAAAAAAACTATAATGCAATAATGATGTTGGGGTTAAACTTTTACCAATACATATACTGTTGTATATATAATTGATTTCATTAAAAGCATACACATATTATATTGATCCTCAGATTTGTACTTATTGATTTTGCAAAATTTTCTGACAAATGCGGTTTATTGATACACAAACATCTTACCAACAAATCTAACACATTAGTCACACACACACAACACACACACCAACACACACACAATTCGTTGTAGTAAAAAAATAAAAAAAAAATGCTTTAACAGCAAAACTAGATCAAGCTAGCAGCTGTGACTACAGGAACAAAATATAGTGTATAATTATTATACATAAGTCCTAATATTTAAATTAAACACAACTTCTGTTACTAAAGATAATGTACTGAAGCGAAAGCGTCATGATTGTTCTTAAATTAAGGATTTCTTGCAAAAATAGTTTTAGATTAAAAAAAACATGACTATAATAATAGAGAGAAAAAAAAACTCCTTTTGATAGCTTTATAGTCAAAATTGTCTAAAGGAGACTTTGACATCTCTTAGAGCAAATATTTCACTCTTCAACTAGCAAAATTAAACATTCCTTCCCTGAAATCACTATGCTGAAATCTCTATCTCCCATATTAATTGCATAAATCTTATTTAAATGATTTATGGGGTAGGGATATTGTTCTTTCTTCTCAGATACATTAATTAAAGCAAAAAGTTAAGATTTATTAACTTCTTTGATAATTCCAGTTCTTCCAATTTTAATTTTGTTAAAGCATCTTTAGATTTTTACTTGCTAACCTTTTTGTTATAATATTTCTAATGAAATACACTGCCTTCAACCTTCAAATCATTTTGAAAATAAGTAAGACTTTGCAGGGATTTAGTAATATAACTTTCTCGTTTTTAAGCTAGTGTTTGAAACATAAAGGTCCTTACATAAAATTATGATAAAAGGGTTTTAGATAAATATAAGCACTTTTCAAATAAATTGATTTAGTATCGAAAGGGTTAACAGAAACTACACACTTATTTGCAGTGATAAAATATATGTATAGAATAACAATTCTGAAGGTAACTTATCTCTGAAAACATACTTTATATCAAACTTTAATATAAAATTAATTACTAGCATAACATTAAATCTAGTGCATAAAGCATAGTTCCAATTACCAATGAACAGAAAATCATATAAGGATGACCGAATATAAGCCTAATAAATATATCTTTTTGTATCAGACATCAAGACTGTTTTGCTATGTAAGGATTATATCTACTTTCAATATAAAAGTGTAGCTCATGATCATCATTACATCTCTCTGCCAACAAAGAAGCTCCTTCACAACATATCAATTTACTAGAAATAGCAGCCAAATCTTCTCAAATCACACGAAACTGCCTTAAAAAAGGGAAGGACACATTTGATAATATAATCTAGATATAAAAAAAAGGATGGTCATAGCTATCATGCCTTTGACCAAAGAATCATTCGATCAAGCTAATCAGGAGTTAAATAATATCACCTCCCACTTCATTTGACCAGAGTCATCTATTAAAATACTATGCTTCATTCTTTAATACTAACTATTGTTGTGAGTGTAGCTGCCCCTATCAGTGTCTTTCATACACAATGTTTCCACAACCATAACCTTTCTCATACATTAACATTGCATGTCTTGTAGATGTTAATCAACCTATTCCTCTTTGTTGTAGTTTTAACACTTTAGCATTTACATTACTCTTTATATACTATTGTATTTTTGTGGTAAAGGCTTTACCTCATATAAATATCTCACATAATATCAAATCTAGCAGATTTTGATATTTATTTTGAGAACAATATTTTAACATCAGTATGAGTAGCTAGTTATGGCCAGTTTGAACAGAAAGGTGAAAGAATTCTGGTCAGATACAGCCGGTTTAAATGCTAAAGGGTTAAGTCATTGATTGCCTGTATCCTGTCACAAGTCTTACATCAACGTCATATAATTTGCACTTCACACACACAGTCAGTCAGAGAGAGAAGTTATTATTAGGTCCACCTCAAAAATATAATTATACCATGTAAGTAACAAAACAGTATACAAATACATCTGAAATGTCAGTGGTCATAAATTCATAGCTTCTTGTGCTAATTATTACCCTAAGACATATAGTATACTTACAGATTTCATTTCTTGTATATCAAGCAAGATAATCAATATATTTTGTGAATATTTGTTGTTCAGGTGCCATGGCAGAAAAAAAACACCCAGTCCACACTGTAAGGTGGTAATGCTGGTGTCATGACAAAAAAACACCCAGTCCACACTGTAAGGTGGTAATGCTGGTGTCATGACAAAAAAACACCCAGTCCACACTGTAAGGTGGTAATGCTGGTGTCATGGCAAAAAAACACCCAGTCCACACTGTAAGGTGGTAATGCTGGTGTCATGACAAAAAAACACCCAGTCCACACTGTAAGGTGGTAATGCTGGTGTCATGACAAAAAAACACCCAGTCCACACTGTAAGGTGGTAATGCTGGTGTCATGACAAAAAAACACCCAGTCCACACTGTAAGGTGGTAATGCTGGTGTCATGGCAAAAAAACACCCAGTCCACATTGTAAGGTGGTAATGCTGGTGTCATGACAAAAAAACACCCAGTTCACACTGTAAGGTGGTAATGCTGGTGTCATGACAAAAAAACACCCAGTTCACACTGTAAGGTGGTAATGCTGGTGTCATGGCAAAAAAACACCCAATCCACACTGTAAGGTGGTAATGCTGGTGTCATGACAAAAAAACACCCAGTCCACACTGTAAGGTGGTAATGCTGGTGTCATGACAAAAAAACACCCAGTCCACACTGTAAGGTGGTAATGCTGGTGTCATGGCAAAAAAACACCCAGTCCACACTGTAAGGTGGTAATGCTGGTGTCATGACAAAAAAACACCCAGTCCACATTGTAAGGTGGTAATGCTGGTGTCATGACAAAAAAACACCCAGTCCACACTGTAAGGTGGTAATGCTGGTGTCATGACAAAAAAACACCCAGTCCACACTGTAAGGTGGTAATGCTGGTGTCATGACAAAAAAACACCCAGTCCACACTGTAAGGTGGTAATGCTGGTGTCATGGCAAAAAAACACCCAGTCCACTCTGTCAAGGTGGTAATGCTGGTGTCATGGCAAAAAAAAACACCCAGTCCACACTGTAAGGTGGTAATGCTAGTGTCATGACAAAAAAAAAAACACCCAGTCCACACTGTAAGGTGGTAATGCTGGTGTCATGGCAAAAAAACACCCAGTCCACACTGTAAGGTGGTAATGCTGGTGTCATCACAAAAAAACACCCAGTCCACACTGTAAGGTGGTAATGCTGGTGTCATCACAAAAAAACACCCAGTCCACACTGTAAGGTGGTAATGCTGGTGTCATCACAAAAAAACACCCAGTCCACACTGTAAGGTGGTAATGCTGGTGTCATGGCAAAAAAACACCCAGTCCACATTGTAAGGTGGTAATGCTGGTGTCATGACAAAAAAACACCCAGTTCACACTGTAAGGTGGTAATGCTGGTGTCATGGCAAAAAAACACCCAGTCCACTCTGTCAAGGTGGTAATGCTGGTGTCATGGCAAAAAAAACACCCAGTCCACACTGTAAGGTGGTAATGCTGGTGTCATGACAAAAAAAAAAAACACCCAGTCCACACTGTAAGGTGGTAATGCTGGTGTCATGGCAAAAAAACACCCAGTCCACACTGTAAGGTGGTAATGCTGGTGTCATCACAAAAAAACACCCAGTCCACACTGTAAGGTGGTAATGCTGGTGTCATGACAAAAAAACACCCAGTCCACACTGTAAGGTGGTAATGCTGGTGTCATCACAAAAAAACACCCAGTCCACACTGTAAGGTGGTAATGCTGGTGTCATGACAAAAAAACACCCAGTTCACACTGTAAGGTGGTAATACTGGTGTCATGGCAAAAAAACACCCAGTTCACACTGTAAGGTGGTAATGCTGGTGTCATGGTAAAAAAAACACCCAGTCCACACCGTAAGATGGTTGGTGTTATAAACAGTATACCACTGTAGAAAGACAAACCAAAAAAATGGAGCAGATGAGTAAGATGTCGTCACCTGACTTGTCTGGTCTCAATGTAACAGCCTGTATAACCCATGCAAGCATGGAAAATAAATATTAAATGGAGATGATGGTTTTGTGTGTCAATTGTTTGTATGAAATATCTGCACATTTATTTCTTGCATACTGAGAAGAATATCTTGAGTCCAGATATACTAACTGTAGGCTATTTTAAAACAAGCTCACTTTTCCAAGCTTCAATTATAGGTAGCCTTAAACATTTTTGTGAATGCTTCAAAGACAAGAAGAGAGATTATAAGCTGAATACAGAACCTTATAGGAAGACCACCTGAATGTATATTATTTTTTATAAAAGCCACTGCAAATCCAGAGTCTATTTCTAGCATCCTTATGGTTCTTACATAATATTATGATGAAAGGGTTTTATATAAGTATAAACACTTTAGAATAAGCAGTTTTGTATTGTGGGACTGGAGGTGGTTTCAGGTTGTTTGGTCCCAGAGGGTTAAAATAATTTCAAAGCCGATAATATTAAGTCACAAAGACTGCGATCTAAATAGCTTAACATCACTAGCAGGGAAACAGATGTGTGATGATGATGATGACGATGTTGATGAATGACTTCTAGTCAGGTGATCAATTATCTTTCACTAAGTTTTCACCTCATGTTTGATTTTCTTTATGCATTTGTTTCTCTTACATACTTGTTGACAATGAAACAATACTACCTCAGATGAAGATACAATAACACAATTGTTCTTACTTGCAGTTATAAAGGAAATGCAATGAGACTAAAGCAATTTTCAAGTAAATAAGTCAATCTTAGTTTTCTCACTATAGATTTAAAAAGAAATATAAAATCCCTTTGTGAATTGTAGACATTGTATAATGCAAGGTTAACCATCATCTACAATGAAGATTAATTGAAGTTTAAAGAAAACATAATTTACTGAATACTATTAAAAGATCAAAGGAACACACAATTTTGGTTGATAAGAAATATCTTCACAATAAACCCATAGATCAGCAAGATAAATTAAAAGAAGAATGCAATTATTTGATTTATAATTGAAACTATGTTAATGAAGGAAATGATAGTCAAATGATTCAACAAGTAAAATAAAATACATCAGTCTGCATTCTTAAACATAAAATGAAGAAAAGAATGACCTATCAAAAAGATATATATATATATATATATATATATGCAAAGCAAAAGAGCCACTATAAATAAGCAAAATCCATCATTTTATGCCTATTTTCCCAGCTAGCAAGGGTTTGACATGTACTGACCAAGTCAGTACATAATTGAAGCTACAAATCTCCCAGACAGGCCAGGGGCTTGCATACAATGCATGTTCCTGCATCCTATAGAGTGCACTGGGTGCATTTTATCAGGTTACCAATACTAGGAAGGCTGCTGTATCCTTAACACAGTGGAAGAATTCTCCAGACTCTTTGTTTGGCAGGTTTTCTTCTGCTAGATGCCTTTCCTATCAGCAACCACGTTACAGAATGTACTGGGTGCATTTATCGTGAACATCACCAACACTGGAAAAGTTGCTGTGCCCTTGACATAACTGTTTTCTGAAGCCTTATATCTAGAACTAAATGAAGAGGTTGCCATGCTACATCACATAAAATACAAACACATAATCTCTGCGGAAATACCTAGGAAGCCAAAACGACAGGTGAATGTTGCACTGCAATTACCTGTCAATGTAGATGTTCCCTCAGGTAAAGTGAAACTAGGTCTTCCCTCATGACCATTAAAGTAGTTTCATCACAAAAGCAAATGAGTTGAGCACATTGAGCATAATATAATCATTAGTGTTGAGTTATAGCTCTATCTAACAAACAGCCACCATCATATTTAACAGAATAAAGCTTATAACTTTCAGAAAAAAAAACCAGCTGAAATAACAAACCTAAACAACAGTTTAATGTTTAGTGGTGATAAACAAGAATAGAAAAAAAACTAAGGATTTTAAGTATTGAATCATAAACAAGTAAATTACAGTCAGACTCTAGGAGAAACAATTACCTAACTGTGTGCTAGTTTATGATGCTTACCACATAACTCTTAATGTCCTGTACCACAGGTAACCGCATTAGCAAGACATTTTTAAGAAAGTACAAAACATCACAGTGACAGTATCACATGAACAAATTTAAGTCTGTACTCTAATACAGCAAATTTTCACAAAGATCTGTCCACTAGAATAAGTGCTATAAACATTTGAATTAACATTTGAATTTTTAAACATTTTCTGTTAAATCATTACAGGATAAACACTACAAATAAGCACAAACACATTTAATCCACATATATGTATATTATGTGTGTGTATACAAGGTGGTAGTGCTGGTATCATGGAAAAAACACACAGTCCATCCTGCCAAACAAATCCAGTACATGCTGTGAAGTGGTTGACTTAGGGAGGGCATCCAACCATAGAAACCATGTCAAAATGAAACATAAGTCAAGACACAGTCAACTGACCTGTTTAGCCTCAAAACATGACAAACCATCTAACTCATGAAAGCATGAAAAATAGACATGGAACAATGATGATGATGATGGTGTGTGTGAGTGTGATAATCATCATTTAACATCTTTTCTCTGAATCTTATATTCTAGCTTCTAAATAGAGATCCACTACATTCAACCAGCTCTACCCACCCCATAAATCATACCTTTGTCAATATTATCAATGTTCACTGCTCATATATAATTACCAAGAAGACAGGCACACAACATATATTTTTAATCTGTGGTACTGTAAATGTGTGTGTATGTGTGTGTACACACAATCATTTAATGAATATATGTGTTTGTGGTTAGAGTAATTACACAAGTGCTTTGTACAATTGAATGACTTCATGAATAAAGCTCTTTCAACTGTGATGTGTAAGTAACATCAACTTTCAAAATACGACAAGACAACATAGTACTAACCCAAAATAACCTCCAGCATCTTTATCAGTGTTTCTATGGGCAGTAGCAGGATATTGGAAACTTATGCATGCTTTAGATATGTATGATATAGGAAATGAGATTGCACAAAGTTCATGCATTTCTTAAGAGCATTAGCAACATAAAGGAAGTATAATAAATACAAACAAAAACTGAAATCGTCACAGATATGGTTCACCAGAATCTTACCTTTATTTTACTAAGAAATACTGATTTCAAGAAAGGAATTAGCAACTTTTGTTTCAATTTTTTTAAGGCATTGGTGGAATAAATGAAATAAATTGACTTCAGTCAGGAATCAATGGTTATAATCATCTTGCTCGTATTTTATCTCATACCCTATGGCAATCACAGCCAATAGGGAAGTTTTTGTTAAATATCCTTTCTTTTCTAAAGATCTAATTGTAGCCTATTGAGGAAGTTCTGATAATGTTAAATGGAAGAAAATAATGTTCAGCAATATATCTAATAATGTCTCTTAACTTCCTTTCATATTTTATTGAAGATGTCTTATAGTTATTGTCTGTCTAGTCACCCAATAATGAGGATATGCACAGGTTGTAATTTGTAACTGATCAAACAGAAACTCATTAATAATTAAATGTTTTTAGGCCAGAGTTAGGTATTAATCTAATAAAAGAAATAAAGAAAACAGAAGCAGGTGTTGTCAAACACTTCAAGAAGACATAAGTTGTTTTAGAGAGAGAGAGAGAGAAATGGGTGGCCAAAGAGAGACATAGAAAAAGTATGAGCTAAAGCATTATATAAGAAGAATATGGAAACAAGTTTAGCATGTTGTGTGAAGTACATAAAAGAGAAAGCTCTTAGTTTTGGAGTAGAGTGTTTATGGAATGAGCTATTTAGTTGAAGGGAAGATACAAACTGTTTTAAAGAAAGCTTCATATTTACACATTATCAGCGTGGAAGCAAACAATCGCTGTTGGTTGAAGGCTACAATGTAACAGAGGAAACAGTGGTGACAATAATAAAAAGCTAGTTTTTAATGAGAGGGTGTATTGTTCTATGTTGATGTAAGTCTAAATAGGAAACAATAGAGGAATACGTTATTTATAAAACCCAAACAAAGTGCATGCATTTTTGTTTGAGAGAGAGAGAGAGAGAGAGAGAGAGAGAGAGAGAGAGAGAAGGAACCTGGAGTGTGTATATATGTTTAAGGAGCTCATATCTGACAGTAAAAAAAAAAAAAAGGAAGGAAATGTAAGTGAAATCCAACTGCAAGTAATGCAGCCTTTTTAAAAGGAAAATAACATATAATGTACCTTTTAAATTAACACCTTGTATTATTGACACCCAAAGTTGTAAATGCCTGCCTACAAAACAAACTAGAATTTTTTCAACACCTAAACATTTATTAAATTCCAAACATCCTTGTGCCAGATATCTATAAACAGACTTTTAATATAAAAAAAATTTTTTAAAATAAAAATTTCTTCTCTACAGTCTTACAAGCTCCCCAACATATGATATTCTGAGATAAATTGATGCTCAGTCCAATACAATTGTTCTTTCCACAACTTTTAAACAGGGGAGTTAGAAATGCAGAATTTTACTAAGTTCAAATCTGGAAACATTTATTATTCTCATGTATATCCTAACTGTGCGCAGCCAGTTTAGAATACGTACTCTGCATCCCTGCATATCATAAGAAGCAATTTAAAAAGATTGATGTTAGGAAAGACATCCGGCTGTAAAACATTGCCTCAAAAAGTCCTGTCCAACCCATGCCAACATGGAAAAGTCGATGTAAAAATGATGATAATGATTCTAACGTCCTATGAGTTCAGAAACACCTCGACAAGATAAATTGATAAAGCCTTTCTCCAGTCACAAGTTAAATAGGATCAACCCTTAAAAATCTGAGGATTAACACACAAAGCATTGCCATAAACGATTGCCAAGCCTTAAAATGGAGGCTGCTTCACCTGTTGTTTTAACTATCTTTATCTCAATGGTTTTGATGAAAATCCTTGATTTACTGGCAACACCAGATGTATGCATTGAAAGATGGGGAAATAATTGATGATGTATTTATGCTTTTCATTAATGATATAAGTGAAATTAAATAACTCTAACAAAGAATTACAAGTGACTTGTGGACGTGTGTTTACCTTCATAGTCCTTACCACATACATTTATACACCGAAAAAGAAAATTGTTCTATGAAATTCAATGCTGAGGTATAAAGAAATTATTTAAAAATCTTATTAACAAATATGCTTTCTGAAGTTACTGATAAATAATATATCAAGAAAACACAAAGTAAGTTTTTTAAATGTCTCTGAAATAAGTTTAATCATGATTTGAAAATAAACCATTTAAACTTGAACAAGTTGAAGAGCAATATATATAAAAGGTAAAAATCATGTGCTTTGAAGAGCACAATTTTCAGTACTGTGTAACTATTATGGATCTCTCACATCGACCAAAAATCAGATATAATAGGAGATAGAGAGGCGGTACAATCAATTGGATTGACTAACAGTATATAAATGATACTTACTTTACGGTCCCTGGCAGGATTTAAACTCAAAACATAACTAAATACCACAATGCATTTTATCAGGCACTATTACCACAGTTCCATAAGAACTTAAGTAAAATACAATCTCTTCAATAATCAGTCTGCTAAATACTAATACATATGGTAATTAAGTAAAAAATGTTTCTATATTTAGGCATGACAGTCCAAATATAGTGTTGCTGACATTATTTTTCATTATGTATATATATATTTTTACAATTTAAAGAGAGTCCAGCTGTTTTCTTTCAGTCGTAGATTGCCTATTTCGTTGATTGGCTTCTGAAATCTAGTGTTAGAATAAACTGAGTATTTGTGTTGTAGACAACCACCCTCTTTCTCTCTCTCCATGTATTTAGCCATGTTAACCTGCTGCAATCCTTAACAGCAGTAATGTCTTTGTTAGCTACCTTGAAGACCATAACTAGTATCATCATCATCTATTTAATTGAATGATGACAGACCCACCCACAGGGTTAATCTCTACTTCTCATGACATATCAATCAATATACACACAGAAGTGGTACATGTTAACTACCAATTCTAACTATCGTTATTATTGTATTACAACATTTTACACCCTTATAGAAAACAGCAATAAGCATATTTTCCAGGTTAAATCTAAAAGTTTATAAATATTTAAGTTTATTAATAATCAAATCTGAACAAACATAACTTTTCATATTCATAATCTGTTGACTGTCAGTTTTAAGCAGGACTCCTGTTTCCTGTAGAACTTACACCCATTCTTGTCACATATTATTATTATTATAATAGGGCGGTGAATTGGCAGTATCGGTAGAGGGTCGGACATGCTTTCCAGAATAGTTACGTCCCTTTACGATCTGAGTTCAAATCCCGCCGAGGTTAACTTTGCCTTTCATCCTTACGGGGTCGATAAAATAAAGTACCAGTAATGTACTGAGATAATTGCTGGCCTTGTGCCAAAAGTAGAAACAATTATTATTTTAAATTATGGTTTAAAGAAGAAGGTCAGCAACCATGACTGTTTGCAAGGCATCCGAGACTGGTGAAGGGGTAAAGAACAAATCATGATATTGCATGGAAGTAGCACATAAAAATATGGAGTTATCCTCAGACCTGCTTCAAATGTTTACAAAGAATGGACTATACAAAGTCCAGCTGATGGTGTTAAACTGAGTGACAATTTAAATTTTATCATCCAAGAACAATCTATTTAATAGGCTTCACCACAAGTTTCTTTCACTCAATGGACTGACACAATGGGTTATAGTAGAAGACACTTGCCCAAGGTTCAGTGTAGTAGGAGAAAATCCAGGGTCACATTATTATGCAGTAAACTTCTTCACATGGCCATGCCAGTACCCATGTTTTTGCTAATGTTCTTAATATCAAATTACTTCTACACAATACACATCTGTGTTTTCATTTTAATTCTGCTACGATTCTTATCATTTTAACTATGTTTAGTCCAGTATACAAAAAGTAAACATGTTAATCTGAAATGAAGAGACTTGATTTAAAGACTGCTTATCATAAAAATAACTTAAGCTTCTAAATAAAAGATATTTTGAATTCAATGTCTTAAAATAAATCATTAAAAAAAAATCTAAAGAAGGTTAATGGGGAAAAATCTCAGAAAGCAAAATTATATTTAATTTAAATAAAAGCTTTATAAAATACTTCAAAACTATGATGCAAAAATGATAACAGAATTTCAAAGTGGAAAATCTATTAACAAATTTAAAAGGCTGCTTGATAAACAGTTGTTTCTTTATGAATGAAAAGCCCACAAATTCAACCTGACCTCTTCTTTTACTGAAAAAGGTCAAAATGATTTGGTTTATTAGTAGATGTGATAAAAACTATTTTATACCAAAATAAAATGTCATTTCTGATTCAAAAAGGAGATTTATATACAATAAAAAAAAAATTTTTTTAAACACCTTAAAATGGCAAAGGATTGAATAATGTTGAACTAACTGGATATATTTCATTTCCAAAAAACGATCACTTCCCTTAATATACTGCTAAATATTGAAAAAAAAATTCCTTTCAATAGCCTCTGAGCTAAAATTTAATTATATTTATTTGTCTCTCTCTCTCGTGTGCATGTGCGTGTGTGCGTGTGTGTGTGTGTGTGTGTGATAAGTCATTAAATCAATTATAGTATAAGACATGTTTAAAATAAAGTTTGTGTTGAGGGTTGTTACTTCTGAATATTCATATATGCTTACAGAGAAGAGAGACGTGAAAGAAAACAACAACGTAAACTGGCTCTCCTAGAAAAACTAGAACTTGATCAGATGCAGTAGCTGTCATCATTCAGTAGATTGAGCAACAGTTTTAACCTAAGATGCATTGCAGACATCATTTGTATTTAAAATTTCAGTATTTCTGCTAGCAAGCTATATCAGATAAGCACAAAGAACTAAGATAATGATTTCTAACATTGGCACAAAGCCAAAACATTTTGGAAGAGATGTATTGATTAAATCATCTCAAATATTTCACTGGTGCTTATTTTTATCAACCGTTGAGACAAAAATCAACCTGGTGGGATCTGAACTAAGAATTTAACTCTTAACATCCTGTACCACATGAAACCACACTAGCATGACATTTTTGAAAAGTACAAAACAATACTATGACTGCATCTCATTAAAAATGTTTTTATTTAGTTTACTGCAATTCTTTACACAGTTAAGTACATTAGTAAAGACATTATAACTATCTGAATTAAGAAACTCATTTTTAAATGAAAACTTTACTTGATGTTAAAGAGCTAAAGGAACATAAAACTGTAAGGCATTTTGTCGACCACTCTGGTGATTTTCTCATCTACTACCACCATAAAACATTACCATGAACAACATATTTTAGACATGTTTGAAGAGATGAAATAAGCGAAGTAAAACTGTGATGTTTATATCATTTTCTAGCACTAAGTAGACTGGCATTTATATGGAACAATAATCTAGTCAGGTGCAGTAGCTATCATTATTCAGCAAACCAACTAACAGGTTGATTTTTTAAAGTGATGGAAGAGTTAATAAAGAAACATGTAAACTAGAAATAGAACAAACTCTCCCTCAAACCACAGCCTACCATGATAAAAACAAAAAAGGAATTACAGATTGGACAATGCAATCCTACAATCATTATGCCTACGGAAATCATTTTTTTTTTTAATGGAAAGAAAGGTCATAGCTGAAACATGTTTGATTATAGGTCTTCTTGCTCAAGGCTAAACTTGGACTAAGCTACATGTTTATACTCCTTGTTAAGATTCTTTAATTTAAATAAACAAAAAAAATAGAAATACTCATTCTTGATATCAGCAATCTACCAACTATCCATTTTAATTAACAGACCATGATACTGTTCACAAAATGAATATTGTATATCTCACAAATTATCCATTCTAACCAACAGACCATTACACTACTCACAAAATGAACATTATGTCTCATTTTAGATACCATAGACATCCACAAAGAATAAAATATGAACCAACAAGAGGCCACTATGTGGTTGCTGAACATGTTAGAAATAGCAGCTAAATCCACTTCAAACTATCATTTTAAATTAAGAACCATACACTGGACAGTGTAGTTCCTGATATTCAAAAAGATAGAGTAATCATGGTTGGATCATAGGTCATCTTAGGTCACTAATGATCCTAGGATTATTAATGATCATAGGTCTGCTAGATTAAAGTTGACCTGAGGTGAAACAACACAAAACACAAACTGCTTATCACAGTTCCTACGACTACAATTTCAATTCCCTTCAAACACACTTAACATCAGGCTAAGGAAGACTCTAAAAGAAATAGCAACCAAGTTTCCCTTAAATCATACCTTACTGAATTTAACAATGAAACAATATGTATTAGATAATATAATATGTGACACCCTTATAAAAATGGAATGCTCATGACTAGAATGACTTAAATCAAATTTACTCATTCAGAGCTGACCTGGAGCTAAACAACAAAAACACACAGGAAATATTTTACACCACCCTAAGGACATTGTAGTGTGGCAAATTGGCAGAGTCATTAGAACAAAGGCTAAAATTAGAATGCTTTGCCGTATTCATTCCAACTTTCTGAGTTCAAATCCTGTTGCGATAATCTTTACCTTTCATCTTTTCGAGGTCAATAAAAGAAGTACCAGTTAAATACTGAGGTCAATTCTTCTCTCTCCTCTTCTGGACGAAATCAGCTATATTCAAAGCTAGAGAGGGTGGTGAGCTCTGCCAGGTTTAAAATGCCCAGGACATGCTGTATATCATTATGGCGTCACTACATCAGGTGTTATGGGTCCATACATACAAGAACACTATACATCCTATTCAATATAGACATAAAAATAGCAGAAGCATCAATGCATAGCACCAGAGATAAGTGTAAAAGAATGACCAATGCCTTGTGAGTGAATTTGATGAGAAGGCCAGTGATGTGTGTGTTTGTGCACAATGCATGCATGTGTCTCCATGCATCTTCTCTACGATGCCATTTAAAGCAAGCAGTGACATTTGTTTATGTCCTGCAGCTAACAGGAGAGATGAAGGAGAGGCATGGTATAAACCATATTTAAAGATTTTTTAAATATAGGTTAGCATCAGGAAGGGCAAGCCGCCATAGAAAAACTTCATCAAAAAGTCTCATTCAACCCATGCTAGTATGAAAAGGTGGACATAAAAATGATGATAAAAAAAACCATATGAATAGTGTCTGATGTGTTCCAGATAGGATGGCCATAAATAAATCACTGACAAAACAGTGAAATTTGGTCTGAATTAAAGTTTTCCACATTAAACCATTAAGTCAAGAAAAGGCCATCTTACTAAAATTGTGGTACAAAATGAAATAGCAGTCATCATAAAAACTCTTGCTGCAGCCACCTCCACATCCACCACTGAGATATTTGGAGCATTAGATCTTAAGATCACTACATACCCAATCAAGACTGACTAGGGCTACATAAACAAGAATAACAAACACAAAATGAAAAGTTAAAATCAATCCCTTAATTGTGAAGTACACACTGTATAATTAGCAGTATTGTAAAACTTAGATTTTCTAGATAAATACAAATGCAAAAGTTATAATAAATAAAAACTAACAATGCACATCAAAATAACTTTTACTATAGCAATAATTGGAAAGAAAATTACATTTCCACAAAGTCATTCAAAAACACCCAGAAGCTGTTATATTAACTTTTCATTTTTTTATTTTTTTATTTCATGGTGCCAAAATTTTTGTTACACACTTTGCAACCTTGTGACTGACACATCGCAACTATCAATGACTAGGTTGTCAAGAATGTGATGAAAATGTGGGCACTATGAATATAAAAAGTTAAAAAAATGTCTAAAACGATTGTTTCACAATAATTATTTCAGTTTCACCACAATGTTTCAAATGTTTCAAAGTCACTTGCAAAACAAGTACAACTAAAAATAAATAATAATAAACCTCAAGTAAAAATTGATACAAATTGTCTTTATATATAGACTTAATAAGAAAATAGACATATAGGATACATGATACCTGCAGCATTTCAATATATTATCAAATTCACATTGTTTATGATCTCTATAATATAAATGTTTTTTTTGTTTTTTTGTGAAAATTCCAACTATAAATTTAAAAAAAAAAAAACATGATTGTGAGAAACCTAATTTTGCTTGGTGCTAAGTTAAAAAAAAAAACAACCTAAATGCAAAGCTGTGTAATAGTTTTAGTTAACTAAACTTGAGTAAACATAAGGTTGGAATTAGCCAATTGGATATTTAGGAACAATACACAGGTCCAGTACCTTAGATGTGTCAAGCTTTAATCTAGCTTGTTATGCTGTTGTCCGGTAAGTTAATGTTTAAATAGTAAAGTGGACATTAACATACTTAACGTATTAAGCTAAGACATTTTAACTAAAATTACACCCTTGGTAATGAGAACAATCTTTATTTAAATGACTAATCTTGGTAAAAAAATAAAATAGGAGACAATCCTAACATTTTAATTAAAATTAATCAAATATAGAAGTCAGTAGAAAGTTATCTTTAAATGTACAGTGACATCTCTGGACATGTTTCAGTCTAAATAAACCTCATTATTAACTTTTGGCAGTATCGGTAGAGGGTCGGACACCATGATTTGACGCATAGAGTTACGGCCCTTGCCATTCTGAGTTCAAATCCCGCTGAGCTTAACTTTGCCTTTCATCCTTACGGGGTCGATAAAATAAAGTACCAGTAATGTACTGGGTAATTTGCTGGCCTTGTGCCAATAGTAGAAACAATTATTAACTTTACCTCATCTTAAAATCTGTAAAGAATATAGGTAAATGAATACCGAGTGACACAGTCCTTTATAAGATGGTGGTGGTGGTGGGTTACACAAGAATGTATACTATAAAAAAAACTGTTGTGATTGTGTCCCTTGCATTTCTTTTTTAACTATAATAATTTTTATAATTTTTTTCATCACTAAAGGTGTAATTCTAATTATTTAAATTTTACTATTAAGTTTTGATACAGGTGCCATATCTGAGTATTCTTACCCAGTTATTCTCTTAACACTTGGGTAGCCGTTTGTCTAGCACCTACCATACTTAACTGAGACCACATTTTTTAAGTGCACCTTCGGAGAATAAATACAGAATAGCCACAAATAGAACTCTGATAAAATGAACTAAAATGGACAAGTTTAATCTGAATGAAATGTTTCTTCATCAAGCCATTAAGTAAAGAGAAGGCCATCTCATTAACATTAGCAAAAGACCTGGTGAAAGTCACAAATTGAAAAGTAGCAGTCGTCATATTAGCAATTAATTATCAATAAACTCCATGAAAACATGCTTTAAGTTTCAATTTTTCTTTCTGTGATTCTAATTAAAGTTTCAAGAACCATACCAATATCATAATTAGTTTTGAATTCAGTGAATCACAAATACCAAGACAAATAATGTAAGTGAATTAAAAAACCAAATGATGATAGAACATGTTTCATTAAATACATCAGTGACACATAGACTTTTAATTATATTTAAACATTATTTCTTCACATTTATTTTCTGTACTAGAATTCAACAGTTTCAATAAGTTTGAAGTTAATAAAACCATTTTATTATGAGAATGATACAGAAAACAATATCTGGTAACGGAAATACAATATTAATACCTAAGTGAGAAACACATCAATATCTCATATCAACTTCATGACCCCCACCCTTTTTTTTTTCATGCTAAGCTATATTTCAATAAATAATGGTTTCTAACTTAAGTACAAGGCCAGTAATTTTGCAGAGTGGGATAAATCGATTACACTGAATCAAGAGTTAGATTAGTACTTTATTTTATTGACTCTTCAGGGAAGATGAAATCAAAGTTGGTTGGATTTGAACTCAGAATTTAAGGAGCTATGATAAATGCAATAAGGTGTTTTATACAATGGTGTAACAATTCTGCCTATTGTTCACCCTTCATAATAATAATTGTTTCTACTTTAGGCATAAGGCCAGCAATCACCCAGTGCATTACTGGTACTTTATTTTATCGACCCCGTAAGGATGAAAGGCAAAGTCAACCTCGGCGGGATTTGAACTCAGATCGTAAAGGGACGTAACTATGCTGGAAAGTATGGCGTCCGACCCTCTACCGATACTGCCAAATGATTTCTAACATGGTAAAAATGTCAGAAACTTGGGGGAGGGGTCAATTGATTAAATTGACTTCATTTTATTTTATCAACCATTAGTGGGATATAATCTCAGAATATAAAGAACTGAAACAAATATGGCAAGTTATTTTGTTCTTAAACAATTCTGCCAATCCAAAACCTGAATAGTAACAATGATAATAATAATAATATTGTAGGATTTTTTACTTAAGCATAGGACCGAAAAATGTTAGTGGATGCATGAAGTTAATTAAATTAATCCAAAATTTCTGACTGCTACTTATTTGTTTTGTACACAATCGGAGAATTAAGGGGCATTGACCCTGGCAAGTTTTGGACTCAGAACATAAGGATATGTAATAAAACATCTTATAACATACCCTTAACCTTTTCATTACTATATTTCTCATGAATACACTCTATCCGATTTAATTCATGAAGATTTTAGAGTAATTTTCTAAACTTATGAATTATTTCATTATTAGAATGGGCGGTGGATTGGCAGTATCGGGAGAGGGTCGGACGCCATGCTTTCCAGCATAGTTACGTCCCTTTACGATCTGAGTTCAAATCCCGCCGAGGTTGACTTTGCCTTTCATCCTTACGGGGTCGATAAAATAAAGTACCCGTAATGCACTGGGTAATTGCTGGCCTTGTGCCTAAAGTAGAAATAATTATTAGAATGGTATTTGTTACATAACAAATGGTTCTCATATAAAACTATGTTGGAAGATTTTTATTTGAATAGAAACTCTTTAAATTGTGTGGTTTTGTTTCGTAGAACCAGAGGCAGTTTTGAGCAGTTTGATATCAAAAGGGTGAATATACCACTCTCACTAGCTATGATGATATATAAAAGTAAGCCAGAGACGACATGCAATTTAATGCTGAAAAATGTCAAACCAATTATCATCCCACAAACACATAACAAAGATAGACTCAACTAGGAGAGGTTGAAACAACTAACAATTATAGCTTGTAGTTCAGACTTTGTTAGCTTATTAAACCATTGGTTGCAAATGGAATATCATGTGTACAAATAACAAAAAAAATGTGTGTGTGTATGTATGTGTGGACCTGTTACTCAAAATAGAGTCATAGGGGCGGTGTTGTGACATACTGCGTATCTTCAGCACTTTAAACTTAGCAGAGCCCGTCCCCTCTCCAAGTCTGAATACAGCTGATTTCTTCAAGAGAAAGAAAGTGATAAGAAGGTATAGAGAAAGAATCAATTCCAATATTGGACTAGTACATTTTTATCAACCTTGAAAAGATGAAAGGCAAAGTTGACCGCAGCAAGATTTGAACTCAGAGTGCCAGAACAAATACTGCAAAACATTCTAATGACTCTGCCAATTTGCCACAACAAATGTATCCAATGGTCTACATAGTTAAAGTCTATGAAATTTTATTCACACAGCTTGAGTAAACTTGAACCTATGGTAGAAGGTACCACTCATACAGACCGAACCCAGAACTACATGACTACAAAAGGAATTACTTATCTATACAGCTATGGAGCTATTACAAATTCAAAACAAAATGAAAACATTTCTGAGCTGAAATTAACAATTTTGAAATAACACAGCCATACAGAACATTGGTCACTTGGAAATTATAATTATTGAACACAGGGCTTTTAAAATATTAAATTATCTAAAGGTTCAAGAAGCATATTCACTCTTAGTAAAAGAAACTGGTATAAGAGAGATACATTTGGTGATCTGGAGCTACATAGTACAGAAGATAAGATATAGACAAGAAACATTACAGTAATCAAGGAATTAGTTAAGGTAAATATACAAGCAATCAGGGAGGGAATATATGAAACAATGGTGGGTATGTGAGAAAAAAAGATGAAGTAAAGAAGAAGATATATCTAGCAACGGAGGATATGTGGGAAGAATGTATTTACAGGAGAAGGGGAATATTATTAAACAAACATTGAAGCAGGTATGAGGATACATATGTAATTCACAAAAAAACAAAAAGTATTAGAAAAGATCAGAGTTTTGATACGGTTTATATGGAAAACATAATGGAACTTATGCAGGATATATAGCTAACAATGGAAGATGGGGCGAGTGACAGATAAAAACACGAAACATGTTTTGAAATATAAAACAGAGTAATAATGGAAAAACTCTGAAAAAATAAGAATAATGATAAACTTACCGAGATCGCGTCCTTTTAGACCGCCAATCTTTGAGGGATGGGATGAACCAGATGTTGGAGTATCGTAATCATCAATATCATCAATGTCATCATCGTGCTCAGTCACTAAAACAGAGGAGGTAAAATATCAGTACAAAAGAAGTCAGAAATAGAAATATCTTTTTAAAATGCACTCAGTACATCCTGTAAGGTGGTTGGTGATAAGAAGGGCATCCAGATGTAGAATCCAGGCCAAAAATAGTTGAGAAGACTCTTCAGTTGTGTTAAAGACATGACAATAGGTAAGGGTTGGTACGAATACAGAACTGAAGATAGTGAGTTTGTCTTTTACGCCTATCTCCCTTCTGATTATTGAATGCTGAAGCTGGCTCGTTACTGCACTAGCTCCTGTAATTCTCGCACTTAATTGTGCATCTACCACATATAAAGTCTATCTTCTTCATTAACCTGCCTGCAATCCCACTACATCTCCAGTGCATCTATAAATTACACTGTGTGCACCTTATGGAGTTGCCGCTCTTTCTTTTTATTGAAGAGTTTTCAGGAAGAACAAACCATTATACCTAATATTGGTTGACTTGGAGAATACTTTCGATCGATCGACAAGATCCCAGACCTCCCTCGCTTACCGAGTGAGGTGTAGCTCATCCAGTCAGACCAAGGAAACAATGTTCCCATTGATCTTTCCCATTGCTAGTACTACTATCTTCTGGTTGTAATTCTTAGCAGAAAGAGCAATATGAAATAAAGTGTCTTACTCAAAGACATAATGCATCACCCCATCTGAGAATTGCACTCACAACCTCACGTTTGTGAATCCAATTTTCTATCCACTAAGCCACATACCAGCACAAGAGGAATGACTTTTGAAAGCAGTGTAAGACAATACATGTGAATTGCCAGAAATGTAAAAGTTAAAAACAAGCTTAATGAGAAATTTAGTGTGCAGGTAGGTGTCCACCAGGGCTTGGTTTGCAGCTTTTAGAGTTTATTATAATTCTCAAAGCCATAACAGACTACAGCTGCCCATGAAAACTCCTGTATGCTGATGATTTAACTTTCATAGCTGGATCAACTGAAGAATTAAGGGAAACATTTCAAACATAGAAGTAGGGTTCAAATTGAGAGGCTTTAATGTCAATTTTACAAAGGTTAAAGTTATTTAGCAGAAAAGAAAACATATGCTACTACCAACTGGGTGCCCAGTGCAAATAATCCATACACAAAGTGTACAATGAGATCTCAGGTAGGCTGACAGAGAAGAAATATTTTATATGTAATAAAATCAACCAAGAAATGAAAACTCAGTTGACCAGAAGCTTCTCTTACCTCTGTGACTTAATCAATAGTAGAAGTGGCTGCTGCGAAAGCATAATAGTCAAAGGTTTCTCTTTCTGAATGAAAGATAGATTATATAAGACTTGTGATGAATTGAACATGTGATACATATGAAGACAGAGCTGGGTGGCAAATTATCAAACAATGTAAGTAGAACTTGCATTGTTTCATAGACTGTAGAAGACATTTGCAAAATATGTCAGAGTTCATCCCAGAATGTTGAGTCTTACAATGGAGATGATGGCAGACCATGTCAAATGGAGAGATACTATTTTAAAACTGACCTGTCCAACCCATGCTGACATGGAAAAGTGTTGGTAAAGATTATGATATGTACACACACATAAAATATCACAGCTCTACTTAAATTGAATTACTCACAATCATGCACAGTTCCTTCAGCCACTGCAGAAGCACAGCTGTCAAAATAACTCTGTAATGTATCCACCTGGCGGCAAAGAATATCTCGAAATGTTTCCATTTCAGCCAATTTTTCTCGAAGACCTCTGCCACGCTAAAAAGAACAAAAGAAAAATTAAGATTTTCAAAATGATACACTTATTTTTAAGATCATTTGAAATATATGTACAAATTCATAATTGACAAATATTATTTAGTTTTGTAGGGTGGTGAATTGGCAGTATAGGTAGAAGGTCGGACGCCATGCTTTGACGCATAGAGTTATGGCCATTGCCATTCTGAGTTCAAATCCTGCCGAGGTTAACTTTGCCTTTCATCCTTATGGGGTCGATAAAATAAAGTACCAGTAATGTACTAGGATAATTGTTGGCCTTGTGCCAATAGTAGAAACAATTATTTAGTTTTGTATTTTTCAACAATTACTAGATCAGTTTGTCCAAAATGATATTTTTAAAGGACCATGATTATTATCAATGTTACATCATTGTTGGAAGAACTGTTTTTTAAGGACTAACCAAAATAAATATATAAACATAACACAGTGTGAATACAAACAACAAACAAAATAAAACATGTACAGGTTGAAATAAATGTAATATTTGTAGAAATATTCTTACCTTAAAAGAAGAGGCTGACGCTGTTGATAAACTTGTACCTGATGTAAGAGAGAGTAAAGAGCCATGTCTTTTTAAACTGTTCTCACTCCCGTATCCAGATTCAGCCTGCTGGGAGAAAAGCAAAGAATTATTTGGATTTTATTTATCATATCAGTGTTTGGAAATAAAAAATTATTTTGTGTATGTCAAAAACAATACCAAGAGAACGGCATAAATATATAAATAACTACATAAATATAATATAGTCATTCAAAAGAAAGGTTATTATAATGTAAATAAACTAATTATAGTTGTTAAACAACATCCATATTGTCAGTAGGTTTGTGACCCTAAAACCTTTAATAGAGCAGCTACTTTAATATATGACAAAAAAATGTTATAATGAAGATCCTAAATCTCCTCAAATTAATCTTTGTTGCATTATCATTAACCCTTTCATTACCATATTTCAATGAAATACACTACCTATGATTTTAAAAAATCATTTTGAAAATAATCAAGAATTTGGAATAATTTACTGATATAAAAACTTTTTCATTATTAAGCTGGTCTTTGGGACATAATTTCAAGGTTATCACATAAAATTGTGATGAAAGATTTTTATATAAATAAAACCACTTTAAAACAGTTTTGTATCATAGAACCAGGGGTAATTTTGAGTGGATTTTGGCATCAAAAGGGTTATTAACTACAACAGATCTATTTTAACAATTTGGGGAACAGATTACAGTGGTGACAGATTTGAGCTATCCAGGTTTTAAGTAGGAAGGTTTAGAGAAATTTATCAATATTTTGTTAGCAACATCAAAAATTAGTAATTGGGAGTAACATAACCATCTAATAAAAATAAACTGAAAAACTTTTTATATTGTTTTGTATAGAAGATTAAGGGTGGCAAAAGATAAGTAGGAATGAGTAGTATGGTTAGGATAATTACAGTAAGTTGAAAATAAAGCTCAACACAGCAACTGTAAGAAAGGAAAAATAAGGATGTTTATGTGAGCTAAGCATTGAAGGTTGTAAGCAAAAGAGAACTTAATAATAAAGCAGATGGCAGTTTTAATGGAATTCTGACCCTTTTTTTTTTTTTCAGTTGATAAAGGATATATATATATATACCCTTGCTAGGAGGGAAAGCAGATGTTAAAATGACAATGATGATATATACAGGGTGTGGACGATATTTGTTCGCAATTTTCAACTGCTAATTTTAAGCAAATTTTTTTTACTTCCGTTGTCACTCGTCTTCATAAAAACAGTGACTATATTTCCATTATTTATTTTCAGAATAATTGATTATCAATAATTTTGAACCTCCAAATTTGTGGAAGAGACACAGAGTTCTTCTCGGAATCCGCGCAGGGAGGACAAATAAGGACAAGAAGATCAACTCCCAGAACAACAGGTGGCTCGCTGTCTCATCCAAAGACGTGCCCAGAGTCATGCAGACAAAGTTTCTCGCGACAATATTGGTCTTAGGTGTCCTCAACAGTCAAGGTGACGTCATGCCACCTCACTTCTTCGCCGAGGGCCTCAAGCTGAACACCGATGGCTACATCCGCATTCTGAGTGAGGTAGTAAAGCCCTGGATCGACCAGGTAGCTGCAGATAGGCCGTACGTGTGGCAGCAAGACTCAGTGCCCTGCCATACCAGCTGAAAGACCCAAGCCTGGCTGTCAGAGAACTTTGTCGACCACACTTCACCTGACCAACAGATCCAGCTGCAATACGAAAGACGATCTGAAGGCCAGGATCACAAGTGCCTTTAGGAGCCTAAGTTGGGGGGACAGTGACGAAGGCCTGTAGCCGGTTCCGAGGCCGCCTTGAGGCCGTCATCAAAGCCAATGGCGGGTTTATCGAGTGAGATCGAAAGAACAAGTCATGAAGACAAACTGACCCAAGTTTGATAAATGTATCTTAAAAAATAAAACTACTGTGTTATCTTTTCCTAGACAGTAATCTTGCGAACAAATATCGTCCGCACCCTGTGTATATATATATATATATGCATTTTATTAAGGCTAAATAGTGAGTCTTTATAGCCTGGAGTTGACCATGTGATAAACGGGTGAAACTCCAGAGTAACAAAACTATTTAGCCTTAATAAAATGAATATTAAAACTCTACATCGTTATTGAGTACTCCTTTCTCTCAGCTGTCAAACACACACACACATATATATATATATATATATATATATATAGCAAAGGTAAAATATATATACAAAGCTCAAATGTAGAGAATTATATATGATAGTATATAATTGCCAGGTTGTTTCAGATTTAGCTGAATGTGTTTATATATTATATTGGTCTGAAGAAAAAAATTTTTTAGGGGGGAAAGAGTTGGAAAGACAGACATAAACCCTGAGCAAATGTAATCAAATATATAGATGGGAAAATTAACTTTTAAATCATATTTATTTCCTTACACATGTTTCATTATTTGAATAATTTGATGTACAACTCTATTGAAACGTGTAAGGAAATAAAAATGATTAAAAAGCTAATTTTTCCATCTATATGCTTGATTATATATATATATATATATATATATCATCACTCGTTCACTCGCACAATAAAAAGTCAGTGAATGCTTAGATTCTAAGTTTTTATACATTACAAATTGATCTATCTAACTTTGAGACACAAGGGTGACAGAGCAGAGGCTCCTGTGTTTGGCAATTGAATAGTCAATCAAGAGTTTGAGACGAGTCACAATCGGTTCTAGAATGTAACACCCTCTCTAGTGCTGGTGCCACGATTACATGCACCTGATCCACTCTGTAAGGTGATTAGCATTAAGAAGGGGGTATGGAGCTTAATAAGCAAGATGGGTTACTCCAACCTGTCTGGTTTCAGATTGTGACAACCTGTCAGGGTGGAAACTGGATGCATGATGATAATGAAGTTATTTCACCTGCATAGCTATAGCTGTGATGGTTTTAAACAATTTAAAACTTTATGAATATGTGACTCTCAGAAATCACCAAAGAATCTCTTAGATCCAAAATCTAAATGATTAGACATGTTTTAAAAATCTATTTCCTATCAAGCAATATTTGTAATTTTATAAGGAAATGTATATTAATATAGTCTATTAAGGTTTGTAGTGGACAGAATGTGAGAATGATTGGATAGAAGATGAGGCTACAGGTAAGATAGAGTCCACAATGACATATAGTAGAGAAATTTTAAGGTAATAATTAAACACAGAGGATGTCAGCACTGAAATAATTAAGACTTCAGTTGACTGCACTGGCACATTTAAGTCAGATCAAACATGGATTTCTTAAGCAGAAAAAAAAAAAAAAAAAAAAAAAAAAAAAAAAACTGTTTAAAAGGCATTGACCTTACTAATATGAATAGATTTTATTTCTCTAGCCATTTCTTAAAATTCTTTAGTACATCATATCATTATTTTGGGTTGGACACCATGCTTTCTAGCATAGTTACGTCCCTTTACAGTCTGAGTTCAAATCCCGCCGAGGTTAACTTTGCCTTTCATCCTTACGGGGGTCGATAAAATAAAGTACCAGTAATGTACTGGGTAATTGCTGGCCTTGTGCCTAAAGTAGAAACAATTATTTTGTGTGTGTGTGTTAGACTGCTTTACAAATGTCTGTAGTTTCAGTTGCTAAGACAATGCCACTCTTCCCAGCACATCAATAGCTCTTAAAAAAAAAAGAGCTATTCAAGATAAAAATACAATGGATGCGAGACAAGACAATATTATAGGGCAGAGCCCTTTCAATTCATAAAGATAGAGAGAGGAGAGGGAGACAAATAGACAACATTGTTCTCAGAAAACGCATTTTTGAACATTTGCTCCACTCCCTCTCCTTTTTTGGTCTTACATTTGTGTTTCATAAATTATGGAGATTTTAGAACGATATTGTGAGATTGTAGCGTTAGGGTGAAAGATGGACAAAAACCTGGGGCAATCATTATTATAAAGATTTCCCTTAAACAATCTCTTCTTTACAATATCCCATGTCACAATGTCAAATATATTTGAGGATAAGTAATCAGAGAATTGAACTTCTTAGAATATTCTACCCACCCAACAAAGACAATTTTGAATTAACCATTTCATGAAAGATATGGCCAGCCAATGGTTTTCAAATCCCTTAGAAAATATTAAAAGACTTGAATTTAACAATATAACTTACTTATAATTTACATTTTGAACATAAATTAATAACGGTTCTTACATAGAATTATGATGGAATGTTTTTAAATAAATGCAAATACTTTAACCCTTTAGCATTTATATTACTTTATATATACTATTGTATTTTTGCAGTAAAGATTTTACCTCACAATTATCTCACATATCAAATCTATGAGATTTTGATATTTATTTTGAGAACAAAACCGTAAGGAAGATTCTGAATAGCAAAAAAAATTAAACGTCTCTTAATCTCTTGATGATTTTATATCAGTGTGTTGTATGTTGACACTGATGAAGTTAATATGGAGTGTTGCAAGTTAGTTTCATCACCATCGTCATTTAATGTCCGTTTTCCTTGCTAGCAAATGTTGAATGGGTCATCACAAACAAAGTCAGTATTTCATAGGAACTACTGACCTCTCAGATAAGCTGGAGAGGAGGGGGTGTACATCTCGCATATATTCCTACTCCCACTCTCTCCAGAGTGCTTAGTTTATTTCAGTGCACCAGTATTAGGACATCTGTCATATTTCTAACATAAATGTAGAGTATTCTTGACCCTTTGGCAAGTTTTCTATGGCTGGATACCCTTCCTATCACCAACCACTTTACAGAGTTTAGTGTATGTGTGTTGTATATTGGTAAGGGACTTCCACAGGGCAGAGATCATTAGAATGAAGAAATGTTTAGATATAAGTAGAACACAAATTGCAAGTTTGAAAGAGTAGAACCCATTACAATAATAGAAGAAGCAATACTTCTAGAAGATACATTAAACTGAGTATGATGTGCCATCCTAAATATGAAAAAATATTCTGTGAGGGATATATCTGAGTTATGCAATGAGGCACTGAATGCTAAGGTCTGAAGAATTTCTTAGTTATAAAAATGTAAAGAAATTGTGTATGCAGCAAATTGTCTAAGTCATTAGCATGTCAGATAGAATGCTTTGCGGTATTCATTCTGGCTTTTTGCGCTTTGAGATCAAATCCCACCGAAGTTAACTTTACCTTTCATTCTTTCACAGTTGATAAAAAAAGTACCAGTTCAGTACTGGAGTCAATTCTTTCTTTATCTCCTTTTCATCTGGAAGAAATCAACTGTGATCAGACCTGGAGAGAGATGGACTGCTCGGTTTAATGTACCCAAGACAGACTATATGTTATGACAGTACCCCTACATCTCCATTGGGAATTATGGGTCCATACATACATACATACATACATACAAAGAAACTGTATCTTTTATACAATTATGTAACTCAGAAAACTTCCAGAAAATGATGGAAACAGTCAGTGTGTCCTAGCAAGTGTGGTAAAGATAATCTGCTCACTAGATGTTGTGAGAAATAGAATGGTGGGTGAAAATAACTAACATTTTTATCTTGCCATTTTAAAAAAGTTACTATAGTATGATGTTCCAAGACAGTGAATATAGATAAGATTTACATCGATAAAAGAAATGGATGCCTGGTGAGAGTATAATTATTAGCAGTAATCAGACAAAATGCTGAATTTAAATAACTATGAGCTGTGTCATCTGCATAAGAGTCTTGTGATTGACAGATGGTTATTGACAAAGAAGAGAAAAAGAAATTGTAAAAAGGTTTTAATTAATAACCTAAGCTACAAGTTCAGAAATCTAACTTAGCTATCCAACAACTTTAAATATATTGAGTGGTGTTAAAATGTTATAGAGCAATGCAGTGGTATTGCAATGATGAGAATCCCATGCAATAACAAAGTGATAGCAATATTTTGAAAGAAAGCACAAGCGGGTTAGTTTCTAAGCTGATGGAGATGGAAGAAGGGTAGACGTACATGGATATATGGCTGGATACCGGATGCTAAATCCGGACTGTTTGTCACCTGTTCCTACAGTGCCAGAAAAAGAAGGGAAAAAATTAATGAAAAGTGAAATTAAAAATAAAAGAGAAGGTATAAATAAAATAAGATGTAAAATATAAGCTTTGGGAAAGAATTTTAAATACCAAGCAGAAAAGAAAAAACTAGTTGTGAGATTAGCTAGTTTCTGAAGTAAATTGTTCGAGTAATCAAGATCCCTGTGATATTTAACATATTTCTTATGTTATTTTAAAATTAATGGTAAAACAAAAATATCATCATTAAAACAGACTACTGTCAGTTTTAATGATGATGGTTCCTATTATTCAATCAACAGAATCGCCTGCTTGTGAAATTAACATGCAAGTGTCTGAGCAGTCCACAGATATATGTACCCAGAATGTAATTCTCAGGGAGGTTCAGCATGACAGTGACATGGTTGGCCCTTTGAATTACAGGCACAGTCTATCCCACTGACTTCCAAACAGTTTCCATCTACCTAATTTCACTCACATAGCTTGAGTTGACTTGAGACTATAGTAAATGACACTTGCCCAAGATGTTATGCAAGTCTGAACTCAAATCCTTGCAATTGCAAAATGAACTTCTTGGCTATTTGACCATACTGTGTACAGTTAATAGTAGGCATATATGGAGTTAAATTGTTGGTAGTTTTGTTTCTAAGTTCAAATTGCCAAGTTTACTGTCATAATGTGCTCATAAAAGGCATAAATTTCAATACCCCTTTTCTCATATCTAATGATTCTAAGGTATAAAAACTCCATAAAGAAATCAAATTTCAACAACTCTATTTGATTTAGTTATTCATTTGCACCTACACAAATATTGCTGTTTCTATTATCTTCCATTGTAAATCTACAATTATAAATTGTATACATTCCAGAGATTCAGAAATTTGTATAAAAATTGCTGAAGATAATAATGATGCTGCATTTAGGAAATTTAGTTTTTGTTGAGAGCAGCATAAAAGGTATTGAGAAAGAACAAAGGCCAACTGCAGAAAATACCATGCAGTAAATAATCTCTTAGGGAAAAGTAGACTCACTATCCAGAACTAGGAAGGCTATTGACAGGATATGTTGGGTATATTGTAACAACACTGTATGTAAAGTTACAAAGAAAATATCACAAGATGAGAAATATGGAATTAGTCAGTCTTTGAAATTTTCAAATGAATGGTACCAGAGATTCTTCAAAAGGCATTCTTCAGCTCAGCGTCAGAAAATAAAGGTTCCACAGACACTTCTTTCTGATTTGAAAGATAAGATTGGGCAGTTTTGTAGTTTCATAATGAAAGTTAGAAAGCAATATGACTGAACCAACTCATAACGATGGGATTTGATTTGGTTCCATCAACCAAACAACACAAATCTGTTGTCAAATGTTTTTTTCAAGTGCTTTTCTTTTAACATAACCAGTTTTGTTTTCTAGTGTATGTTCTGTTACTTACTGTATCAAAACCAAAGGACAAGACACCTTTGTTTTTTATATGATAAGTAACAGAACATATGAATATAATATGAAACAAAACTGGCAACGTCAGAAAAACAGCACATAAACATTTTACTGCAGCTTTGTTATTTGGTTATTTGGTTATTATTTTAAAAAGAGACTATTCCCAAATCCTTTGGGATTCATTGTTCATTGTCATCCAAAGAGCTGGATGGATAGAGATGGCATAGGTTTATGGCTGAGAAAAGTATGTAAAGAAGCCTGCAATGTTGGTGTGGGACCAGTTTAGAGCTCAACTTATAATAAGCTAATAAAACATGTTGAAAAATATGAAAGCTCATCAAGCTGTAATCTCATATGGTTTGACAAGTGTTGAACAAGCCATTTAAGGATGAATTTTAAAAGCACTGAATATCATGGATATCTGATGAAGTGAAAAAAATACAGGAAGTGTAATATCAAAAAGCATGGCCTTACTAATCGTTAAAAGCTGAGTTAAAATAGCTTGCTAAGTTTTAACTTCGACATACAATTACAAGATAATGTGGAATGATGAAGATGCAACAAAACATTTTTGCTTAATGTCATGGAGATTCATGCCCTTCATTTTATAACTGCTTTCCATGCTGACATGTGTTAGTCAAGTCATTATAGAACATGTCAGCTCTTATTTAGAGTTACTCCCCTCCTAGACAGGTCTTTTTAGTCTATAACAGCTCTTATTTAGAGTTACTGCTCTCCTGGACAGGTCTTTTAGTCCATGTTAGCCTATTCTGAGGGTCACTGCCCTCCTAGACAATTCGACAGACTATGCCTCACTTATATGCTCCAATTTTTGGTATGGTTTCTGTAGCCAAATGCCCTTCCTGACACCAGCTACTTTACAGAGTGTACTGTGTGCATTTTATCATGGCACCAGCACTAGAGAGGATGTCATATCCTTAACATGACTAAAGAGTTCTCCCCCTCCCCCCCCCCCCCATGTTATCTCTGTTCAATTGTAAACCACTTTAGAGAGTGTAATGGGTGTATTTTATTGTAACACCAACATTAGAGAGGCTGTCCTATCCATTCCAAAGCTAAAGAGTCCTCTCCACTCCAAAATTTCTATTTGTATTATCAGTTTATATAAAAAAGCTGATGAAATGATAGGATGGGACATTGATGAAAAGTTAAACCATAAAGAATGTAATTATTTAGAGTATTAGATGATGAATCAGACTTTGATAAAGTTTGTATGAACAGTGACTTGTGCTTCAGCCTTCATTCAATAGCTTTTAAGCAAAATTTACTAAGCAAAAGCAAGAGTCATGCTAGTTTTAGTGTTTTAGCTTTTTCAGTTTTTATTTTCCAATTTTATTTGTTTTAAAAATCACAGCAATATTATGTTGGTTCCTTAAAACCTATAAATAACTATGGCTGTACTTAGTGGTTGCATTATATTCAAGATCAACATTGTACTCAAATAAATACAGTAGTTATAAAAACTAAAAAACAAATTCTAGTGAATAGACTAAAGCCTTAAATATTTCAAGTAAGACCACATGAAGGAAGTGTAAATGTACAGTTGTGCATATACAAGTAAGTCTATGAGTGAGGCTGATATGATAGTTTGTGTTTTAGTCAGTTTATAGGTTATAAGAATCAAGTGATATGCAAAAGATCAATAGGTTAGAGCAGTCAGTTTGCAAACATTGGTTAGTTCAGGGGCACACTGGCACACATCATACACCCACACAAACTTAGAAAACAGATCTCAAATCATAATGATGTTACTTAGTGAGTAGCCACACAGGGACAAGCTTGCATTTCTTCATTTTAAATGCATAAGGAATATGCAGGACTAAGAGGGGAACATACTTGAAAACTAAAATTAAAGACCTGAATATAATATTCTAGTCACACTATCTAAACATTTATAAGTTCCATATTAATTTAAAAGTAATGACTCAATGAAAAAATATGCACACAATGTAGTATATATCACAGAGAACTCAAAGTTAATGCCTTATCTCTAGATTCAATTATTGTTACACAGATGAAATTTCCCACAGGGGCTTGAAGGAAATAGTTTCCTAAAAAAGCCATTCAGAGATAAGATCTTATCACTGAAACATGTAAAAATATACATATGTATACATGTCTTTTTCAATTATAAAAGGCAAATAGACTGCTTCAGTTGCTAGCTCACCTTACATGCTGAGTACAAGCTACACTATTGAGAAAAGAAGAAAAAAAAAATCTCTTTCATCCACTGAAATATTTACTAAAATAAATTGACTTTAGTAGATAATCTCTGTGTTAATTTTCTTGTCTAAACATCTATTCTCCAAGAATCAATAAAGGAACCTCAACAGGGTTCTTGACTGGCGATAAATAGCAACCAAATTTCCTTCAAATCATATCCTGCCATTTTAAATAAGCAAAGGAAATGTTACATAATGTAGTCCCACAAATTTACTAAAAACATGGGGTGGTCACACTTAGAATGCCTTTGATCATAGGTCTACTTGATGAAGATTAATCTAAAGCTAAACAACCAGTAAAGTAAATTAAAGGCAATAGATAGAAAAACCTTGTCTACAAACATAAAATGCCTGAAGTAAGACGAACTCATTGTTCAGCAATGGACTGATAATACACTCTGCTTTTTTTTTTCTACATGCATTACTGGAAATTACAAATTAATAAGAATAGTAGTTATTTATATTGATATAGGATAATGGATTGACAGTATCGGTAGAGCATCTGACAACACGCTTTGCGACAGATATATGGCCCTTTAGGTTCTGAGTTCAAATTCCAATGAGGTTAGCTTTGCCTTTTGTCCTTATAGGATTGATAAAATAAAATACCAGTAAGGCCCTGGGGCTGATTTGATCAACTTTCTTCTCTCCAAAAAATCGATGGCCTTGTGCCTAAATCAGAAACCATTATCTATATTGATATCTGAAATGTAACAAATATAACAGAGTAAGAGAGATGTGCATATACTATATAACCAGCAAAAATATAGAAGCTAGTGATATAACACTGTTGTACCTCACTGTAACACTGGCTGTTATTTTGTTATCAACATATCAACAATTCTATATAGTAAACAGGAAAATATTACAAGGACAAACTCAGCAGTAAGTAGATGTTATGGTAAATAAGTATAAAGTTTTAAATAACTACATACTCGTACAATGACCAAACATTGTTTTTAACTAAACAACCAAAAATTATTCAAGAGGATTCAAAATGTTTATCATGATTTTACAAGGTCAAAGGTTGAAGATACAAAAATTAAAGCTTTCATTCTTATAAACAGAAGTTCTTCTGAACAACAATACAAATGATATACTGTCTGGACTTATAAAAACAGTGTACAAGTTCCACTTTTTATCCAAGTATGTTTTGAACGATGCTAACTATAAACATTCTTCAATTTATAAATAACTCTATATTCATTGCTGTTTCATATTTCATGTAAAATTATATATTTTGATTGATGATAAACAGAACACGAGAATGGCAAAACAACACAAATATTTAAATAAACAGTCATATTTCTTTTCTTGAAATATGCTGCAATTATCAGACTTAAAAAATTATATAGGACTCCATCCAGCAGTTGCAATCTCAATATTTCAGATTTCTTAAAATTAGCTCAAAAGGTTTAAAATATAAAGGTGAAATGCATGTTTTCATAGACCCTGCTTCATTTATCATCAGCACCATTCTTATTTTGACTTCTTTATAAGACCGTTTCACATATAATCCTGCATTATCTTCTAAGGCTCATTCTAACTAGCTAATTCCTTATATATTTTTACAAACAAAATGCACCCAGTACACCTTGTAAAGTGGTTGGCAATAGGAAGGGCATCCAGCTGTTAAAACCATGCCAAATATAGAACCTAAAAGCAAAATGTGGTTCTTCAACAAGTCTAGTCTCAGACTGTGACAACCTATACTTATAGTTTACATTTGATACATAGTATAAGATTCCTAGCCACCCCTTTTTCTGAATATTGAGCACAATCCCTTCTGGGTGGTTAGTAAAGTTCTGTTTTTTTCTCATAACTACAACGTTTGTCTTTGCTATATTTACATTAAGGCGTTTTGATTTGAGGTTTTGCTTCCATGTTTGGAATTTCTTTTAATTCTTTCACATGAGCTGAAAATTAAATCCTTGGTATACAAAAGTTCTCATACACATCTGGTCTCAAATTCTTCTGCTATAGCTGGGAGAACTATAACAGAAAGGAATCTTAATAGACACCTATTCACATGCTAAATTTCTCAATGAAACCATTGCTAACTTTCACTTAGCTTGTGGCATCACTATATATGGCTTGTATGGCTATCACAAACCATTCATCTAGTTTTCAGAGCAGGCTAAAACATGTGGCACCCTGTTAAAAGTTTTCTCTATGTTCAAGAATGTTAAGTATAATGGCTTAAACCTATCACCACCTAACAACAAAAAGAATCAATATATACAAATAAATGAAATGAAGGTTAAATCAACAAAATATGCCCTTGTGATGCTCCCAAAACAATATTTTGGTGACATCCTAAAGGTTGTACTACAACTTTTTCATCTTATCTCCTGTGTTGTTTTTTTTTTATCAGATTGAAAACAAAACAATAATACTGTAATGATAGTGGTTAAAATGTTAAATTTGAGAAGAAATTTAGGACAAATCTGTTGATCTCATTACAACACTGGCTGATTGAGCACTATAGTTAATGTTGACATAAGATAATTTTGAAACCAGCAACATTTTCTTTAAAGCTCTTAATTTCATTCAACATAAAACTTTTCTAGTTCAGTATATATATTTTTCAAACTAGACACCTCTTTGTAGTGCAAGTAAAATAAGTGTAGTGATTGAAGGATTAATAAAAAGGATTTTCAAAGGCTGGCAAGAAATGGAACGTGCATGGTCTGATTGATGTATAATGTTAGTGTGCATGAATGATGGAGTACAAGAGAAAAATTGGTTATAAGTGGAATTGGATGTAGTGCACAAGAGAAAAGACTGTGCTGGTACAGGCATGTGATGCATATAGAAGATGTCAATTGTATAAAGAAGTGCCAAACACAGCAAGTGGATAGAACTTCAAGACAGAACAAAGTGAATATTGATCTGAGGAGGCTGAATTTCAGAAGGAAGACGATAACATGCATTGAAGTATTGTGTTGAAGATGACCCATCTAACCTATACAAGCTTAAAAACTAGATATACATATGGTGGAGGTGGTAGTAGTAGAGGTGGTTTTGATGGAGATTGAGATGAATAAAATCAATATGTGGGCCTTTCCTAACAATTATGTTCATATTAAGTACTCATATATGATTCTTCCCTTGTGTTAGTTCCTCATCTATCAAACAACCCCGACTTTCTTATCAATGTACCTCCCTGCTATCACTCTCTCTCTCTCTCATCCCTATATAACAAGGTTGAGTCTGTAGCAGTGGAGACTTCCGGCATTCTTGATCCCTGGACCATATCCCTGCTATCAGAGTAAAGTTGGCTGCCCGCAGGTGTGGGCCCTGTGAGGTGGAGTGGCTGTTCCAGCACATCGCCTTTGCCATCCTCTGGGGCAATGTCTTCTCCCCATCCTGTTGTCTAGGACTATGAGGTGGACTGACCCTTAAGTTTCAATTATTGTGGTGACATGTGGATTTGATTTACTTCATAACAAGGAATGGTATTACTTTGGCCTTAGCTGTATATAATCTCTCCTTACCATCACCTTTATCTCTTCCATTATCTCCTCCTCCAAATATCACTCATTAGTGACATCAATCATTTCCTCTCTTTCTCATCATACATCCTCCTTACAATCTGCCACCCTTTCTCTCACATTTACACCCTTCTCTTCCACTCACTGTCGATACTCTCAAACACACACACACACTATTCTGGCTGTTTCTGTTCAATATTCTTGCCCTTAATCATCTCACAAACCCGTTTGTCTCTTTTTCATCATTTACCCTCTCTTTCTATTACTTCCTCTTACTTCCATTACTCTCCCTTCTAACTCCCTCTTGCTCCAGCTCTCTTGTCACTCAGTTGGGTTGGAAAACGTGGAAAGAACATACTGAGAAAATGCAAAGCAGAGGAGGCTGTAAACAAGACAATCCTCTGGTGCAGGTGATTGAACAGAGACACTACAGGTATAAAAGACTTTTTATCTGGCTGGAGACAAGGCAACCTCTCTCGTACTGGTAGTTTGATAAAATGCACCAAGTACATTCTGTAAAGTGGTTGTTAATAGGAAGAGCATCCAGCTATAGAAACCATGCCAAAAATGGAATATATAAGCAAGATGTGGCCCTTGACCCATCTACAAGTGCAGTAATTTGAATGGATCATACAAGTGAGATGTGGCCTTCGACTAAACTTGAAGTTCAGTAAATTTGAGAAAGGACTCGGACCACGATGATCCATCTAACCTATCCCCACATGGAAATGCAGACAAAAATATGATGAAGATGGTGATGACCCATTACTCTAATCCATAAAATTCCCTGAGATAGTGATTGGCAAAAGAAAAAGAAAATCTGTCAAACATTATTTTTGGTGAATTGGCAGTATCGGTAGAGGATCGGACGCCATGCTTTGACGCATTGAGTTACGGCCCTTGCCATTCTGAGTTCAAATCCTGCTGAGGTTAACTTTGCCTTTCATCCTTACAGGGTCGATAAAATAAAGTACCAGTAATACACTGGCCTTGTGCCAAAAGTAGAAACAATTATTTTTAATTACTGTTTGAAAGATTACATAAAACAATATTTGTAATAACATTAAAGGCTATTATTATCATTACAAATTACAAATACTAATTACACAGGTAAAATGATAGCTTCTGGAGAAAATACTAAAATGAAAGACTGACAAAAAAATATCAACAAGCGATTATTTGACAGAAAAAATGTGAGAAAATAAAAAGCAGTTCATGTAAGAAATGTATGAAAGAAAAGCCTAATGTTAAAAAAGAAAAATGATGCAATTCGTAAAAAAGAAGAATGTTATTAAAAAATAGACAGTGTGAGGATATATATTATTAAGTTTCAAGGTAGTTTTTTTTAAAGCATTGTGACAATATAATAATTCTAATTGGAGGGCCATGATAAAGTAGTGTTTTATTCATAAATTCTTCAGTCTAAAAGACTCATCAGTGAATATGAGATGTTTTGTTTTAACAGTCAAAATATGAAAAAACGTAAGTTTTAGTAGAAGTCATCCTAAAAGCTGTTAGAAGTTGAAGGAACAGATAATAGATGTTGGAGCATATTTATAAGATGTTTTGTTTTTTTCATGCTGGGACCATATCTTAAATCTCACACATCGGAGTGGAAAAAGAAAATACCTTAACATCTATAATCTGTTTCTTCAATTTCTAACAGTTTTTAGGATGACATCTACTAAAGATTATGCTTTTTCAAACTCCAACCCATAAAACAAAACAGATCTTATATTCACTGATGAGAGTCTTTTAGATTGAAAACTTTATGAATAAAACATTTCTATATGTTTATATAGTTAGTTTTTTGAGGAACATTATTTTATTTAGTTATATCTATAGTATGAGAAATGAACTACCTAGAATTTTTCGAGATTCACAATTAATCAGTAAATATACTGAAGATTTTGTGTTTTTTGAGGGGTGGGGGATCTCTAATTGAGGGGGTGAAGTCTTGTGGAAGGAGTGGGGTCTTTGGTAAAGTGGGTATGAGTGTATGTGTGACATACATACAAACATACACCGACACATATATACAGTTCATTGGAGTGTAATATTTAGTGACACACCATTTGTGGTATTCTAAGTTTGGTATTACACTGCAGTAAGTATCCTTAAGAAGCAGAATATTGACAATAAGGAGCAGGAACAAAGTATCAATATAGCATTGTTATGTTTATTCACATGTGAATAAACATAACAATGCTGATACTTCATTCCTGCTCATTATCATTGTAAATCATCATCATTGTTTTTACATCTGTTTTTCCATGATTGCATGGGTCCTCTTAGCACAGCATCTCTCCACTCACTGCATTCCTTCGTCATCTCCTCTGTGAGTCTCAGTGATTTGCGATCAGTTTTCAACACCTCTGCCCAGGTCTTCCTTGGTCTACCTCTACTGCATCTTCCTTCCACTGGGATTTTGTGGCAATTCTTCACCCACCTGTCATCATTCGTGTGCATCACATGTCCGTACCAACGCTGTCTTCTCTTTTGCATACCACTTCAGATTCCTCTAAAACCCAGTTCATCCAAGCTCTGCCTTTCTCTCACAGTTACATTGACATGCAACAAAGCATGGCTGCTTCATTTCTCTCCAGTCTACACACATCCTCTGCAATCACTGCCCTGTCTCACTACCCTGCAGCATTGTACTCTGCACACAGGCATCATACAGCTGTCCTTTTTTCAACAGAATAAGTAGCCTTCTAAACTTCTTCCATCCAATCTTTATTCTAACTATTATGCTTCCAAAGCACTCAACTCTGCTGCTAATTAGGTCCCCTACATAGCAGAAGCTATCAACCACTTCTATGGATCCTTCATGTGATTGGAAAAGATTTATATCACTGACATTCTTCCCCTCAATTACTCCTGTGCATCTTTTACATACAAAGTTTTCCCTTCTTGTTAGTCTACCTGATATCCCTCTACATCTCTTGTGTATCCATGATTTACATTGTGTACATCATATGGAGTTTAAGCCTACTTCCTTTCTACATATTGAGCAGGGCCACTTACCTGAAGGAATCAGGGTCCTATCTTCTTTCCTACTTACAAGCACTTTAGTCTTGGCTAAGTTTACTCTCAGACCTTTTGATTCTAAATTCTGTTACCATAGCAGGACCTTATTCTCTAGTTCTTAATGGATTTAGCTATAAGGACCAGATCATCTGCATAGAGAAGTTCTCATGGACAGCCTGTCTTAAACTCCTGTTATGGCTTGGAGAACTATGAACCCTGATGAACTACCTGTACCTCAAATTCCTCATTAAACTCACTTTACTGATATTTCCTCTGTACATGGCTTGCTCTGCTCTCACAAGCCATTCTTCTACACCTAATTTTCTTAAGGACTACCAGATAACAAAATGAGGTACTGGATCAAAGGCCTTTTTTAGTTCAATAAATGCTAAATATAGCAGCTTATTCTTTTCTAGGAACTTCTTTTGTTGTTGCCTCACTAAAAAGAGGACATCTGTAGAACTTATCCCAAGCATGACACCAAACTGCATCTCATCTAATTTGACTCATATGTACACACACACACACACACACACACACACACACACACGTATGTTTGTGTGTGGGTGTATATGTATTGCAGTGTATCGTAAGAAGTGTCAAGAAAAACATCTAACTGTAAAAAAGCCCCCAAAAGTCCAACCAACCCATACCAGCATGGAAAAGTCAAGGTAGAAATGATGATAGTTTCAGAACAAATTTTTTTTCCTTTTTAGTGGAAAAGACATCACGTGTAAATAGCAATACAAATTGGCATTGAATATATTTAAATGTTTTCTTCCAGTAGGTTCTTGTGTGCATATGACTTCATTATTCCAATATATATCTTATCCTTTACATTACCATATTTCTAATGAAAGATATACTGCCTATAATTTTCAAATCATTCTGAAAATAATGGAGTGATTTAGGAATATAACCTTTTCGTTATAAATTTGGTGTTTGCAACATAAGTAAAAGGTTCTTGCATAAAAATATAATGAAAAATTTCATTGATGTTTTTTAAACACTTCAAAATAAAAAGCTTTTTATTGTAAAACCAGATTCAGTTTCAGGCAGTTTGGTATCAAAAGATTTATGGTCACTTGTAAATTCATAATGGAAATGGGTTAACACTCCTATCTACAACTGATGTAGTTTTAAAAAGAATTGAAAGGCTGACACTAACCTTGTGTAATTCTATAGAACCAACCCACAATTTCCTTTCTTCAACATCTTTGGCACGTAGATACCATACATTATCATTGACACTGACATCAAAACGACATTCATCAAAGGGATGAGGCTGAAAAGATAAAAATAAATTACATGAAAATTTGTCTTAGCTTTTTGCTATCCCACATAATATATACAGGCAAAAGCTGAGAAAGGTCCAGAACAACTGCTGGAAAGCACGTTTGACAAATAAATTGCTCTATGATTCACATCCTAGCCCTTCAGACATCACAAAGCGACCAGTGGCTTGTATTAACTAGACATGTCACAATAGACCTGCTGGCAGAATTCTTTTCTGGAAACCTAATGTGTGCAGACAAATTGGGAGACCAACCACCATGCTGAAGGATGTTCTTCAAGATGAAAGCAGGTGGGAGGAAAAGAAACTTCATTGGCAATGGTGGACATTGTCATGGCACCAGTAACAGAGGAGTAGATGAATGGATATTTAATATTTTTATGGCATATAATTAGATGCAGAAGAATGAAAAGTTTGAATATTACTTAAGAGTTGCCACATGTATTTAGTTATTGCATTGGGAATTTCAATAAAGGTGATTTACTTTTATATTATAGAATTCTTAATCTCAACAAAATAAAACAATTGCAAAAAGTAAAATTTTCACTTGTTATCATGCATACATCAATTTTGTTATTTGAATAACATTTTCAACATAATTGGCAATAGTAAGCAAAGTGGTAGAAGAAACCACTAAGGAAAATACATAATTTTCCCAATTATATATTTAATTTCCAAAAATTCCACAGACACACATACCTTAAAATAATTCCCAAACTGAATCAGTGTGTTACAATATTTGACAAGGCTAGACCTTTGAATTACAAGTTCAATCTATCTAACTGGCTTCCATACAGTTCCCTTCCACCCAATTTCAATCAAAAGGTTGGGTCAACCCAAAACTATGATGAAGACTTCCTCAAGATGCCTTGCTATAAAATCGAACTCAGGAATACATGATTGTGAGATGAACTTTACCACTCAGCCAATGGAGCAATATGTAATAAACCCCACCACTGCCACCTTGAGATTCAGTGAAAAGTCATATCTAATGCACACACTTCAGTCTCTTTGTGACAACAAATGGTGAGAAAATATATATGTTCAAAAATAATGTGCTAAAACTGTGAGAGGGAGAGATGCTGCTAATTCAAATAAGTATTTTGGGCATGTTATTAACAAAGGGAATGGAATGGAATGAATAAAAGTTTATTACTTCAGACCATAAAAATATATATTGCAAAAGAAATTCCTATAAGCTTACATCAAAAGCTGGCAGCTATATGAAGGGAAATAGGAAAGATTCTACACAGGTTCTAGACATTAATGATGAAAATAAATTACAAATATTAATAGAGCAAGTAGCTGAGTGGTCAAGGTTCAGAATTCTTGGCAATGAAAGAGAAAGTCACAAAACCTATTTGAAGAACAAAAGATTGCTTTTATATGTCTGTGGTGGTAAAGATTAATTTACAGTTGACTGCTCATTTCAGAGCTGAAATATGTATTATATACACTTTTTCTTTAGTTTAGCCCTTTCATTACCATATTTCTGATAAAATACACTGTATTTGAATTAATCAATTTGGAGGAATTTACTAAAAGTATTTCAAGTTTTAAAGATAGATTTGTAATATAACAAAAAGGATTTTTTTTATATGTTGGAAGATTTTAATTTAAATAGGCACCTTTTAAATTGATGGCTTTGTTCCCAGGAACCAGAGTTGGTATCAAAAGAGTTAATAGTTTGGGAAAGAATGATAATTCCCTTAACCTTTTCAAACTTTCCTAATACGTGGGATAAGAATATCTAGATTAAGTTCATGTAGTTATGTTAGTTTTAAATTTTAGCTGAACAAGGAGCTAAAAGTTCTGGAAAATAAGAAATTACTTCTATAACTACTGCCACTAACACCAAGCCATAAGTTTGGTCAAGAGAGATATTGGTTATTGAATCAATTCCAGTGCATAACTGGTATACTGGATGAAAGATCAGGCCTATGACAATGGAATTTAACCCTTTTGATACCAACCCACCCAAAGCCAGCTCTGGTTCTATTAAACAAAACCACTCATTTTAAAGGGTTCCTATTTAAATTTAGAATTTAACATAAGTTACTCTTAGTAGTGAAATAATAATTTTAGTTAATCCCTCCAAATGCTTTAATAATTTATTCAAATGCAGTGTAATTCATTATAAATAAGGCAAGGAAGGGGTTAAACTCAGAATACAAAATTATAAAACTGAATACTATAAAATATTTAATCTAGCACTTTACTGTTTCTCTTAACCCTTTAGCCTTTAAACCGGCCATATCTGGCCCAAATTCTCTCACCTCTTTCTATTCAAACCAGCCATAACCGGCCACTCATACTAACGTTAAGGTATTGTACTAACAATAAATAATATCAAAATCATAGATTCGATATTATGGGAGAAAATTATGTGAGATAAAGCCGTTACTGTGAAAATACAATAGTATATATAGATTAATTGTTTCTACTTTAGGCACAAGGCCAGCAATTACCCAGTGCATTACTGGTACTTTATTTTATCGACCCCGTAACGATGAAAGGCAAAGTCAACCACGGTGGGATTTGAACTCAGATCGTAAAGGGACGTAACTATGCTGGAAAGCATGGCGTCTGACCCTCTACCGATACTGCCAATCCACCATAGTATATATAGATTAATGTAAATGCTAAAGGGTTAATCACTAACCTACTTAAGACATTAACATTCTGTGTGAAAACATTTCATTTCTACATTAATTTTAAATTATCGTAGTATTGGACATTATTTTCTTTCATATAATTCCACAGTTGCCTATGAATTAATGTGATGTTCATCTATAAACTAAGATCAATGTATATCAGGCACTCATAACTCCCCTATGGAATTAAGGTGATGTTCATCTATAAACTAAGATCCATGTAGATCAGACACTCACTCATATGCTCATTACTTCTGGATCACACAGCATACAAATGTTTGATCACAGGTGCTTGAGATGCATGTTCCAAAATACATTGTTGGATCAAATGTCAATCGATTACAAGACTTTGATCCAAAGTATATTGTACAACTAATGATGTAGATGCCACTTTACTTTCATGAAGTGAGTCATTCACTTTGCCTAAAATACTTTGTATTGTTAACACCCTAAAACCTCTCACACACTCTCTTCTGATCTTAGCTTTGAATTTTGTAGCCATCAAACCTTTCAGGTTCAATGTCTAAAGTTATAATTCTCTTTGTATTGCTTTATACAGTATTAGAGTGGCAGCACTTTGTCTTGAATACAGCTAGGTGAGAATGGGGAGGGGAGTATTTATAATTATAAAGGCTCATGGTAAATTTGCAAATAATCATGTAACAACTATTTGCACTGGCAACTGGCAAGAAACTTAGGCGCAGTAGAGAAGGTGGGAACATGTTGAAACAGAGCCACATGCAGCTGTTTGCATGCCATTTTCAAAGTGCTGCAATCAAATTTTACACTGTAAATTAAAGGGTGGTTTGAATAAATTTAATTACAATAATTAAAACTGTGTTCATCAAAACTGCAGTAAGAGATATCTATACTTAGGAATCATTGATCTAGATGGAATAAAATACTCAAAGGTTACAAAAGATTATACAGCCATCAGAATACTTGAAAATTAATTTAATGCATAGAATAATATAATAGGTCACAATATTGTATATGCACTATAAATAAACTAGCTACAATATACATAATTAAATAATTCAGATACACCATCTCCTATTTATCATTGACATACACAAACAGGAGTCTTATGTAATAAAACAACTATTATAAAACAGCTATCATGTGATTAAGAACAATATCCGGAGGATAAGAGAAATAAGTTAACACAAAAATGTCGAAAACATGAATAAAATAAGAAAACGTTTGAGAACTTCCAGGAGACCAACAGATATTAAAATGGGGGTTGATATTATATATAACTTTGAAGAAAAGAAAAAAATATTCATGACAAAATATGTGAAACTACTTGAAGCAAAATGGAAACTATAATTACAAATCTATGTCAAATGAATAAGAAAATTCCTTGAGCTGCAAAATAATTGAGCAGAGTGGAAGTAGAACAGAGAATTACACTACACTGGATCATGAGAAAGAATGAATGGATCGGGGAGGAGGGGTCATAGAAAAGAATATGAGAAAGGATAGAGAAAGAAGGGAGAAGAAGATTAGAGAGAGGTGGGGGAGTAGAGGCAGAGAGATGAAGGAGTAGAGAGAGAGAGAATGCATGAACTGGCAGTTTTTACACCACTTCATTTACACATTTAATGAGATTAACACCTTAGAAGATGAAGAAAATAATCAAGGACAAATGCCAGACAAAAAGTATATCACACAGATTTCACGTGGTAAATAGCTAAGAGAGAAGAGAAAAGGAAAACGTTAAGTAAGCAGTCTTACAATAGACAGCCTTGACTACTATGGCACCTAAAGAATGTAATAGATGATGATGATGGGATATCAACTAGAGCATTCAAACATACTTATATAAGTAGCAGTATCTCTAGAGAATGGTATATGAGAAACATTTTAGGTATGGCTAACATAATGTTTGCATATTAATAACAAACAAAACGAAAAACAACAATAATTATAAATAATAACGTCAGAGATGTTAGCAACAGGGTTAAACTATCTGCCAAATTTCATATTGCTCACCTTGGAAGATAAATCAAGATCAAATTGAATATGTATACATGTGTGTATGTGTGTGTGTGTGTGTATAGAATTAGTGGGGGTATCAAGTGATTATTAAAAAGAAAACAATAGGACACACCGAGTTAATATGAAGCATTATGAGATATGTAATAAATTACTAAGTTTCAGAAAGCCAGTACAATGTGATAGAAGTATATAAAGGGCAAAGGATGATAAAACAAAACAAAGTAATGTTTTTACTCAGTATATTTCAACATAATATTTCAGGGCTCTTTTCAAATGTAAAAATGAAAACGGTTCAAAACAAAATTAATGAACAAAGGATGAATTCATTTCGTTTTGAACTGTTTTCGTTTTTACATTTGAAAAGAGGGTTATAGCTCTGAAATATTATATCGAAATATACAGGGTAAAAACATTTGTTTTATTTATCATCAATTGCATTTTATATATTTCTACTACACTGTAAGGAGTTGGGGTGGGCTTCTCCTGTTAATGCAGCGCAGTATGCTCGATTGCATAATATCTCCTGGTATAAGCTAATTCTTTGCACATAACACTATTAATAAAAACTGTTATAGACAGTATGCTGTGCAGAAATGGAACTGTCCAGGGATTTGATATGCCAGTACCATTACCTAAGCACTGCCATCTTACTTACTGATTAATTGTTGTATGCATTCTGACAATTAATTTGCAGTTTCCTCACTTGCAAGCCTATTAGCTTATTGAGTGAGTGAGTAGTGGCCAGTGCTTGCTGAACTAAATTTGGTGACCTTCATAAACTAACTAATGTATGTGTATGTGTATGTATGTATATATATATATATAGAGAGAGAGAGGGGGGTGGAGGTGGGAGCTGATATTTCATAATTGATAACATTATCACAAGTTTATCAAGACGAGATGTCAGTGAAATCTATACTGACATCATACACTAAATTGTAACGTTTGTTGATACCAGTGTAGTCGGAAAGTAACTAAATGATTGTTTACAAACAAGTGCACACATTCTAAACACTCATAAATTGACCGCAAAAGTTGTAAACAACTTTTACACTTTTACTTGGTGTAGAAACTAAAGTAGAAAAAACATAATACGAGTAATCTTAATGTAGTTAAAACCTTCATTTTCTGATAACATTACAATTACAGCCATTGTTTTGTCTGCTTGACTCAGATCTGAATCTTAATAAGAACATCAGACTGTTAAACAATTTGTATGTTGTACTGTTAACACTGTAATGATTTAGGAGAAAATATCTGGAAAAGAGTTTGTTAATTCAAATGTTTATAGTATCTTTATTAATGGACAGATTGATCACTGAAAATTTGCTGTAAACTAAAGTAAACATTTTGGTTTTTAATGTGATGCAGTCATAGTGCTGTTTTATGCTTTTCAAGAATGTTTTGCTGTTGTGGTTTCATGTGGTACAGGACTTTAAGAGTTAAAGGAAATATCTTACACATATCAGTAAATAGAGTAAAAAAAAATTGCAGTGCAACAACTGTATATATATTATTATCTATAACCATCTGAAATTGAAAAAATAAATTTGTGATGTGAGACTCATCATTTTATATCTGTTTTTCCATGAGTTAGATCGGTTTTCTCTACATGATTACAATCCCTTGTCATCTTCATGACATACAACATCCTGAGATCATACTTCATTTCTTCACTAATCTTCTTCGTCTAGTTGGTCACAGGTTTAACTAACACCAATCATTAAGTATGACTGCTACAGCAACAGCTACAATAACTTAACATTGTGTAATGATTTAGTAGAAAATATCTGAAAACAGGTGTGTTAATTCAAATGTTTATAGTAGCTTTATCAGTAGACTGATTATCAAGTGAAAATTTGTAGTACACTAAACACTAATTTTACCATGTAATGCAATCAGTACTGTTGTATACTTTTCAAGAATGTCTTGCTAATGCAACTTCTTGCGATATAAAATATTAAGAGTTAAAAACCTTCCTTTGTTCATATCTGTATGGATAAACTAACAATTGTTTCATATTACCCTTATTTAACCCTTTAAAGGCAAATTTGAGATTGTCTCTTGTTCAACAATGAACCCCATGAAATCACCCATATTAAAACAGTTTAAATTGAAACTTTGTTATTATAGGGGAAATGTGAGATTTAGGTCGATAAACATTTGTCTTTCATTATGTTTCGACAACAACTTAATGTCTCAACAAATGAAAAACTTACAAAAATATCTTCAAATTTTTGATAATTTTGAAAAATAAGTGAAACACACAAAACAATAGTCAAGGAAGAAATAATACATATTCAGAACATAATTTAAATCCCATTTTTTCTCATCCATAGTCTTATTCTTTTCTTTCTAAAATAATACTATAAACTTCATAGTTTGAACTTATTTACTTCTATCAAATAAATACATAATTAGAAGTTAACATAAGATTCAAGTTGTTTTATTCCCTAGCAACAGGTTATGTGCCTTATCTGGTCAAATAATATTCAATTAGCATTCATAGAAATAAAATAACATTATTGCTCAAAATGACATTGTTGCTCATCTATTAATAGTTGAACACCATGATTATTTATGTCTTCTTTTTTGACTGGTCAGTTTTTATGTCCATAAATGGCCAGTGAGTGATTCTGATGGAAATAAAGGCCACATGTAAGGTACATGTGTTTGGTAGTTTCATTTGAAGTACCAGTTGAGCAGGCTTTGTTGAGCATACATTTGGTTTCCACTACCTTGATGCATATCCTTAGCAAGGATTTTATGCTTTTATGAATAAAGGTGCACTATAGGAGCTTGCTGTGAGCAAGTTGTTCCCAGGACTATATGCCAATACTCATGGCTTTCAATGATACTTTGAGCTTATCTTTGCAACATTGTTTCTGACCGACAGCTGCTCACTTCCCTATAGTAAGTTCATCGTACAGTTGTTTTAGTAGTCAGATGCTGTTCAGGCAGACATGATCAGTCTAGAAAATTTGGTTCTTTTCCAGCAGAGTTTTTATTGAAGGATGTTTCACCCATTAGAAGACTTCTGTATCTAAAAACCTATGTTGCTACTTAATGTGCAACTATATATAAAGGCATGGTGTGAAAGTGATTCAGCTTCTTTGTGTAAAATTTGAACAAAGTAGGTTGATTAATGTGGGAGCTAGAGCCGAAAAGTGGAAATTTGAGTCTAAAAGTGGTATTTTTGAATATTTAAGCAACTGCTATGCCGTCCCTGAACAACAAATGCAAAATATAAAGCCATTACAGGATGTGCAATGATAAATTCTATTTTGCTTTCAAATTTGAACGAAATCTGTGGCAAAATGTGGGAGCTAAAAAAAAAGGGTGACCCCCCCCCCTACCGATTTTTATCTGCAGAATGACTCCGGAATAAAAAAAAAACGATACGCTGATATATAGAAAACACTCCCCAATGACTAATCTATGAGCCTGTAAAGTTTCATGAAAATCGGAAGATGTAGGCCCCTATAGGTAATACACAGACACACACACATACTTAATTTTATATACAGATTATTGTTAAATATCAGCTTACTAGTGAAAAAGTTATTTTATTAAATTCCTCCAAACATTTGATTATTTTCAAAATGAATTGAAATACATACACAGTGTATTTCATTATAAATATGGTAATGAAAGGGTTAAACAATCTTGTTCAACAAGTTTTTAGATGACAAAAGAATAATAGAAAGTTCTACTTTTTAACTTCCACAGTTTTGTGATTTCTAAATGTGTTCAGTCAACCATCCTTTCAGCTCTACATATACTCAGTGCTCTAAACACGTGGGGTGAGAAACTGGAGGGTACAGTTTTTGGCAATCCAAATCAAATGAGGACAATATAGGGTTTCAGGGGGCTCTTCAGTTTGGCTTAGCATCTGACAATCTGAAAGCAAATGTGGAGAGAGACTGGAGGCTACAGTGTTGACAATCAGAGACAATATAGGATTTGAGTGGACCCTTCAATCTGGATGAACATGTAACAACTTCCCTAGTTCTAATGCCACAATAAAATGCACCAGTATACCCTGTAAAGCGTTAGTGCGGGTCCCATGATAAAATGCACCCATTCCACACAGTAAAGTGGTAATGCTAGTATCACAAAAAATGCATCCAGCGCACTGTGTAAGGTGGATGATGTTAGGAAGAGTATCTGGCTGCTCTCTATTCTATAAAATTACTAAGAAAATTGAGTGGGTCATGTAATACTGTAAAACAACAAAATTTATAAGAGTGACAATAAACTCCATATCCACTTCATCATCATCATCGTTTAACATCCATCTTCCACGCTTACATGGGTTTGGACAGGAATTTTCCCACTTGAGGCAAGATTGGTTGTCTTGCTCGTATAGGACTGTCTGGTGGGTTTTCTACAGCTGGATGCCCTTCCTAACACCAACCACGTTTACAGTGTGAACTGAGAGGTTTTTACCGTGTTACCTACACGGCCACATTACAGCGTGGACTGTGTGTTTTTTTTGTCGTGTTGTGTATGTTTATATCCTTAGTCTATCTTAAGCAACCTCAAATCACATCCTGGGTGGGAGTGTAACAGCCATTTTGGAACCAACCTTATAAATGGTAATACAATGAATCAGCTAAATAATTAAAATGCCATTAAACAAAATACTTGTTCATCAGTACAAGCACAACACTAAAAATGATAATAAACATGGTGAGAGACCAAAGGCTATAGTGCCAGCAATAAAACAAATACAATTTAAGGTCTTAGAGGACTCTTGTCTGAATGAGTATGTGACAACCTCCCTAGTGTTGGTACCACAATAAGAAGCACCCAGTACACTCTGTAAAGTGATAGGTTATGATAAAACATACCCAGTGCACCCTGAAAGGGGGTTGTATTAGGAAAGGCATCTAACCATAGAAACTATGCCAAATATGGAACATATGAGCAAGATGAGGCTGCTTCAACCCATATGGTTTTAGACTGTGACAACCCATCCAACTCATGCAAGCATGGAAAGCAGACATGAAATAATGATGAGCTTCATTACAATATATACTGTTTAATGAGAAAGCTGTATGTTAATTAATTAACAATTATTATGAGAACGAAATTTGCAGATTAGACAACTGAAATAGGTCACTCTGACAAATTGTTTTTTTATCTGATCCATGGACCCCAACAGACTAGAAAAAAGAAAAAGAGAAAACAACCATATCTGCTATGGTTAAAATCAATAATAGTCGACAAGTTTTGGCATGTATGTATCAGAAATAATGCTATTACTGAAAACTATTCACACCTGGATTCTCTCTTGGTTAAATTTAAACTGTTGGCTATGTAAATTTTTTTAAATTTCTTTTCTTCATAGATTTATGTTTCTAAGATAAAATAAAGATTTCAGTGCTTATTTACTCAATTTCAATCTTTGATTTGAGCAGATTCACAAACTCTGGTGGAGCTCTTAAGTTGTGTCAAAGACATATCAACCTCTCTAATGTTGGTGATTTGCATGATAAATGCACCTAGTACACTCTGTAAGGTAGTTGGTAACAGGAAAAGCATCCAGCCATAGAAAACCTATCACTCAAAGGATTGGGAGGACTCTTCAGCTGTGTCAAAGACATGAAAACCTCCCTAATGCTGGTGTCATGATAAAATGTACCTGGTAGTGCACAGGAATGTATGTAAGAGAGATGAAGGTCCCTGGCCTGTCTGAGCACTCAGCAGTGTGCAGGAATACATGTAAGCAAGATACAGGCTCCTGGACCACCCGAGAGGTCAGTGGGAGTGTCTTAAAGTTACTAACTGGGAAAATGGTCATTAAATGATAATTACTCCATGATATGATATTCCCAATAACTCATTCCATTTCCCAATCTTCTACAGCAGTAAAGTTACATTTCTATCAATTATCTCAGTACAATGTATTTTACATGCCTCTACACCCAACATAACAAGGTCTTCCACTACTGTAAGAATTCAGCCCATCAATGTGAACCAATAAATTCATGGCTGGATGATATAATACAAATGATATTTTACATAAATTGGATATGATTGGAATAGCCTATCCTACCTATATTAAATGACAAATGGATTTTCTGTGAAGCAAGTGACATATTTGTAGAGACAAAATTTTAAAATAGCAGAAACAAATAGGTTTTCTATAGTATATTAATAGGTAACACAGCTGTTCAACAAGCAACAGATACTGAAGACAACAAACTGGCAGAGTCATTAAAGTGTCAAATTTGCTTGTTATTTGTTCTGGTTCTCTGTGGTCTGAGTTCAAATCAAACCCAGTTCAACCATGCTTTTCATCATTTCAGGGTCAATAAAAGTACCAGTCCAAAGCAGTGAATTGGTGGAATTTTTAGAATAGAAAATAGGATCTCTTGAATATTAGTTCTCATTCTGTTCTAAATAGGGACATGATAGAACTGGAGCCCCTATTATTAATATACCCGAGAACTTCTATTATGAGATGCAACTATGACAACAATAACACCAACATATATTTGGTATAAGTTGGATCAGTGGGCAGATTCTGTGTCTCAAATAGTGCTTTTTTTTACAGATGGATTGCCTTTTCTGACATCCCTTTTAGTCACTTCTTATGACATGCAGGGATACAGTGTAACTATTTTAAACCAAATACACACAGCCTATATCATCATTATTTAATGTCGATTTTCCATGCCAGCATGGGTTAGACAAGTTGTCCTGTTTGAGGCAAGTCAGGTCAGATGACCAAATCTTACTCATACAGAACTGTTTCTGGCTTGGTTTCTATGGCTGGATGCCCTTCCTATGCAAACCACATTTACAGTGTGTGCTGGGTGATTTTTGTTGTGACACCTACACGACCACTTTACAGTGTGGGCTGGGACTGAGGCAAGGGTGTAAAGGCATGGAAGAAGGGTGGTGTGATCAGATGTGGGTGGGATGTTGGCATGAGAGGTGTATGGAATGAGGAGGGAGGATAGTGCTAAAGAGGTGCTTATTAGATGTATGCTAAGTTCAAGCGCACGGGAAGGCAAGTCTTCTGTATTACTGCATAATGCCATATAAATGTGTGTGTGTGTGTGTGTGTGTGTGTGTGTATGAAGGTGAATGGCTTAGTGGTTAGAGAGTTGGATTAACAATTATGAGATTTGGGGTTCAATTCCCAGACTGGGCGATGCATTGTGTCCTGGAGCAAGACACTTTATTTTACGTTACTTGAGTTCACTCAGCTGGAAAAATGAGTTTCAACTTCACTGGTGCCAAGCTGTATTGGCCTTTGGTTTTCCTTTGGACAATATGGATGGCTGCTGATCTTCCACAAAAATATCCTGCATGGCCTTGTGCTTTCGAGGGAACTTTTTAGGTGCAAATCCCATGATTATTTGTGCCCGAGAAGAGGGCCTTTATTCTTTACCCGATATATACACACACACATACACATGGGTTTGCAGTCATTAATTTGCAAAGTCAGATTATGGACATCCACTAATGTAAGTTCCAATCCTCTTATAGTTTCCATACTCTCTTCTCATTCCAAGTATCAATAATATAGAAAAAGTTAATATTGAAGCAAACAAATGTCATACATTTGACATTTTAAAGCTTCTTGCAATACTGAACTAATTTTTGGTACATATTGCTACTATTCTCCAACTGTAATGAAATAAAGTAGTAATTTGATGAGTTTAAACAACCAGAAACTTTCCTCCTTCATGTGCACCAATCCTTACCCTCCCACCACCTCCTCATCATTATTTTACACCCACTTTCCATGCTGGTATATGTTGGACTATTTTTAAACATAAATTCAATAGGATCTATTGAAAAGGTTTAAATTATTTAATTGTTCCACGAGCTATACATATATTTTAGAACAAGGAGTCTCTTGAGTCTTTAATATTATATAGCTTACAAAAGCATTTTCTAAATTATCAAATAGGTTGCAAATAGTCTATTTTTTAAATTCTATTTATATTACAATTGCTAAATAGCATTATGGTTACAGGTTTCCAACTGGCTAATTACTGGTTCATTATATTTCTAACAATGGAGTGTCAGTAACCAAAGACAGAACAAATATCAAATGATTCATTTGAATAGCATCAGTTTTTCCTGCAATGGTTATATACTTCACCAGTGTAGAGTAGTGAAAGTCACACACACATACATACACACAGCAGGCTTTCCATCTAAATTTCATTCACAAGATGAGGGTCAAATTAAGAGGATACCTACTCAAGGTGCCTGACAGGGGGATTGAATCCTGAACCATGTGGTTATGAAGCAAACTTCTTAACCACACAGCCATGTCTACACCTAATAGTTGAATGGAGTTTTCTTTTAGGTTTGAATGCATGAATACAACTCTGATCAAAAGATACTTTTGGTCAGAGGTAATGATGTTTTAACTATGAGCCTATGAAGGAACATCAAGTGGTCACTTGCTCAAAGTTGCAGCTAGATTGCTCTCAACAGATTTCACATTTCTTTGACAGTAGAAGATGCTCCAAAATATAGATCAGCTGGCCTCACCTAAAATCAGTGATCAAACACTGTTTCGTTGACTACCTCCTTCGCTGCAGTAATGACTTAAGTAATTCAACATTAAGCAGTTACAAACTGAAAAGTTTAATTCTATAACAACAATTATTAATTGAAACTACAGGTAAAATAAACACAAAGTATAATTTTCTATACTATTAGCTACATCTTCAGCATGTGCATCATCATCATTTTTATGTTTTCTTTCCACATTGTTATGGGTTTGTCACAGTTCAAAACCTGAAGGGTTGGAGCAACATCCTCTTACTCATATGTTCCATATTTGGCATGGTTTTTTTTATGGCTGAATGCCCTTCCAAACACCATACAGGGTGTACTAAGTACTTTTTTGTGGCACCAGCACAACCACATTACAGAGTGGTGTGGATGTATTTTATTCAAATCTACAATATCGTTTTTTTTTTTCAGTTTGATCTCTTATGATCATGAAGCGTTTTATTCTTGGATATGTACACTGTATTCTCAAGAAAGATGGACTAATCAAAGTATTTAGTGCACAGTCAGACAGGTGAGATACAATGAAGATAATTATTGCACTAAAGACATTGGTCATCTCAAGGCTATGATAGAAGACATTGGGATTGAACCTGGAATAATGTGGTTGAGAAGTGAACTTAATCCCACAGCCATACATGTGTCCTATTTGAGAGAGCTCTTCAAACTACCCAAATCTCAAGTTATTGATAATTATATATTCATGAAACTGTAAAGGATCTATCTAAATATTATAGTGACCACACAATATTATCTATAAATCTATATGGCTTAATGCAGTTTGTAATTAAACCTTTTGATACCAACTTGCCCTGATTTTTAATACACAACTGCTTATTTTAAAATGTTCATATTTCTATTAATACCTTCTATTATAATTTTATTTAAGATATTTTAAAGCATTTTTGAAACCGCTTACTAATGAAAAAGTTATTTCATTAAATTCTTCTGGAAATAATTCCTGATACAAAATGTCAACATGTTCATTGTGTTGCCTAGTAGTGTTTGTTTTATCTAGAAATCTTTGTAATCTTTTACTAGTAACTTTGCCAGTAAAAGATGTTGGCCACAAAATAATTACATAAAGGATCCCTATTTGGAAGGATATGAAGAACTGGTATTTGATTACCTCTACAATATAGTCAGAAATTTGGTTGGAAAACAGTGAACCAACAGAAAAAAATGGCATATTGAAACTTTACAATGGACTCATCATAAAATCCTCAAGTTGTTATCTTTGTATGCCTCAAATAAATGTTAAGTTACATAAGTTGTTTATAATAGTTGTTACCAGAGTGGAACTAATGGAAAATCTAATCAATATTAGGCTAATTTTTAAAGGTGTGGAAATATAGTTAAATGAAGTGACTCCAGTTTATTTAAGTCTAACATGGTACAATTTAATTATAAAATAATCAGCACCTAATCAGTTCCTGAAATTCATATGAAATGTAATAAATATATAAGATTTATATAAAGGAAAAATGAAATGTGTATGGAATGCGACATATAAATCCTGATATTGATTTATATATAGTATAACATTCATTCTTAATTATCTCACCAATTTATCAAGCTGCTATCAAATTTCTAGCTCTACAGTATGCAACTTTGAGGAGCCAAGAAGTCATGAACTATAGAATGAAGCTTGCTCAGAACTTGACATTCAATTGTTTATATTCAGTTTATATAACTATATTTTCAACATAAACAAGTTTGATTCCTTGTGTACTTCTGCTATCCACTAAACAAGCTACTTTAACCCATTTCAAAGTTTTAACAAACACCTAAGTGAAGATATAAAAGAAAACTATCACAAGTAACTGACTATATTGGAAACGGCAATCCCTGGCATATCTCTAATATTTTAAACTAGTTAGCAGTTGTTAAAGCTCACACTTAGCTGGCCTTCTACGAAGTTGAATCTCATAGGAGGATTCTAAGGCGCTTTCATGACAGAGGTCCCGGTACTATTATGACAACGCACTAACTGGGCTGAATGCCAGTTCATTACAAGAGTTAACCCCCAGTTAACACAGGTAGTCATTTTTTTTTTGGGGGGGGGGGGGGGATTGGAACAACATGAAATGAAACATCTTGCTGAAGGACACAATATGTTGTCTAGTCCACATGACCATGAGTTCAAACATCTATTCATTGCCTGTATATTTTGGTGTATTGCTTCTGATAGGACCTTCTGGAAGGCATGTCTGAGAACTGCCTCCATGACCCTCCCAGGAATAAGTGGGCGAAGAAGAGAAGGCTATTACTCATGAACTTAAAATCCCAAACATCTAGCTTTCTAAAGTAACTCCTATCTAGAATAATCTGCCCTGACAGAATTGGGTCAGAGATACAGTCTCATACTCATATGACCAATGTGAACATTAATAAGGGGAAACAAAGTGACTAATAACAAAAGCTTTATGGATGTCTTTATGTTTCTATAGATTGCAATTTACAATGACAATAAAACAAAACATTTGATTCTAAACAAAGGATTTTAGTCATGAGGAAGTAAATATTATGTATCAAAATGTCAACACGGATGTCACACAACATGGATCCCATACAAAATATAGGCTTTCAAAAAAACATTAAATGTCACAACTGATATGATTAAGAAAATATTTTATTAAAAAGAAATTACCTTCCTTTTTATCTTTTCAACTATTAGGAATTCACTTTAGTATGACTATTCATAATCACATGCACTGCCATATTTATATACATATGTATACATACATAACTATCACTTCTTTACAAAAGATGGCCATCTGTTCAACAAATTCCCTGCTATTTTGAACCACCACCAACTGCAGGCTAATGACCAGTTTAATGACTGAACAGGCTATGTTTAGGTCACCTTTTCTAAACCCTTTCCATGTGTTATGGGCAAGTAGTGCATCCCCAAAAAGGTTACTCAGATGCTCAAGACTCCACCAAAGCACATTACTGTTCCGATTAACAATGCTGCGATAAGAATTACCCATGAACAAGATGGGGTAATGAGATATACTATTAGATTGTATACTATTAGATTGCAGACATGTATGCCACTCTCTAAGTATCCACTCTCTAAGTATCCATAATTAAATATCTAAAATGACCAGTAATGATTTGAAACAGTTTTTAAATCAAGCAGCTTTCTCCTAGAGCTTTATAAAGGGGGGACCCCCCACAAGTCAGTATATGGATGTGTGTGTTGAAGATATGGAGTTAAAGAGGTTGAAATAAGACATTCATTGTATACATATATATATATATATATAACCAACTTTACAAATTATACTACTGAAAAGATTTGCCTTATTTGTATAATTGTAGTACATTGAGTACAAAATATTATTAGCAAAGCTATTTACCTATAGTATTAACTTTCATGGTATATATATATATATATATATATATATATTGAAAGGATAACAAGGACGATTGATTACTCCTTCATTGCATTTATTGATAGGCGACGCGCGTTTCGCCACTGATCAGCTCAAGGTTCGATCTGTATCGATCCTACCCGACTCAATAATCGGCAGCTTGACGGACCCTTTTAAAATGCTATAAGAAGTGAACCTAAACATCGAGTGCTCTCCCGGGTGAACCTGCAGTAACTTCAAGTTACACCCCCTGAGAGAGAGAGAGAGAGAGAGAGAGAAAGAGAGAGAGAGAGAGAGAGAGAGAGAGAGAGAGAGAGAGAGAGAGAGAGAGAGAGAGTGTGTGTGTGCGTGCGTGCGTGCGTGTGCGTGCGTGTTTCATATATGGGATTGAAAGCAGAAAAGGTAGGCTTTGGATGTAGGAGAGGCATAAAGGTATTTAGTAGTAAAAGCCCTAGTGACAAGCTTCTACCAATCCTGAGAAGGCCCCATAGAAGTGGTTGATGGCTTTTGCTACCTAGGTAACCAAATTAGCAGTGGGAGTATTGCTCTGAAAGCATATATTAGCTAGAATAAGAATAAGCTGGAAAAAAGTCCAAAGAACTACTTCTTCTGCTGTCAACAAAAGGTTTCTTTTAGTGAACGAAAAGGTGGCTGTATGATGCTTGCATGAAAATGTGGTGTTGCGTGGAAGTGAAACAGAGGATATATGAAGACTGGAGAGAAAAGAAGTGAGCATGTTTCAATGGATGTGTGATGTTAATGTGCCAGAACAGCTAAGCACAGATTAGCTGAGAGAGAAACTGAGTATAAGAGAAATAAAATGTGTGCAGGAGAGACGACTAAGTATAACCATGTGATGCACATGGAGGATAATCATTGGGTGAAACGGTACTTGAAGCTCCCAGTGGATTGAGGCGGTAGTAGCAGAAGGTCAAAGAAAACCTGGGCAGAGGTGTTGAAAGCTGATCTCAAAACACTGAACATCACACATGACAAATGCAACATGTGGAAGGAGACAGTGCTGGAAAAAAACCTGTCCAACCCATGTTGAGCTTGATGTAAACAAGATGTGTGTGTATGTGTGTGTATATATACACACACACACACACAGTATTAACAGTCAAAGGAATGAGTCTTCAATACCAATAGCAGATAAATACTTTTGTTATGGTTGTGTCAGTGGCCTGTTACTCTGGAGTTTCTCCTGTATGATTACAGGGTCACCAGACAGCTCTTGATTCCAGTAGATAAGTCATATATGCCTTTTCATGGCCAAGGATTGCTTGAAGACCCAGTATTCATACAGGAGAAACACCAGAGTAACAAGAACAGGCCACTTATTTAATGTTAACTATATATATTCAACCCTTCCTAGAAAGGAGAGATGACACTAAATAATTATGATATTAGGAATCTATATGAGGCTGAAAGGTTCATAGGCTGACCAAAATACTCACATTAAATGACCAAATGAGGTTTATTTTTCAACATAGCCCCTGCAGTTACTAATAAGAAGAGTTAAAATTAATGCATGCTAGACTTCACAGCTCTAGCATAACTCCTTCATAATCAGCCTATTAACTTTTCAGCTGACCCTCATACAACAAATTTGCAAGAAGGCAATAGGAGTTGATTTAATCTGGAATAGCCTGATCAACTCTCAATGATACACAGAATTAATTCATTGTTTCAGAGTGGCAATTAATGAATTATTCAATGTTGAAGGTGCAGTGGACATAAGGCAATAACAATGTGTTAACCTCATACAATGGAGAACAAATATTGATGTATTGTCCCACAGTCCTATAGCAACATGAGTAACAACTACAACAGCAATAACAGGTCTTGAGTTATAACTACAACAGAACCAGTTGTAGTGCCACATAACAGACATACTTCTAGTGTCACAACTACAACAGGTCTCGTGTCACATAACTACAAGACACAGTTCTAGTATAACAACTACAACAGCAGCAGGCAGTTCTAGTGTCACAACTACAACAGGTCTCGTGTCACATAACTACAAGACACAGTTCTAGTATAACAACTACAACAGCAGCAGGCAGTTCTAGTGTCACAACTACAACAGGTCTCGTGTCATAACTACAAGACACAGTTCTAGTATAACAACTACAACAGCAGCAGGCAGTTCTAGTGTCACAACTACAACAGGTCTCGTGTCACATAACTACAAGACACAGTTCTAGTATAACAACTACAACAGCAGCAGGCAGTTCTAGTGTCACAACTACAACAGGTCTCGTGTCACATAACTACAAGACACAGTTCTAGTATAACAACTACAACAGCAGCAGGCAGTTCTAGTGTCACAACTACAACAGGTCTCGTGTCATAACTACAAGACACAGTTCTAGTATAACAACTACAACAGCAGCAGGCAGTTCTAGTGTCACAACTACAACAGGTCTCGTGTCACATAACTACAAGACACAGTTCTAGTATAACAACTACAACAGCAGCAGGCAGTTCTAGTGTCACAACTACAAAAGTAACAACAACAACAGACAGTTGTAGTGTCACATAACAACAATAGACACAGTTGTGTCACACAACTACAACAGTAACAACAACAGATGCAGTTCTAGTGCCACAACAAGAGACAAGAAGATATATAGTCCTTGGGTCCCATAACTATATCAATAACATCAACCTTAGTTAAGTCCAAGCATTGGCCCATGTGTGTTATTTCCCTTAGCTCATTCTAAACAGAGTTCTAGTGTTGCATAACAACAATGTCAGTATCAATAGCATCTAGAAAAATAAGCTGGTAGTATTGCTAGAGTGGTTTCTGGTATCTAGTTACAGCTCTTTACATTCTGAGTTCAACTTTGTTTTACATCCATCCAGGGTTGACAGACTAAAGTATAATTGAAAAACTGGGATCAAATTCACTAACCCCCTTCAAAATGTTTGATTCAGTATTTATGGGAGAGAAAAAAATCATTATTATTATGGCAATGGATTGGCAGAGCAATGGACAATATGCTTTGCAGTATATAATCATGGCCCCTTATGTTCTTAGTTCAAATCCCATCAAGATTAGCTTTGCCTTTCAGCTTTACATGGTATCGCACATACTCTTTGTAGTATGTGTACAGTGCCTAATAGTTTTATTCTATGTTTGCTGTATACATTTATAATTCTTGGGGTTTTGGTTTGTCTTCATTTTGTATATTGGTCATCATTAAAAATATGTAATTACAATTGTAGGAGCCATTGCAATAAGTGGTTGAGAGCAGGGTGAGAATAGGCTGGGATTGTGATACTGACTTGAATAAATCCAGCTGGCTCTGATAAGTGTGAGCTGTTTGAAATCAACTGATGTATGTATTAACCTGTTATTGGCAATAATGTTTATGCTAGCTGGCGTCATATAGTTTAGAATTTGAGGAGGAAATTGGATTGGAAATGGTCAGGGAAAAACCAAGAGAGAGAGAAAGCAGTTTTCAGAGGAAAATATAGGAAGACCATACATCCATGTGTGTATGTATATTGTATATTAATTTCTACAGAAATTCATATAGACATACATACAAATATATTTTTTAAAAAAGAATATTTGTAATCATCCATATACACATGTATATGAAAGTTTATACATTTGTACATAAATAACAGATTCGTTTGAGTATACACTTGCACTGTTTATATACACACATCATCATCATCAATTTTACATTCATTTTCCTTGCTTGCATGGGTTAGATGGGTCCTTCTCAGCATGGCATCTCGTGTCGCGATCCTTTGATATCTCCTCAGTGAATCTCTGAGGCCAGATCTCACAACCTCTGCCCAGGTCTTCCTTCCACTGGCATTTCCTGGCACTTCTTCCCCCCAAAATCATTGTCCATGTGCATCACATGTCAATACCAATGCAGTCTTCTTTCCTACTCTCACTTTGCTGACAGCTCCTCAATACATGGCTTGTACTGCTCTCACCAATCATTCTTCTACACCTAATTCCCTTAAGGACCACCAGATAATATACCAAAGTACTCTGTCAAACACTTTTTCTAGATCAATGAAAGATAAGTATAGTGGGTTTATTTTTGGCTAAGAACTTCTCTAGAAGTTCTTACTAAAAAGAGGGCATCTGTAGTACTTTTCTCAGGCATGAAACCAAAGTGCATCTCATCTAATTTGACTCTTTCTCGAAAAACCTATATATCATCATCATCTAACATCTGTTTTCCCTGCTAGCAAGGGTTGGATGGGTTATCACTTACCAAGTCAGGACTCAAATAGGCTGGAGGCACATCTCATATTCTCACACTCCACAGAGGGCACTAAAGAGGTTGTCATGACTTCAGCATAACTGAAAAAACTTCACTACTTTTTGTTTGACAAGTTTACAGTTGGATGCCCTTCCTATCACCAACCACCTTACAGAGTGTACATGGTGCATTTTTCATGTAACGGACAATAGAGAGGCCATTGTACAATCGACAGAACTGAAGAGTCATGGGTGTATTTTTCATGGCACCAGCTCTAAAGAGGTTTCATGATTGAAAGGTCCTTGCAGCCCTTTTTGGCTTGGTTTCTAAGGTTGGAACTAACACTAGCCACTTCATAGAGTGTACTGGGTGTGTTTTATAGTACCAGCACTATGGATGTTCTCAGTTGACTAAAGAGACAAACCTCTCTGTCTTGTGTGTGTGGGGGGGGGGGGGGGTAGAAAGGATAATAAATATATTATAAATATGTAAATAACAATAGGTGAGGGGTAAGATGACAGTATAATGTCAAGGATGTATGGTAGGCGAGAGATGATGGGAAAGGGGAGGGTGAGAAATGACAACTCTCCAAGCAATGGAGGTGTGAGTTCTAAAACGACAGTACCTAGAGTATGAACTGGTTGGAAAAAGTACAGAGAACTATGATCTCTTCTTGCAACAAAGTGTTTCTCTCTCAGAGTAAAAGTCAAATTGTATGATGTTTGTATACTAAGTGCAATGCAGCACAACACAGGCTTTGAAGTTGAAACAGACAAACCAAACAGGTTCTGATAAATGTGTGATGTATACAAACAATGAAGCAGAAATAAATTGAGGAAAAACTGTGTATAAGAGGAATCAGTTGTGCAAAAGAGAAGATAGCACTGGTATAGACATGTATGAAGGATGACAGCTGTATATAGTGCACTATTAGGTAGGTGGAACTCAAAATAGGTGGCAGGAAGACCTAGAGACACATGGGACCAAGTGGTGAAGACTGACCTCAAGAAGATAAACCTCACAACAGAGAGGACAAAGAACCACAATGATTGGTAAGGTAGTGCAAACATGGCAAAATGAACATTAAAATGGGGGTAGTGTTGAAGGATGGAAGATATATTTACATTTCGGTCTCCCACCCAATATGACCTGCTTAAGTTTCACCCATCCTTTCTCATCTCCACTATCACTCACCCTCCACCATATTGACTGTACCATACTGCCCGTGTAACTGGATCGCTCTGACCTTCTCCTTGCCAGCACTCACCCACCCACTCATATTTATACGCTACTTGATATGTAATATGTGTATTAATCATGAAGTTCAAATGAGCAGAGAAAAAAACTGGATATACAAGGAATCAGATAAGGTGTGCAAAAAAGAAGACAGCATTGATATGGACATGTGATGCTTATGGAGGATGTTTATTGTATAAAGTGGTAAGGACTGAAAGTGGATGGAACTTGTGTTAGAGTGAGATTTATGAAGTCTGATCACAAGAAGCTGAACCACAAAAAGGAGATAACAAACAGTGGTGATATTTGATACTGGAGAAAACCCATTCAACTAGGGCAAAACAGGTGTTAAAATGGTGGTGGTGGTGGCTGTGGAGGTTGGCATTTGAATCTATATGTATTCAACCCCAATTATCATCAGAATTTATCATTCTATTACTCGCCAATCAAGTAGTCTGTGAAATGTCTACTTATATTCAATCCTCACACTTCTTTGTTTCCACATCACTTTCCATTACTTCTTCCATCATTCAATGACATACATTATTCTCCCTCCCTAACTCCTTTCTCTCCTCCACTATACCACTCATGCTATTTTCTTATCCAATCTCCTTACCAACAACCAGCATGTAGCTGTTTTCCATTTCTTCCTCCTTTAACATCCTCTTATCCCTATCATTTCATTTCTTCCATCATAACCTGTCTTTTATCACATTGGTTCTCTCCGACACATTGCCCTCAATCAACAGAGACAATACAGAGTAAAAAGGACATTTCAGACTTGTAGAGGAGAAGGAGATTTCTCTAGAGCTAGTGCCATGATAAAATGCACCTGTACAATACTACCTCAAAAAGTCTCAGCTAACCCATGTCAGTATGACAAAACATCCGTAAAAAAGATATATATACATATATTTTTTCCTTTGATATAATATATATTTTTGATTTAATACCTATTTTAATTGATTAGAAACAACATATAGACTGAATAAGGTTGTTTTTTTTTTTGGGGGGGGGGGGGGGGGGTGTTACCAATCTAATTACTAAATATTAAACGTTTAAACTAACTGTAATTATTCTCACACTCACGTAACTTCCTATGTGTTGAGTGTTTTTCTAGTCATATGCTTGGTGGTCACTGACCTGTCCAGCTCGTTTGGCTACCAGCATATCATGAAACATTATACATCTCATATGTATTTTGTCTGAAGAGGACATGTTCCGGTTTATGTTATATATAAAACTTTGTATCTTCGAAATATATACCTTTCGTTTATTACTATTATTATTAACTTTGCCTTTCATCCTTACAGGGTCGATAAAATAAAGTACCAGTAATACACTGGTTAATTGCTGGCCTTATGCCAAAAGTAGAAACAATTATTATATATATAATTTAAAATACTACAAGTAGTTAAATTGCACACGAACTTTATGGACACCCTGTATGTGTGTGTGTGTATGTATATATATATATAACATTTCAATATATATAGGAGAAGGAAAACTCTGATATAACACCTGCAACCCTGATGGTATCCAATGATGTTGACTTGTCCTTTTTGGTAAATATCATCTTGGTTAAGAGAGTGGGATTGGCTTTGTGCAGTGTCTTTGCTCACTATAAAAGCTCCACAGCACAGGCATTGCTTTATATCTGGAGATCTCTCTGCACTTGTCATCACATGGTACCATGGGCCCAGCACTATGTGTCAATAATTGTCACAAGTGTAGTGTTTGTACCAGAGTTTTCAAGTCGCTGGCTGGACTAAAAAGTCACACTCGTTCAGCGCATCGGTAGGGGTTCTCCTACATGGATATAAAGTAGTGGCTGTACTCGAAAACGAGTTGGCCGCCACCATATATATATATATATATATGCATGTATATAAACATACATAACCTACATACATGCGCGTGCGTGCTATTACTGTTTTGATATATAATATACATGCAGCTATGTTTATAGTCACTGACTGTGACAAGAAAGTGGGGTAGTGTCAATGTACAGTGGTAACTGTTGATAATCAACTTGGTGAGAGAGGAGGAGGAGAAGGGCAGAGGGAGGGTGATCTGTTGTAAGTTATAATTTCTTTTTTTTTTTCTTCGAAAAATGTTTAATAATGGTAGCTGTGAGTTTGACAGTGGGGAAAATATGGAATATATGCAGACCAGAAACCAAAATAAATAACTAAATAAATATATTAAAATGGTAACTCCATTTCTGAGAAATAGGTGTGTCTCTATTGGTAAAACCCAGAGTCAGACGCGTTATGGAATTCCATGACATTTAAACGTTAATATCTGGGGATTAAATAAGGGTATAGTTAATGCCAATCGTCGCCCATCCCCTTAAATAAGGAACAAACATTTAAAGGGTCATTATTGTACACTACTGTGATTATTATAAATATATCTTTGCCTACGAAGCAAATCGTAAAAGTTGATGCTGGCATGATTTGAATGTTTGAATCCTTATTTTAAGATTTCTTTGAAGTTGTGTCCACAGACAGGTCCATACAAAGCTTATAATAGGCCCAGTGTAGATGTAAAACCTAGGCCCCATTTTAAACTGCTCAATATGTAATAAAGCAGAAAAGAATTAAAACTTAGACTCCCTCTAACTCGTAGCCCCTTGCCAAATGGCCCAAACATCATTCCTCTTGTTTCTGCCCTTTGTAAACAAAATCCAATTACATGCAGATAATAATTTAAAAGATTTTTTAAAAAACACGACTTCTCTTCGGTTCTAGAACAATTTAAATTCATATACATATTTTTTTTTTTTAATGCATGGTATTTTATAATGATTACCAATGTAAGTGAAGTGGTTACAAGTGTACACAAGCTCTAATTTATGTTTTTGGTGTTTAGATACTGTGATCCCATACAGATGTTTCTGCAGTGACACCACTTATATCAATCGGTTAAGTTCTCAGATAACATGAAACAGGTGGCGGTTTATGGCAAGTTTGGTGTTGTGTGAAGGCGCGTGGTTATAGTTCACGATCGAAAGGTCGTGAGTTCGATTTCCAATGTACGTTGTGTCCTCGAGCAAGACACTATTTCGTCTTGCTCCAATTGACTCGGTCGACAAAAATCAATTCTCTCTATAATTTCAAGGGCCAAACTTGTCACACACTGTGTTACGCTGAATCTTCCAGCGAACTACATTAAGGGTGCATGTGTCTGTGGAATGCATAGCCACTTGCAACTAATTTCACGAGAAATCTATTCCGTAGATCGAACAACTAGAACATTCATCGCCTAAACCGACGGAAGTTCAACACATGGTGCTGTGAAATAATTTCAGTGAAATAGATTACTCCTCACTAAGTCGTCTTCAAAAGACATTTATTTTTATTCCTGAATATCAATTACAATTAAGAATGGCTTAAGAAGTGTTAATGACTTTTCACATTGGCACAATCTTTTTGTCGATTGAATCAAGACCAGTACATGTCTGGTATGAAGAATAATTGACCGAGGGTTTAAACTAAGACTGAGGAGAGAGGAAACTAAATATGTGCGTCACTTTACCGTTTTTGTCAAAAATAACAAACCTATGATGAACGTCGTAAAGTATACTCGGTTGAAAATGAGTACCAGCTGTAGCTGGGGGTTTAACCCTGCGATAGACTGGCGTCTTGTCCAGAGAGGAGAGAGTCATGTACTCTCAGTCGCTTAAAACGATGGAAACCGGGATAAGCACCGGCCTGATGAGCCTTCGAGCTAGAGACAGACTTTAGATTTAGACAGCAGAAACTGCGATGTTTTTTCAATTCTCAACTAAGATAAATTCACTGCACTTACGCAGCTAGTACTCTTAAGAAAGACATAAACATCACATAATATTTATCCACCCTTAAAATATACAAACTTTCTACCTAAACAAATGTAAACATCCCTTATAGCACGGTTAGTAAACGTGTTCTGTTCTAACAATGAGTACATTACATCACGAAAATCAGTAATACAAGTTAAAACAACACCCGAAGCGTCTTAGAAATATTAGTCTACCGCAAGATCATAACAAAACAGAGCAAAGCCATCGTGTCAATTTTGAGAATTATTATTCAAAAACACAAAGCTTCTACGAAATGAAACTTTAAATGTAAACAGAGTTGTAAATCTGGTTGTCCTGTGGTTCTTTGTTTATATAGCCTGTATTGTACGAACACTAGATCATAAAGGGTTTTCTGAGGTTAATATGGGTTATCTTACAATTTCATATAATTTCTTTCTATGCACATGGTATATTTCTCAAGGGGACTGCGGTATGGTCGATTAGGTCTACGCTACAATTATTATTGGTACTTACATTTGTTCAGATTGAAACTAAAAATAATAACCTATTTAATCATACATAGTCTACCTTTGTGGATTACATCGTACGAATATAAGTAACAAAGCAGAGAGATGTAAAAAAATGATATAATTTAATAGAGGAGGATATTTAATGTCTAATTTGAAGGCACTGGTGCTGATAGAAACGTCAGAAGGAAATATCAAGTTACTTGGGAGAATAATTCCAAATATTTGGAGGGCGGAGTAGTTAATATATAGACCAAGACGAAAGCACAGCTACGGGCAACGGGATTGAGGGAGGGTAAAGTTTTAAACTTCTAAGCATATTAGTGTGAGGACTAAGTAGTAGAACTAACAACAGTAGATGAGAATTGAACGATAATATCTGACAGAAGGCTATTCAATTGACCTTTGTTTTATTTATTTATGGTGGAATAAATATAATACAATGCAATACTACAATGCAATACTTAGTGATTATAAATTCAATAACTGATACCTTAATTCGTTACAAATGTCAGAAAAAGCAACAAATTTTCTTGTATAAAAAAAAAAAGTTTAATAAATAGACTGCTACCACAAGTGGGAGGAAACAATTGACTATATACGAAACAGAACTTTGACACTATGGATGTACACGTAGTAAAACGGTCACCATTATTAATATACATGGCGACAATTGATTAAGAGGACAGAGCCGTAGGCGGATTAAATATTCACATGGCCATGACAAACAGCTTTTACGTCGCTACTGTATAATATATATATACATGTGTATGTATGTGTATATATATATATATATATATATATATATATATATGTGTGTGTGTGTGTGTGTGTGTGTGTGTGTGTGTGTGTGTGTGTGCATATGACAAGTGAGGGGCGGTAAAGGGAGGGGACAACGGGAAATTCCTTGTTAACAGGACAAGACAATCTCAAAGACTTCAAAACTTAGACAGGCATTCCCCTCTCCCCCTTTTACCTCTTTTCTTGTTTATCATTTTAATGTTCGTCTTTCAATACTTTCATCACTGTAAACTTTTGTTCAACTATATATATATTATATATACTCCCGAAGGAAAAATAATTACAATGAAAATAAAGCTACACCCATATCTCGCACGCATTACATGCCATCGAAAGATTTTCATTTTCAATTTTATCGTTCAAAAATAAAACTAAGTCAGCTGTTGTAAGTTAAGGAAATCATTTTGTATTTCTGTTTGTTTCTTTTTCTTAACACTATAAAAACATATTTCGCAGTAGATCTTTACTGTTGTGTCACATTACAGTACTACAAATGACAAAGTTGATAATTGCTTACCGTCACACAAGCTCTGTTTAAACTGACAGCGCCCCTACATCCAAAAGCTGTCTCGGAGGCGGATTTGAAATAACTGAAAGTACCATCCTTAAGCACAACATACCGATCCTGCCAACCATGAAGATAGTTAGTCCATTTACTTAGAGTGCCGTGTTTCTCTGGCATGTGGCCTTCATCTTCAAATTCATCGTTCTCCTCATCGTCTGTGATACTAAGCACGTCTCTCTCCTCCGACATTTTGGAAACAAAAATTCCCTAGCTAAATGAATAGATATTTTTGCTGTGTATGTTTAAACATATATACAAAGTAGTTGTATACTTCCAATAAATCTGGATTAACTGAGAGAAAAAAATAGCGAAGAGAAGCGCTCCTCGAGTAAAATAGACGTCACTATGTAAGCGCCATCTTAAACGTGCACTGACGTAACGGACAGACAACGCCACCAAGTGTCTGTTGACGGAATTTCAAGAATTCTAAGTGTAAATAACTCTTTTACAACCGATGAAAAAATGTGAATAACTATGCAGAATTTTCAACAACAACACACACGCACATATATATATATATATATATATATATATATAGTTATGTAATAACAGTAATATATATATATATATATAAATGAAAAGTATAGAAATTGTTGTAGCGAGAAGCTAACAGTATTCCATATATATATATATATATACGCGTGTGTGTATATATATATATACAAATGTAAACAGAAATAAAGCAAACGACACAGTACAATGAAGAAAAATATTAGTAGGAAAAGAGCCAATATAATATATATATATATATATATATATCATCGTTTAATATCTTTTTTCCACGCTAGCATGGGTTAGACGGGTTGTCCCGTTTGGGGTATGTCGGGTTGTGTATATATATATATATATATATGTATATGTATATATATATATATACACACACACGTATATATATATATATATATATATATATATATATATATATATATATATTTATAATATATATATATATACATATATAATGTAGGAGGTGAGTTTTATTGTAGCACAATAAAGCAATGCAAATATCGGATAAGTAACACTCAACAGTTTATTGGACTGGAGTATATATAAGTATATATAATTTCTTCTTATATACATATATATATATATATATATACAGGGTGTCCCAAAGAATGTATATCCACTTTGATTACCTGTATAGGCAATATTTATTAGAATGCTGTTGAAGTGTATATACATTTTGGGAGGACACCCTGTATATATATATCATTGTCATCACCGTTTAACGTTCATTTTTCCCCGTTGGCATGGGTTATACGAGTTATCCTGTTGTGAGCAATGCCAGGTCAGGTGACCATGTCTTGCTCATACAGAACTGATTCTGGCTTAGTTTCTACAGCTTGATGCCCTTCCTTGCACCAAACCCATTTAGAGTGTGAACTGGGTGCTTTTTGTTGTGTCGCTATCACGACCACTTTACAGTGTGGGCTGGAGGCTTCACTGGATGTATACTTCAGCTTGTCCTCATGGAAGATGTATGGGAGTGGGTGGGGTAAGGTGGTGTATACTATATATATATGCTTCAGCTTCGGCCTGAGCCCGTGGGAAGTCGGGTCTTCTGTATTACTGTGTAACACCAGAGATCTCGGTCGCGTGTCATCACCTTTGAGAGGTGTAATTATCCAAGGTCAGCTTTTATCACCTCATCCCAAGTCTTCCTGGTTCTCCCCACTCAATGGTTTCCATTAACTTTGAGAGTTCTGCGCCTTTTTATACAGTTGCCATTCTTCATATGCATCACATGTCCATACCAACACAATCTCCTCTTCTGCACACTGCATCCGATTCCTCTTATGCCTAGTTTCTGTCTCATATATATATATATATATATATATACTATAAATATAGATCGAAATATATATATTACACCATAAATAGCTCAATGCTTATACAGGCTAAAAACTATATTTTGCAGAGCTTCATTTATGCAAAGTATCTCAACTCTTTCTTTGTTAAACTATTGGAATTCTTAATTTTCTTCGACTGTTATCTGCCTGTTTGTTCTACTTGGGTACTGCTTTCCTATGAACAACCCATGCTAGCGTGGAAAAATGGACATAAAACAGTGATAATGATGATGATGATGAACCAATATGATATGCTCTGTGGCTTAGGTGTTGTTGAGTTACATAGGAGGCAAGTTTGATAATTCACATTGGTTTCTGTGCCTATGGCATCTAACCAATTTAGATTCCCACCATATATGTATATATATACACATAAATATACGTATATATATATATATATATCATCATCATCGTTTAACAGCCATTTTCCATGCTAGCATGGGTTAGAAGTGTTGTCCCATTTGAGACAAGTCGGGTCAGGTGACCGTGTCTTGCTCATACAGAATTGCTTTGAGCTTGGTTTCTTTGGCTGAGTGCCCTTTCTAATGTCAACTACATTTACAGTGTGTGCTGGGTGCTTTTTGTCATGACACCTACATGACCACTTTACAGTGTGGGCTAGGAGCTTTTTATTGTGACACCTATACAACCACTTTACAGTGTGTGCTGGGTGCTTTTTGTCTTGACACCTACATGAACACATTACAGTGTGGGCTGGGTGCTTTTTGTTGTGACACCTACATGACCACATTACAGTATGGGCTGGATGCTTTTTGATGTGATATCAACATGACAACTTTAAAGTGTAAGGGTGGTGTGAACAGATGTGGATGGATGGGTGTTAGGGCGTGGGAAGTGTAATTTTTATTTCACATAATTATGCGTACAAATATAAACACAATTTAAAGTTTCTAAAGCATGAGAGTGGAATCACAACAAAGAGTGCTGCAATTTCCCTCCAATAATTTTTATGCAAACTAACACACTCGCAGCATTCTTGCAGGTGATAGTGAGGCTAAGACACAGGAATAAGCAAGTACCCACATAGGTATCACTTGATACATCAGTAAGGCAAGCCACCAACAATGACAAGAACCTTGTTGTCAGCAGCCTAACTCCACCAAATATATCAAGCACAGCAGGCTGCAAAAAAAAAAAGGAAAAAGAAAAGAAAAATAGTTTGGCAACAATTCTTGGTTTTTAAATCTTCCAAAAATTCGGTTGATTTCAGAAGATTTAGAAAAACAAATACCAAATTCTAACTAAATATCTATATATGCCTATTTATCGATTAGAAATGTCATGATTTAAATGATAGGCAATTGTATTTGAAATACAAATATATGGTTACATTGTGGTGCTTTATATTTCAAAATATAGTCAATACAAAAAGAACTTATCTAAGAAAAAGATCAAAAGAAAAGGAAGGAATAGAGATGGTTACATTTTTCATGATACAATTATCATTATTAAATCAAACCTTTGATAGAAAGAAAGAGGTAGAGAAATTACTAGAGGTAGGGGGAAAAGCAAGAGAAATAGAATTCAGAGAATCCTTTATCATGATTTACTGTAAAAGCATCTGGGCATCCATTATGAAAAATAGTTTAAATGGCAAACCACTCTTAAAAATCACGCATTTAAAGAAGTTATTTCAAACATAATTTATTTCCCAAACCAACTTTTTATTAAATAGTTGACATCAAATTCCTGAAAAAGAACGACAAAATAACAAAAAAATCAAAAAAAAAAACCAAAACTAAATATACATATAAATACATATTCAGAAGATTAATTGAATTTTATGAGGAGTTTGTTCAATAATTAGCTCATTTAATGAACACAACTATAGAATGATGAAAATATTTTTTAAAAGGATTAAATTAGTGATTTCTAGTATAGGCACAAGTCCAGTCATTTTTTTTATCAGAGGATAAAGGACCGTAACTCTATGCTGCAAAGCTAGGCGTCTGACTCTCTACCGATACTACCAATCCACCGCCCTAAAAAGAATTAAAGTAATAAACAAGAACAAAGAAGAAAGGGATGTGGAGAGAATTAAATAATTGTTTCTACTTTTGGCACAAGGCCAGCAATTACTCAGTGCATTACTGGTACTTTATTTTATCGACCCCGTAAGGATGAAAGGCAAAGTTAACCTCGGCGGGATTTGAACTCAGAATGGCAAGGGACGTAACTCTATGCGTCAAAGCATGGCGTCCGACCCTCTACCGATACTGCCAATCCACCGCGTGGGGAGAATTAAATAATGAAAATAAAGAAGGAAGAAGGGAGGGGACAAACTCTAAACCTTTAGCTGTGTGGTGTATCTGAGCTAGGGACAAGATGATGAAAGCATTACCACAGAGATCAGCTAGCAACTCCCACTACATCAGCCATTTCACCTCATGGTGCTCTTTCCTCATGTGGGATACACTCCATCAGATTTTGCCGAGGAAAACGGCAGTCCAGGGACAAGGAATTGTTTTTAAAACAGAGAATGAAAACGGAAATTGCTGAAGAAAATATGACAAGACAGTAGACTTCATTGTAAGTTACAGGGGAAGGCTGAAAAGTTTATAGGCTGACTATGATGGAGTGATGCTAGAGGTATAAAATCTTGCATGCATTAATTTTAACTCTCTTGTTGAAAAATGAACCACATTTGGTCATTCCATGAGAGTAACTTAGTCAGCCTATGAACGTTTCAGCCAAACCTCATATTTATTAATGAGGCATTTTTTTTTTTTAGTCAAGGTACAAGAAATTTTGTCTATGGGAAGGTCCATTAATTATTTTAACTACCCTTACCACCTCCATGTGGTATGAAACATGGGCCAATAAAGGAGCTTCTATGTGGTTGCTCTACCTCCTTCAAGTAACAACCAAATCTCTTTCAAACTACATCCTATGAGGGTTAGCTGAAATATTCATAAGCTGAAAAGTTCACTAGCTGACCAAGATACTCTCATGGAATGACCAAATAGGGGTTTATTTTTCGACATAGTCCCTGGGAAGAAACATTGCAGTTATTCATAGCAAGAATTCACAGCTACATAGTCAGCCTATGAACTTTTCAGCCTATCCTCATACTATCCAAGATGTAATAAATGTTATTTTTGTTTTTGAATAGTTTCTTCAGGTAATTATTTTTATGAGCAATAATTTGGCAAATTCATATACAAATATTTGTTTCTGATAAGAAGAATTAATTAAATAGAATTTAATTAAATAAACAAATGAGGGAGCATGACAACTTTTCATTGACTGGTTTGTGTTGGTACCATTGGCCACTACATACACACATACATACAAACATACATACATACATACATATGTACATACAAACATACATACATACACACATACATACACACAGTTTGGCCAAGATAAATGCTCATACATGACTGTAAAGTGGGGAAAAACAACAACCCAATCTAGCAACATTGTCATCAATGGCCTAACTGTTTCACCGATATCTGATGAGGACTGCTACAGATACCTGAGGATAGATGAGAACATAACCTATAATGGTATCTGTAATAAGGAACGCGTAACCAGGGAATACTACACCCGATTAAGAAAGATTTGGTCATCGGAACTTTTTGCGCAAAACAAAACAGTGGCTCACAATGTGTTTGCTGTGCCTGTCCTAACACCAACGTTTGGAATACTCAACTGGACGATAGACGAAATCCGAGCAGTTGATGTTGGAACTCAAAAAATACTAAACAACACCGGAAACTTCCACATCAACAGTGACATAGACCGGCTTTACTTGAAACGTAAGCAGGGAGGCAGAGGCCTAACATCAGTCCAGACAGCATTTGAATGTTGCATCATATCTCTCCAACAACATCTACGAACCTCGAAGCGTAGGAGCCTGTCTCTCGAGCAAGTCTATCTGCATGAAACAGATAAAATCATGAGAGTTGGGAAGGAACTTCTTGAGAGATATTCCGTGTGATAATCAAAAACTCACACCCAGGGATGTCGCTCAGCAGTATCGCAGTGAATCTATGGATGTAAAACTGCATGCTTATCAGCAAAAAATCATGCATGGATATGTTGCCAGGAAGCTCCAGAGTGAGAGTAATATAGATAAGGAAAGTAGTCTATCTTGGACCAACAACCGCTATATTGGCTCCCACTTTGAAGGATATGCTTTTGCAATCCAAGAACAGGAGATTAACACAAAATACCTGATTCACAAAAGAGATAGGGATGCAGGCAAAACACCTAGATGTGATAACAAGTGCAGACTCTGCAGAACTAACATCGAGGATATCACCTATGTCATCTGCAGCTGTCCAAAGATGTCATCGCGGTACTATCTACCTATGAGGCATGATGTAGTGGCCAAAACACTGTACAATGCAGTTCATAAAAAATATAGCCCCGATAATAAACACATTAAAAGCTACAGCAATGTGGAAGACATTCATGTACATAAAGAGTACTGGTGGAATGTTCCAGTAAAAACCCCAATAAAATGCAGGCATAACAGACCAGATATTATGATATGGGACAGGGAGAAGAAAGCATGCACAGTAGTGGAAATTAGCTGCCCAGCAGATGCCAATATAATATCAAAGATTAGCGAAAAGGAGAATATTTATGCAGAACTGATGAGAAATCTTCAGATACTCCACCCTGATTACACCTTCAGATTTATGCCTGTGGTTATTGGGGCACTGGGGTATGTTAGTAACTGCCTCAATACAAATCTTGAGAAGCTAGGCTTCACAGGAACAGAAAGAACACAACTAGTTAGGAAATTAAAAGTACAGGTACAAATTAATGGAACAGTAAAAATATGTAAAACATTCAAAAAATGTTGCATCTAATAACAGCATATACACATGTACAGATACAAAGCATATACACATGCAACTCAAAACATCCACATCCACACATACAATAACATTCATATCTACACATGCAGACATGCATACATAATCTACCTAGTTGATGTTGTGTAAATTCCAATGAGAGAGTCTTGTGTCTATGTTAGAAACCGACTCTCTCTCTATTGGTAAAAATTTGTGAAATTATAAAACCAGAAGAACATACATACATACATACCCACATACATACACACATACATACATACATACTCACATACATACTCACATACATACATACATACATACATACATACATACATACATACATACATACATACATACGAACTCGCAAACTTCTCAGTGTTACTGGGAACTTTAAAACTCGCAAACTTCTCAGTGTTACTGGGAACTTTAAAACTCGCAAACTTCTCAGTGTTACTGGGAACTTTAACATCAATGGTGATGTGGATAGGCTATACTTCTCACGCAAGGAAGGTGGCCGGGGTCTAAAATCAATATTAACAACATATGAGACCTGGATAGTAACACTGAAGCAACACCTTCAACAGAGGAAAAAGGTTGGCAACCATCTTGCCCAGGTTTATGAGCATGAAAAAAAAAATATCATTAGAATAGCGACTGATCTGGAGGAGAGATATGGAATAAAGCCTGGTATAAATCTCTCACCCAGAGAAATCGGAAGATCCTATTCAATGTTCAAACAAGATAGAAAAATTGACCAATTTACAGAAAAAGTTGTGCATGGATACTTGAGACGTAAAACACAGACCATAGAGGAGATAAACCACTCAAAAAGCCTGGCATGGAGTTCCGACAAGTTTATGACATCACACCTTGAGGGATATCTCTATGCAATACAGGAACAAGAACTCCCTACCAAATATCTGCTGCACAAAAGAGGAGGGCCAGCAGCTGACAATAAATGTAGGCTATGTAAAACAAAGATCGAGGATGTAAGCCACATTGTTGCCAGCTGCGAAAGAATGTCATCTCGCTACTACCTCCCCATGAGACACGATGGGATAGCTAGAACCATCTGGAACGCACTTCGGAAAACAAAATTAACAACAAACGAGGAAGAATATATTGAGACAGATGGAACTAAGGAATACTGGTGGAACCTGAAAATAAAAACTGCCACCAAATTAAAGCACAACCGGCCTGATATTGTTGTTTGGGACCACACGTTGAAAACGTGTTCTGTTGTGGAGATCAGCTGCCCACTTGATGTAAACGATGTCAGAAAAATACAGGAGAAGGAGGACATCTACGGACCATTGATGAGGAGTTTACAAATCCAGTATCCAAGATACACCTTTAGCTTCATACCCATCATTATTGGAGCTACGGGTTGTGGATTGGCAGTATCGGTGGAGTGTCGGACGCCATGCTTTCCAGCATAGTTACGTCCCTTTACGATCTGAGTTCAAATCCCGCCGAGGTTGACTTTGCCTTTCATCCTTACGGGGTCGATAAAATAAAGTACCAGTAATGCACTGGGTAATTGCTGGCCTTGTGCCTAAAGTAGAAACAATTATTGGAGCTACGGGTTATATACCAACCCGCTTGGACCAAAGTATGACTGAACTTGGATTTGCGAACAAAAAGCGCAGCTCCCTAATTCATAGTCTACAAATGACTGCGATAGCTGGCACCTTCAAAATTTGCAAAACATTCTTGCGATTCAAGGGATGACAATTTCTTTTCTTTTACAACCTTGCCACCAGGAAGGTGGCCGGTCAAAAAAAATATACTCGAAATTAAGAGAAAGAGATAACATACATACATACACACATACATGCATACATACATACACACACTCATACATACATACATGGTGGCTGCCAACTCGTTTTCGAGTATGGCCACTACTTTATATCCATGCAGGAGAACCCCTACCGATGCGCTGAACGAGTGTGACTTTTTAGTCCAGCCAGCGACTTGAAAACTCTGGTACAAACACTATACTTGTGACAACCATTGACACATAGTGCTGGGCCCATGGTACCATGTGACGACAAGTGCAGATAGATCTCCAGATATAAAGCAATGCCTGTGCCGTGAAGCTTTTATAGTGAGTAAAGGCACTGCACAAAGCCAGTCCCACTCTCTTAACCAAGATGATATTTACCAAAAAGAAGAACAAGTCAACATCATTGGATACCATCAGAGTTGCAGGTGTTATATCAGAGTTTTCCTTCTCCTAGAATTCTGCCTTGACAAAGGCTAAGGGGTCATCTCTCCCGGTGATTTTGGATGGCCATTGACTCTTAAGAGCTCCTTTGTCCTTTGACAGGTTTTGTTTTTAGTCCTGTAGGATGTCCAAAGTCACCCTCCTCACCAAGGAAACCTTGGTGGGGGTTGCCAGTTTAGTCGCCAACGACCCGACCATGAGACAGGTTGTACTGGGATACATGTTACCAGTAGCACCAACTGGTGACCTGACATAAATACATACATACATACATACATACATACATACATACATACACACATATATGCATACACACATAATTTAACTTTCATAAAGAATTTTCCCTTTTCTTTATTAAATCTCCAAAAGCAAAAGATAGAGAGATTCAATGAGAATAATAACAATAATAGTTGTTACTGTATCAATTAACATTTCAACTATTTTGAGAACAATTTCTTGTTTGTTGCTAGGTAACATAGCAATAAACAAACAAATGTTGTAACCAAACCAACTAACAAGTTTATTTAAGAAAGGTGGTTATAAAAGTTTTATCATATGCAAAGTCTAAATTTAATAAGATTATTCTGGTGATAGGTGAGATTATGTCCGAGGAATAATACATAGTTTTTACCTTCTTATATTCAATTTTATTTTATTTTGTTCTCATGATTTTTATGTACTCTCAAATAATTGCCCCATACCCCCTACCCCCTGCTTATCAATTTTTCCAAATTTGTCCAACCACCCACACCCACCCCGCTCTTATCGTTATTTTGTTATATTAAATAGTTTACTATTATTTACACATTGGCAGTATCGGTAGAGGGTCGGACGCCATGCTTTCCAGCATAGTTACGTCCCTTTACGATCTGAGTTCAAATCCCGCCGAGGTTGACTTTGCCTTTCATCCTTACGGGGTCGATAAAATAAAGTACCAGTAATGTACTGGGTAATTGCTGGCCTTGTGCCTAAAGTAGAAACAATTATTTACACACATGACACCAACTGTTGCTATCATAACTTCTGTTACTTTTCTCACAAACCTCAACTTTATTTTATCATAAATTTTCTTATAAATACTTAATATTTTAAGCTATTTGTAATTTAAAATGATATTAATGTGATTTTGAAAGTATTATATCAATAATTGTTTCTATTTACCAATACAGGGTCGATAAAATAAAGCACCAGTAATGCACTGGGGTCAATTAATCGACTTTTCCCTCCCCTTCAAATTACTGGCTTTGTACCTAAAGTAGAAACAATAATTTACCAATACTAGGGTGGTGGATTGGCAGTATCAGTAGAGCCTCAGACAACATGCTTTGCAGCATATAGTTACGCCCCTTTATGTTCTGAGCTCAAATTCAACAGAGTTAGCTTTGCCTTTTGTTTTTAAGGGGTTGATAAAATAAAGTATCAGTCATACACTGGGATCAATTTAATTGAATTTCCCCCTTCCCTAAAATTGCTGGCCTTGTGCCTAAATCAGAAACCATTATTTACCAATACAAGGGTGGCAGATTGGCAGAATCATAAGTAAGTTGGTTGAAATGTGTTGTAATATTCCCTTATAAGCCTCTACATTCTCGTTTCAAATGCTATTGAGGTCAATTTGCCTTTCATCCTACTGGGGTTAATAAAATAAAGTACTTTTAGTGTACTGGGGGGTCTATATAATCAACTTTCCTGACTTTCCTTCATCCCTCCCCCCAAATTGCTGGCCTTGTGCCTAAATTAGAAACCATTATCATCAAATCAACATAATGATAAACAGTTTTCTAACCAAATCTTAGTCATCTAAACAAATCAATGAAATAATTTCTTGGAGTATTTTTAAGCTCTTATTTGCTAATTATCTTAATTAATATCAGTTAAGATCAATTTGCTTTGGCTTCCAAAAGTTTGCGCACAGAAATATTGCCAGGAAGTTAATCATCATCATCGACATCATCACCATCATCATCATCACCATCATTGTCATCATCATCGTCATCATCATCGTCACCATCATCATTATTCCTTGTGCGTAATGTAAAAGACTGCTCAGCATGACTTCAAAAGATGTGCAAGAGTAGTTAGTTGCAGAGGAAACCATGAAACAGTCTGTGCACTATTGAAATGACTCATTAAATGAAACTGATATTTTCTCCACACTAAGTTATCTAAATAGTAATAGAGGTGGGTGTAGAAAAAGCATAAAATCCAGAGTGAGGAAAATATAAAAGATCTCCCAGTTTAAATAGTCTAGAGGTGGCTGTAATGAAAGCATAGTATCCAGATCAAGGAAGATATTGAAGAAGTTCCAAGCATTGCTAACAACAAAGAGTTTCTTTTTCTGTTCAAATGATAGAGTGTTTAAAAATGTTGTTACTAATTGTTACACATGGCACTGAAAAGGAAATATCTATACATTTTAGCGAGGAATGCTAGTGTGCATATGAGCCATTATATGTATAATGTTAACCTACATGAAAGACAGAGCACAAGTGAGCCAAGAGGGTGATTAAGCATTAAAGATATCAACTGATGAACGTGCAGCGAAACTATCATAGGAGTATAAAATGCAGGTTAAAATAGCTATAATGTCATCACCAGAAACAGCTATAATAAAACCTACGAATGTTTAAGCTTGTATAAGCCCAGCTTTGCTCTCTGTTCTGTTTGCACTTGCTCTGTTCCCTTTCAGACACTGGACAGGAAACTTCAGCTGTAGCAGTCACTGTAATAGTCAGTCCTATCACAGCTAAGTCATGGCATGGAACTCACCAAGGTGATATCTTATCTCAACCAACATCTCCACATTTACTCGCTCTTCCACTCCCTTGCCTAATGTGAACACATTTCTCAAACCACATCACCCACTCATATTACACATTCACTCACAAATTCCAACACATCACAACAAAAAACTCTTATCAAGGAACACTACATTTTGCAATGTGTTGTCAAAATACTCTCAGCTATATCAAACATTTTATGCATTCCAGTTGTGTTATATTTTATTACATGGTTTTGTTGTATTCCATGGCAGAAATGAAAATATCTAAATTAGCAGTTTCGTTTCATTGTTAGTCTTGATCACTTTTCCCACACCAATCAACACGTGCATCACTTCAACAACCAAAATTCCTGCTAAAAATGCAAAGGAAGCAATTGCAATAGTATGAACTTGATTTAAATGATTGATGATTACTGGATAAGAAAATTCCATGGCAAAGAAGTTAATGAATAACATGGTAAGAAGTGATAAAGTTATATCTCAGATGATCTCAGACTTCACATATGAAACAAGAAAGGATGAAGAGGAGTGGCAACATGCTGTATGGCAGACCCACCCAATCCATGCTAACATTAACATGATGACAATAATGTGAGTAGAATGTAAGCATTTTGAATGTTGAACATATAAATCTCAAAATTTATGTTCAGATTTCATATATATGTGAAGAAGTCAATAAAAAATTATTTTGAGTTGTAAAATTTTTTTTTTTTTTTTACTCCAATACTCCCTTCTATGCACATTATTTCAGCTTACGTAGCTATTAGTAATAGGTACCAGATCATGTATATATAATGAAATTATTGTGTAAAGTGCTCAGGTGCACTACAACTTGTCAAAGGTGCATGTATAGTACATAGAATAATATACAAATGTCAGGGAAGTGAATAGTGTATGAGTCATGATATACATGTGTGTATGTGTATGGAGGAGGAACATTAGGTGTAGTGTTGGCGAATCACGGGAAGCATGGAGGCCTTAAAGGATGCAGTGTCTCGACAGCTAACAACTGATGCAGGTAGTTTGTTCCATGCTTCAGCAACTCTGGTGGCATTGATCTTCAAATCTAAGTCCCTAAACCATTTCTGTTCAGTTTGCTATTGGTATTAGGTACCAGATCATGTGACAATGTTCCTTAGATCTGAATCCCTAAACCATTTCTGTTCACCTTAATAATGGGTACCAGATTATCTGAAAATACTCTGAGAATGATCTTTTGTTCTGAGTCCTTAAACCATTTCTATCAGGCTTGTTATTAGATTCAAGTGCTAGGTTTGATTATTGGTGTCATGTGATAGATGAAAAAATAGTTAGGGACACCTGCTGCATGAAAACCCAATAGTAAAGTGTGTGCTAGCACACATGATATAGTAAGCTAAGAAATTTTAATTAAATAGAATTATCCCTTTAGTGATGAAACAAATCATAATTATCAATGACTAATTCTGGTAAAATAATAATAAAAAATAAAAACAGGCTGGCTAACATATTTATTAAAATCTAGCTCTAATACATTTTCAAATATTAAAAGTGTCTGTGTTAAAATATATTATAAAACAGGAAATTTACCCTCCTCTTCCTCCTCTATTATAGTGAAGTTGTGTGGCCTAGTGGTTAAGATGCTGGTCTCACAATTGTAAGAAGAAGAAGAAGAAGAAGAAGAAGAAGAAGAAGAAGAAGAAGAAGAAGAAGAAGAAGAAGAAGGAGGAGGAGGAGGAGGAGGTGTTTAATTAGAAATATGAGGTAATGAAAAGGTTAACATAAAACTGGGATAAGTTCTAGCTTGTTGAGCCTCTAGGCTCAAGAATGTCTTACAATTTCAGTTAACCAAAGTGACTTATGTAGTATGGAGGTCATGTTGCACTTCATAAACCCAGATAAAATGTCCTGGAGGTGACTGAAGATATATGGAACAATTGATGGTTTGTAATTTTTTTTTCTCTAACAGGATATTGAGAAGTTTGAACTTCCTTCAGATAAACATGATCACTTATACAGGCAACTCCATAGCTGCAAGCCTTACAGATGGAGGGATGGACAAAAGTTTTTTTGTTTCTGGAAAGAAAAGATTAGGCTGGTCATTTTCACACACTTCACTGAAGGACAATAAAAATACTTTAATCTATGACACAAAATTTGAAGAAAATCAGGAAGTACAATAAAACTATAAAGTGTATTTGTTCTTCCATTTGATAGTTTCCTCTTGACATCCTGTGACCTACAGTTGGATGGTATACCATATCATTAGGATATTGTAACAGGTGCCAATTAGAACAGAAACAGAAAGAGATGGACCTCTGTCAGTGGTTCCAGTTGTTTGATCAATATATCAATATAAATTACCAGTAATGCACTGGGGTTGATTTAATTGATATTCCCTTCCCACCAAAATTGTTGGCCATGAGCCTAAATCAGAAACTAATATATATATATATATATATATATATATATATAAATATATATATCATCATCATCATCATCATTTCATTTTACGTCCACTTTTCCCTGCTTGCAAGGGTGGGACGGGAACTGATTCTGGCTTGATTTCTACAGCTGGATGCCCTTCCTAACACCAACCTCATTTACAGTGAGTGCTGGGTGCTTTTTTGCCGTGGCACGACCACTTTGCAGTGGAATGATATGGACCTCAGTCCCTATCATCTCATTTCTACAGCTGAGTAAACTGGAGCAATGTGAAATAAAGTGTCTTGCTCAAGGAAACAACACATCACCCGGTCTGAGAATTGAACTCACAACCTTTTGATTGCAAGGCCAATGCTCTAACTACTAAGCCATATATTAGAAAGTGAGGTTTTTTTTTTACAAAATGAAAAATAACCGAGGTGTCCTACACGAGTGAAAGTGTAAAGAAAAAAAGATGAAATCGAAAATGCAACTGGAGTCTTATTTAAAAAAATATATATATATATATTTGGTTCCTTTACCGGTTTCGCAGTTCTTCTGCTTTTGAAAAGCAGAAGAACTGCGAAACCGGTAAAGGAACCAAATATATATATATATTTTTTTAAAAATAAGACTCCAGTTGCATTTTCGATTTCATCTTTTTTTCTTTTTTTATATATATATATATATATATATATATATATATATATATATATACATATACATATATACATATGTATATACAAATATATATATTTCTATATACATATTCATATATTTATACATAACAAGAGTAATTAGTTGAAAAATAAAATTGGTAAAGTTGTACCAAGAATTTTCAACAATCAGCAAATAGAACAAACAGATCCATCCAAGGTGAAATCCATTGATTAAATAAATCCAGATTATTGTGCAAGTGCTACTACACAGAGTATTTAAGTAATAAATCCATGAATTCTAAAAAAATTTATGACAAATAAAAAATATCTTAAATTCTTTCAGAATTCCTGGATTTGTTATATTTACCATACCATGCTACCTTATGTATAGCAAATAGCACTTTTTGTTGGGGTTTCTGTAGTATGGTATCTTTTTATGAAGTGAGGTTACTGGCCTGACATTCAGCCTTCTTCCTTTCTCAAACTGGTTTAGGGCAGTCTATGGCAGAGTTTTTATTATATTTATATGTATCAGTAGAGTGTCAGACAACATGCTTTGTGGCATATAGTTATGTCCTTTTATGTTCTTAATTCAAATCCTGTCGAGGTTAGCTTTGACTATCATCTTTACGGAGGTCGATAAAATAAACTACCAGTAATGCACTGGGGTTGATTTAATCGACTTTCTTACACCCAAAATTGTTGGGCTTGTGCTTATATCAAAAACCATTATATTTATATATATATAAAGGGCGGTGGATTGGCAGTATCGGTAGAGGGTCGGACGCCATGCTTTGACACACAGAGTTACGGCCCTTGCCATTCTGAGTTCAAATCCCGCCGAGGTTAACTTTGCCTTTCATCCTTACGGGGTCGATAAAATAAAGTACCAGTAATACACTGGGTAATTGCTGGTCTCGTGCCAAAAGTAGAAACAATTATATTTATATATATACATATATACATAAATAAATTAAGCCAATAGGAAATTTTGAATTTTAAACTAAGTAGCTTTAATGTGTTTGACTATAAAAAATAGACTAAGAAGTTGGGTAAAAAATCCCCGGAGATGGAAAATATTTGTACAGCACTGCTTGTGAGATATGAACCCACACCTGCAATAAACCGTTTATAAATGTATTTATAAACTGACACACTTATATATAACATTAGTGGCTATCTGTAAGAGAAATATAACTTGGTACATGTATAGAGCATTAATATTTTATTGAGGAAATTGAAGCTACAATTTCTCACAGTGACAGATCAGTTTTATCTTACTAGAGAATCATCAGACTGTGAGAATCAAGGAATTTGAAGTTTATTTATATTCAATTAGCTCATTGCGTGTGTGTTGTGTGTATATGGGGTAGTGTGTGTCTGTGTACATGTGTGTGTGGGGGTGTCTGTGTGTGTGTGTGTGCATGTGTGTGTAAATATCTGAGTACATGCATTTGTATGTGTGTGTGCATGGTATGTATGTATGCATGTGTGTGTGTGTGTGTGTGTGTGTGTGTGTGTGTGTGTGTGTGTTGTTATATATGTGTGGAGGATGTAAAATTTGCTTTATAGATGGAAAAGAAATAATGTTTGAATAAAAATGGTTGCCCAGTGCTTTTTACAAACAAATGTTTTAAAAGTAGTTTGAAACTTTGAAAATTTAGATCAAACATATTGGTCTCAACGATGAGTGTTCTAGTTGATTTGATCAACAGAACAGATACATCTACCCCTAACGTAATTCTCAGGGATATTCAGCATGTCATAGGATGTTACAAGGCTGGCCCTTTGAATTACAAGTACAACTAATGCTTTGCCAGCTTTGTGGACTGGAGAAACATGAAATAAAGTGCCTTGCTCAAGAGCACAATGCACTGCTAGGAATCAAACCCATGATCTTACAATTGCAAGCCAAACACGAACCACTAAGCCATATACCTTCACATATCTACATATCTACATACAGATGGTTACTATCAGTCAGTTGAATAGTAGTTAGTCACTATGTTGTTGAAAGGGACAAGGTATCCATATCTTCACTAGCGTATTTTGATGTGAGTTGTCTAGGTTTCAGGGTGTGTGCTCTTTTGAGACCCTAAACACTTATAAGATTATCATGCCCCACCCCCACCTCTATATATAAAGCCTGCAGAATTTGGAATGACAAATACACTTAATTTGACTAAAATGGTGTCCTTCTACCATTGATGCCCTAAGCATGTGCTTATTTTGCTTAATGTTTAATCCAGCCCTGTGGCAGGGGTGATGAGTGGTATCAACTGAGAGAGAGTAAGCCATGTAAGAGGTGACAGCAACTGGTTTGTTTATAAACAGAAGGATGTTACTGGGAAACATAACTAGAGTTGCTAGAGTGTGGGCTGGAGAGAGCTCAGCCAGCAACTATTACATTAGTGTGATCTGACAGGAAGCTTCTAATGTAAGAAATGAGAGATGATAATAAGAAAAAGCCCATTGGCAGACACTTTGTAAAAGTTCAATTGAATTTAAATTCCGGGGGTTGTCTCCCTTGCCTTTCATAGTTGTGATCGTTTTTCTCATTATAGGTATAATGTTAATTAATTAAAATATCTTGGCTCACTACATTAAATATGTCAAAAACCTACTTTACTAATTATTCTTCATGTAGCAGGCACCTGAAAGTATTTTCTTCCAGTCATTATATTTAGTTTTAAGTCTTTGTTTTAACCACCATGATTAACCCTTTAGCATTTAAATGGGCTATATCTGGCCAGAATTCTCTCACCTCTTTCTATTCAAACCGGCTGTAACCAGCCACTCATACTGATGTTAAGGTATTGTTCTCAAAAGAAATAATATCAAAATCTCATAGATTCTATATTATGTGAGATAAATCCTTTACTGTGAAAATACAATAAATATAAAGTAATGTAAATGCTTAAGGGTTATGAATATAGTGAAACAATGTCAATGCTGACTTCTATATTTTTTGTGCAATCTTTGTTGTATATCTTGGAGTCCATTTTGTTGGTTTTTGCTTTTTATATTTAGCATCACTAATTGGTCAATCAATTTCTTTTCACTTGAAGTCTTTAGGTATTCCGTACAATGAAGGAAATTGTTTTGATGTATGTAATGTGCATTTGTAATGTGAAGCTGCTATTTGTCCCAGTATTGCAGTAATTTCACATGCTGTATTCTTTTGAATAATTAATAATTATTGTTGTTTAGTCTCAGTTCAGTTCTGATTAAGCAGTTAATTGTATAAAAATACACCAATAAGTGCCTTTACCTTGTACTCTTGTGTATATCCACTTAATAATTGTTTCTACCCTTGGCACAAGGCCAGCAATTATCCCAGTGTATTACTGGTACTTTATTTTATCGACCCCGTAAGGATGAAATGCAAAGTTAACCTCAGCGGGATTTGAACTCAGTCCGTAAAGGGACGTAACTGTGCTGCAAAGCATGGCGTCCGACCCTCTACCGATACTGCCAATCCCCCGCCCCACTTAATAATAATAATAATAATAATAATGAAAATATTGTGTACAGTGCTCAGGTGCACTACAACTCATCAAAAGTGTATGAATCCATGCTCAGGGAAGCAAGGCGTTCAGAGTATGGTAGGTGTCTGATGGAGGGTATGCGCTTGGTTGCACGTCTCTGAACAGTTTCCAGGAGGTCAATGTTCTGAGCAAGATAGGACTTCCAGACTGATGATGCGAATTCCAAGTGTGAGAATAGCTACACCATATTTCAGCATGTTGTAAGAGGTGATTAAAAGGGTTGGCCCCAGGATTGTCATCTGACCATAAAACATTGCCTGAGGAAGGAACCCCTGATAAGTCTGAAGTTTGTCATAGGGTTTACAAGACTAACCTCTACTTTAGCAGGGAAGATGACTTTAAAATGTATGTTGTTGTTTACAATTACAACTCACTCAGCTTTTATTAATTTTTATAGATGTATATATACATTTATATGCTCCGAGTTCAAATCCTGCTGAGTAGAAAGAAAAAGAAGGGAAGGGATAAGAAGAGATAAAAAGACTAAAAGATAGGTATATATCTCTTTATATTTGTTTAGATACAGTGAAAGTAGGTTTTTATAGTGAAAGACGAGAAATCTCATAAGGTGATAGTATTGATACAATTATGAATACAGCTGTAGAATGGCCACAGATAAGAAAATATTAAAATCATACAACAGATGGAAGGCAAAGAAAAATAGTGAAGTTCTACAATAAAAAAGATTTACAAAGGAAGATCATTGGATAACATCCATGAACTCAGTTGGTCTCGTTTAGGGTTTCCAGCCAGATCATTTGGAAATGATTGCTTCTAATAGAATCCTCTGGAAGATGTGCCTGAGATGTCCCTGCCCCAACAACCATTTCAGGAATAAGTAGGCGAAGAAAACTCTAATCTGAGCTGTACTCTATACATAGAGTACATAAATCCAATATTATACATATTTTACCTTATCTCAACCTCTCTCAACTCTATTTAGAATGAAAGTATTATGTTTGTAAGTAACTTATTCATCTTATCTATAAAAAGATAAGAAAATAACTCTTTATTCCTATCTCTAAAGAAAATACAGAGAGGTATGATTATCTCTTGTGCTTGCATCCCTTCTTTATTATTCTTTCTCTCTATATATACTTTAGAATGAAGGGCTTGAACGCAACACCCCAGCCCAACAAAATGTTTTCCTCTTTCCTTTTATTTATAGTAAAAAAAAAGAAGAAAGATATGTATGTTTATCTCTCAGTCTTTTTATTTCGTCTTATCTATTCTTTCTTCTCATGATTCGTTCTCTATCAACCAAATTAAAAGTAAAACAATTTAATGTAAAAAAAAACAAAAAAAAAACTGACTATATAACATCACAAGAAGCATTTTAAGGTCATTTTGGTTTACAAAGCTGGTTCTTTGAATGGCAGGCACAGTCCATTTGATGGGTTTCAAACAGTTTTCATCTATCCAATTTCACTCACAAGGCATTGGTTGACTCAAGGCAGTGGTAAATAACACTTGCTCTAGATGCTATACAGTGGGATTGAACCCAGGGCCTCATGATTGCATTGATTGGAAGAAAAATAGCATGTGTTTGCTTCTAAGATTATCATCATCATCATCATTTTTTACATCCGCTTTTCCCTGTTTGCAAGGGTGAGACGGGAACTGATTCTGGCTTGATTTCTACAGCTGGATGCCCTTCCTAACACCAACCTCATTTACAGTGAGTGCTGGGTGCTTTTTTTCCGTGGCACCTCCACGACCACTTTGCAGTGGAATGATAGGGACCCCAGTCCTATCATCTCATTTCTACAACTGAGTAAACTGGAGCAATGTAAAATAAAGTGTCTTGCTCAAGGAAACAACACATCACCAGGTCTGAGAATTGAACTCACAACCTTTCGATTGCAAGCCCAATGCTCTAACCACTAAGCCATGTGCCTCTATTATAACAAATATAATTATAATATATTATAAATTAGAGTGCTACTCTTCATATGATGGTCAATTTTGGGAGCATACATATGCCACTGTAGATAATAGTGGGTAAATAAATATGCATAAATATGCAAATAGAAATACATAAAAATATATGGAAAATAGACAAAAGTAAACTGCATTTAGCTAAAATTATTCATAACATTGTACCCGTTTAAAAACTACAAATATAGAATTAAAAAAAGCATCGATTTAAGAAAAAAGAAAGAAAAGGATATTGAAATATATATTTACTTATATGTACATTCCATTCATAAAAGAAAAAGAAGAATGTGAAAAACTAACGAACAAATGCTATAAGCATTTTGCTCTCCATCCATAAGTTTTTATATAAAAATATTTTAAACAATCTGCATTTCCCCCCTATCTCTCTCTTTTTCTCAATATATATATATTATTGTTTTCCTTTTACTCATTTCAGTAATGTCCTAAATATCAGCTTACTAATAAAAAATTTATTTTATTTTGAAAATTAATTGAACCACATAGGCAGTATATTTCATTAGAAATACAGTAACGAAAAGGTTAAAACCCAATTGTGGTGTCCGTCACGGAAGAATTATAGCTTACAATACCAACATTTTCTTTCTCACAATAAATATCTGACAGCATTGTAAAGACTAGGAGCCATTTTATTTTCAGTAACTACAGTAGCTAATACTGTGTCTACAATATTTAGTTTATTCAAATCAAAGTATCCCACAACTAAATCTGAATAACTGAAATGTCTGTACTTTCATCAGTTATAACAGAACAATTTTGTGTTTTGCAGATATTTTTTATCACTATTTTTTAATGAAAAACTATTCCACCCTGAATGACATACAAAAATGTTGTCCTTTTCATTGATAATTATTCAGCAATCTGACTATTCAGAAATGCTCTCTTACATACTATCAAAAGATTATTAATATTTGCAAATATTCATAAAAACGCCTAGCAATAAGCAGCTCGGATTTGGCTTTTTGTCAACTCTGTTGAATTTTTTTTAGTCATATATTGAGTAATATTAACACTAGATTTAGCTACAGCAAAACATTACTTATATTTTATAGAAGTTTTCTGTTTCGTTGTCATGGATTTATTTGCATCTCATAATATTGCAGATTTTTACGGTAGCTAGCTTCTTTATTGTTTTTATACTTCTATTTATATCACCTTTTCAAAGCCAATCCTAAAATCTTACAGCCACTCTTCCACGGATGACTGCTGATACCATTTCCATTTTTTAGATAAAAAGCAAATAATACAGAAATGTAGCAAAGTTATGACTGGAAAAATGGGATCACACATACACATGTTATGATAGATGGTTAACATCAACACTGAAGACAAGGGTTGCAAGACACAAAACAACTACTTTTCTACCAGAGCATATATACCATAAGAGATTCAAGCACATCCAATTGATATCAAAATATTTTTAAACAACAAGTTTATATATGAATATATATGTTATTTTATATAATTTGTTTATTTAGCAAAAAGAAAAAAATACAGATTATAAATTATTTTCAAAACCAGAAGTCAGATGGTTGGCGAAAAATTCATATCTGTAGCTCCATATTAAAGAAAGTTATTTTTGGAATTTCATTTAAAAATCTTCATTTTATAATATTGAAGTTCTTGAATGCTTTCTTTGATGTCTTCTTGTCCTCTATAATATAAAATATCATTACACATATTTATAATACAAATACTATTTATCTAATTGCTTTATATCTGGGTGAAGAAGTGTCAGGAAGTCCCAGTGAAGGGAAGACACAATAGAGGTAGACCACGAAAAGCATGGGCGGAGGTGGTGAGAGCAGACCTCAGATCGCTGAAACTCACCAAGGAGATGACGAAGGACCGTGACAAGTGGAGAGATGCTGTGCTGAATAGGACCTATCCAACCCTTGCAAGCAGGGAAAAGCAGACGTAAAATGATGATGATGATGATGATCACATGGTATTACACACATTGCAGCTTACATTTATATTACAAATACTAATTTATTTGTCTAATATCTTTATATCTATTTTTCAATTATAGCAAACTTGTTTAGGTTTTTGTTAATTTTTCAATATTTGTACATATGTTGGAGCAAGATATTTTATTAGGATACCTCTCCAATTATGAAGTGAGAAGGGGATCCTATATTTAGCTGGAGTTAAATCAGGAAAGTGAGGACACTGGTGATGATCTGCACCAGCAACAATTAGTCCATAGCTCAATGAGATCAATAAGACTAATTGCTGTGACAGAGATACAGAAAATGTCTCTTTAACTTTCTCTAAAAGACCTCAAAAGATGTTAAGTAAATATATTCTTTGCATGTTATAAGACTTGGAATTGTCTGTTATAAGACTTGGTAATTGTATACAAATGGCACCTAACAACTTTTTACATCATCAGTACTTTTATATCAGCCTTTTCTCTGCTTACATAGAGACGTTTTTGAGACAATGTTCTATGGCTGGATACCCTTCCAACAGCTAACCCTTATTTTATTAATTTTAAATATAATTAGGGTGTATTTAACACTATAATTCAATATTAGAGCAGGATTTATATAAATGGTTCTCTACTGAGTAGTCATGCACCCTAACTTACAACTATTGTTATTATCATAGAAAAAGGAATATGAGATAAGTGAATTTTATTGACTGAAATGAACGATAGACAGACGAAGTTGTTGTTGTTTAGCCCAAGGTCAAACCTGATTGAAAAGATCTATGATTTAAAGTGCTCCAGTGCTCCAACTGTGACTATTTTATATTTTATATGATGATAGTTTGTAATTTAGTTACTATTTCTAGTAGCTTAGGAAATCATATACAGGCTCCATTGGGTACTCTAACTCACAGCTATTGTGCCTATTATAATGGATTCTGATTTCAACACAAAGCCAACAAATTTGGAGGAGGGGAAAGTTGATTAAATCAACACCAGTGCATTACTGGTACTTTATTTTATCGGCCCTGTAAGGATGAAAGGCAAAGCTAACCCCAGTGGGATTAAACTCAGAATGTAAAGAGCCATAACTATATGTCACAAAGCATGTTGTCCAACACTCTACCAATACTGCCAATCTACCAACTTTATTGTACCTATAAGAGAATGAAAAATGTCTTAAATTGAAATAGACTAATATATAAGGTTGTTGGTGCAACAGTTTAGCCAAAGGTCAGAGGTAATCAAGCAGACATATAATTTAATGTGTTTAGTTTAGGCCCCAATGCATCTAGGAATATGTGGAGGCGCATGGCCTAGTAATAAGGAATTATGATCATAATGTTGTGGGTTCGATTCCTGGACTGGGTTGCATGCTGTGTTGAGCAAAACACTTTATTTCATATTGCTGTAGTATACTAGTATACTCAGCTGAAAATGTGTACCAGCAATAACTTGGGGAGGTAACTCTGCGTTTGACTGGGATCCTGTCCAGGGAGGAGTCATGTACTCTCAGTCACTTCACACCACGGAAACTGATGTGCCTTTGGGCTCAAGATAAACTTTAACTTTTTAACTTTAACATCTAGGAGTACTTTATCTAATGTGTCCTTCTTTTATAAGATGATAACATGTGATTTGATTACTTTTAATGAGCTGAGAAACCACTCATTAACTTAAGAAATCAGGATTCTCTACATAAATTGTGATTTGAGAAATAATTCTTCAGCTAAACATTACATTGATATGTATGTACACAACTTTAGATTTAACAGGATGGGAGAAGGAGATGAAGTACTGTTCATGTTTTCAAAATACTATAAACATCTTTAAGTGCAGTGAAATGGTTAAAAACTATTTAAGTAAGTAACTTATTAATGTTCTGCAGTACTTAATTAGTGCTTGTAATTATCAACAAATTGAGTACTTTACCTGTGAGATAGGGATTTTCGTGGGGTGTTGTGAAACTCAGCTTTATACCAACGTCTCATGATATGAAATTAGAAAAAAAAATAGAAAGATATCTTAAGTCAATAATTTTTTCAAATGTTGAATGACCATAATCCATACACATCACATGTCCATGCAAAACAGTCAGTCTTCTCTCTTGCACACTACATCCGATTCCTCTTACATATCCAGTTTTTCTCTCAGTTTATCCATGCTCTATTGTTTATAAAGATATACATTAAAATAAATAGTAGGAATATATTTTAACAGATTAGCAATAAAAAATCTGGCAGATTAAGTATCAATTCTTACCGACATAATTCTTTCACACTACTGACATCAATAATACGATAATGTAGGAATTCAATAAAGTTTGGCATATATTTCATAAGAAACAGTTTGTCCATATGAATGGAATTTCCAGCCAGGGGGCATTTCTTTTCTGGAACATGTTGTTTCATAAATGTCAATAACTTTTCTTCAGCTGATTGCAAGGTAGTTTTGCTGTTTCTTACTGCTGCAGTCAAACCACTCTATAAAATAGAATTCAAAAATAGAATTCAAACCACTCTATAAAATAAAATTCAAAAATAGAATTCAAAAATAGAGAAGAGAAGTGTTTTATTAAATAAAATATGTTTCACATTTTAACTTTTTTAAAATCTATTTTATATATTAGCTAAGGCTGGTTATTTCTAAAAATGTTGACATTTATATGAATATTTTGAAAAAGGATTTTAAATATTTGTGCAGTTGATGTTGGACAGTAACTCTTTTGTTACTATATATCTAATGAAAACGTCTGTATAATTTTCAAATAATTAAGAATGTGGAAGGATTTAGTAATATCACTAATATTCTCTTTATTTAGCTGGTGTTTGGAGTATAACTTAACTTAAAGATTTTTACAGAAAATAATGATATTTACATAAAAATATACACATAAAATAGTTTTGCATAATAGAAGTGAATTAAGTGAACTGAGTAATGTTGAGAATAATATAAATAGATTATACAGTGAACAACTTAGCTACTCAAATATAACAACTCTTTGATTCAAAGAATCTTTTTTATTTATAATGATGATGATGATGATGTATCAGACAAGTCTATCCTTTTATAGGTCAACATATGGAAAATTCAATTCCTCATTGTGGAATTCTTTGTAAAAAAGATATTCACCAGGCGCATAATGAGAACGAGTGTTTGGATTCAATACGAGGGCTGAAAAAGATGATTGAAAACACTGATCTAAGGCTAAGTACTTCAGCAACTTTCTAAGGATGACCTTATTTTAGAGCATGTTAAGATAATAAAGGGAAAGCCCATAGCTTAGTAATTAGAGTTGGAATAACAATCATGAGGTTGTGAGTTCAATTCCTCGACAGAGCAGTGTGTTGCGTCCTTGAGCAAGACACTTCATTTCACGTTGCTCTAGTTCACTCAGCTGTAGAAATGAGTTGTGATGTCACTGGTGCCAAGCTGTATTGGCTTTCATCATTCCCAACATTGGCGGTGTAAAGATGGGAAATTGATAGGCATGGGCAACTGCTGGTCTTCCACAAAAACACCTTGCCTTGAATGGGAACTTTCTAAGTGCAAATCCCATGGTCATTTATGACCAAAGGGGGTTTTTACACTCTTTATAGTAGTGAGCTGCAAGAAGGGACATATTGATCATATTTATAGACAGGACAACTGATCCAGTAAGAATTGTCTTATTTATGGACATAATACAGCCACAGACTTAATCCATCACTTTGTTTAACAGCAGACTCTACTCTGCTCCAATCATTTTCATCAGGTTTCCAGCTTGAGAATACTTTCTTCTCTCCTACCAAAATTGGAGACCATGAAAAGGGACATGAGAACTGCCATTCCTTTCCTTTCTAATCATTATCATCATCATTTTACATTCGCTTTCCATGTTGACATGGATTGGACAGGTTGTCACAGTTCAAGACCAGATGGATTGGACCCACCCTTCTTGCTCTCATACTTTCCATATTCGATATGGTTTCTGTGGCTAGATGTCCTTCTTAGCACCAACCACCTTACAGTGTCCTTGGTGCATATTATCATGGCACCAGCACTGTCACTTATGCAGAAGGCTCCTCAGTTGAGTCAATGACCAACAACCTCCCTAGCGCTAATGCCATGATAAAACGCACTCGGTAGAGTGCAGGAACATATATAAGCAAGATGCAAACTCCCAACTCATCTGAGAGATCAGTAGCTGTACTTGAATACTGACTGATCTCTGACAACCCATACGACCTTTGCTAACAAGGAAAACGGATGTTAAACGATGACGATGATGAAAACTTATACCAAAAGTCTAAAATTATATGAAAAAATAGGCTCATTTATAAAACAAATAAATGAGAATACAAAATTGAAAATTCAATATATTTTATACCAAAAGACTAGGTAACTGTTGCAGCTAAAGGTCACGTTGACTCCCCAAGTTGTAGTCCTTTCTGTCTCCTTAGATGTCTACAACTGATTGTCCAGCCACATATCTTGCTATGTATACATATAGGAAGACAATTTCATTCATATTAACAGTTACGTATTAGATAGGCAGCTTCATTTATATTAATAGTCACATATTAGATAGACAGCTTCATTTATACTAACAGCTTTATATTTTTCTATAACATTTCCAGAGAAATCTTGTCTGTAGGAAATGTATCCAATTTTCCTTTTCCCCGAAATACTAACCTTCAATGCTTCGTAAATTAGCTTGAAGAGAAGTAACTCCAAAAGCTTATTTTGGATTGTTGCCCTTTGTTTATAACTCTCCCATTGAAAAGGATATAAACAAAGAAGAGATATCAGAATTTGCTGTTGTTTCTGATTCTAAGCAAGAAATATTGTTTGTGCACAGCTTCTTTATGACTTCCTTCAATTATATTCCATGTATGCCAATTGTGTGCAATTTATTAAATAGATTTATGAAACTAATCGCGTTTGTTTTTCTTCAGATACAAATTTGTGATCAAAACAAATATGTTCATTTGCAATAACAAACTCACATACATTACAGTATCATTACTTTATAAAATCTTAAATTTTGGGTAATATTTTAACTTTTTTTTTTCTCTCTCCCCAGGTCTTCAAAAATTGTAATTTATCCCTCGGTCTGAGTGCTCAGTACCTCTGCTTGAGTACTGATTCAGTCTGTGACAACACTTCTAAAACTGGCTAGCAGGGAAAAGACATTAAATGATGATAGATATATTGATTACTAAAGAGTTCTTTCAACAAAGAATATTTTTCTGCTTGTCTAAGATTGTTTGACTGAAAATTAGATTGATAAAATGTGTGATTAACAGTTCAAATATTATCTGGATTTGTCTAACAATTCATATGCAAATAGAGAACTTTTTAATGCCATCACATTTACAACCTCCAACAGAACAAAATTAGAAGATAATTCTTCTTGAAGAGATAACTTACCTTCCCATGGTGTACTTGACACCACTCACCCATACTATTAAGCACATTATCTGGCTGGTGTATTACCATTGGGGAAACCTGACAAGAGGAAATTCAATTCAAAGTTATGATGAAGAACAAGAAATGATTCAACTCAATTATTCTTTAAAAAAAAAAAAACATATTTGGCACAGTATAATTGGATAAATATAAAATATCACTATTTGAATTATTGGAAAAAAAAATCTAATTTTATTTTTTTTTACTCTTTTTTCATTATATGAAGGATACAATGTGACATAATTAAATTTTATTTACCAAGGGAGTAATAATTCATATCCTATCACTAGTGCTGAATATTTATTAAACACCATTAATTCTTTCTTGGTAGAATTGCATGGGTACAGTAGTGACACACACCATTTCTTGGGCATATTTTTTAATGATGATGATAAGAGTCAATCTACTCACCAGGTCAGAATACAGCTGGTTTCGTTTTCTTCTTCTTGAGAGAGAGAGAGAGAGAGAGAGAGAGAGAGAGACTCCCAGTACTGGACTGGTACTGTTTTTATCAACCTTGTAAAGGTGAAAGGCAAAGTTGACCTCAGCAGGGTTTGAACTTAGAATGCTGAGAACTGAAACAAACAACAAAGCATTCAAAAAGGCACACGTGCAACTAAAGCTCACATCTCACTATGGTCTATTGGAGAAATAAAGGATGCAAGCAGGTATTGAGTTTTATAGCTAGATGCTTTTTCTTGTGACACCTACACAACCACTTTACAGTGTGGGCAGAGGGCTTTTTATCATGACACTTACATGACCACTTTACAGTGTGTGCTGGGTGCTTTTTGTCGTGACACCTACATGACTAGTTTACTGTGTGGGCTGAGGGCTTTTTGTCATGACACCTATATGACCACTTTACAGTGTGTGCTGGGTGTTTTTTGTCGACATCTACATGACCAGTTTACTGTGGGTTGGGTGCTTTTTGTTGTGACTCCCACCTGACCACTTTACAGTGTGGGCTGGGTGCTTTTTATTGTGACACCTACACACGATCACTTTACTGTGCAAATGTTGACGTTAGGAAGGGCATCCAGCTGTAGAAACCAAACCCAAAGTAGTTCTGATGAGCTAAGCACAGTGACCTGACATGGCATTTCTCACAACAGGACAACTCGTCTAACCATGCTAGCATGAAAAAATGGACATTAAACAGTGATGATGATTCTAAAGACTCTTTTGGAGATATGAGAGCAATTAATTATAGTATCAACATTTATATTTTTCTTTACTTCGATCGTTTCAGTACCAAATTTCAAATGAAAGACATTTTCTATGAATTTCAAATAATTCTTTAAATAATCAAGAATGAGGAAGGATTAAGTAAAATAACTAACTTCGGCATTATTTAGTTGGTGTTTGGAATGTAACTTGAAAGTTTTTACATAAAATTATGATGGAAGGTTTTCAAAATGAAAGGTTTTGTATCATAAAATCATGGGCGGTTTCAGGGGCTTTGGTATGAAAAGGGTTAAATATGATACTTTAATCAATTGTCTACTTACCTCAGCTATTATATTCAACTGACTGTCTGTGACAATACAGGCTATTTCAAGAATATTATCCTTCTCTACATCAAGCCCAGTCATCTGCCAGTGAAGAAAGAAATCAATATCTTATTAAACACAAATGACTATATCAAATAATGAACAAATGTAACCTTAATTATTTATAAATAGTTCTTCGTTTTTCTGGTTCTTTATTGGGTTTTATATTGTACATATAAAACATGTAAAAAGAAAAGGATATGATATTTTGAGACCTTCAGTACTTTTAAAGATGAAAGCACAGGGCCTGGTGGTTAAATTGTTAGACTTATGATCATAGTGTCATGGGTTTGATTCCTGGACTGGGTTGTGTGTTGTGTTCTTGAGCAAAACACTTCATTTCAAGTTGCTCCAGTATACTTAGCTGAAAATGAGTAGCAGCAGTAGCTAGGGGTTTAACCCTGCAATGGACTGGCGTCCTGTTCAGTGGGGAGTCTTGTATTCTCAGTCGCTTAACACCAAGGAAACCAGGATAAGCACTGACCTAATGAGCTTCCGGGCTTGAGACAGACTTTAGACGCTAGCAAAATGCTAAACAATTCTTTTTTGTAATGTTTTGAAGATCTTGCTAGGGTTAAAATATTATCTACATTTATTTAGTTTTATTTCACCATTTACCATTTTCCAGTCAATTGCCAGTAATTATGTCAACTAAATGCAGGTTGTTTTGTTTGCCACATCAAGTTGAAGCTAATAACAGGCCACAGCCAGAGTCAATGACCCCTAAATTCTGAAACCAGCCAGACTGTGAAGAGTTGGTGGGAATAATCCTGATGGTCTTATCCTTTTCCCTTTGTAGGATGCCAATATCAGCAACTCTTTTACTACATCTCACATTCCAGAAGCAGGGGTCACTATTTTTAGATGAATGTTGGTGATTCACACGATAAATGCACCCAATACACGCTGTAAAGTGGTTGGTGATAGGAAGGGCATCCAGCCATAGAAATCTTACCAAACAAAGGGTGGGGTGTCCCTCAGTTGTGTTCAAGGAATGACAACTTCTCCTGAGCACTTGATGGAATGTGAGACCGTACATAAGCGAGACACAGATCCCTGGCCTACCTGGGAGATCACTGGCTCCGCTTCAGTACGGACATAGACCCGTCCAACCCTTTCTTTCAGAGAAAGCGCTCGTTGAAACGACAATGATGATAGTAGTGGAACTAAGGTTTTTGATATTTCTAGCAGCTTACCTTACTGAAGTATCAGGTGATGCTCAAAATGATGATTGGCTATTTCAGGTCCTTGGCCTTACTATCACCTAAAGTAAAGCCCTTAGTGTCATGGCTTGTCTCAAAATTGTTTAGAAGGAAACACCAACATTCCCTGTTGTAGTGTGTAATAGAGCCACACCCTAAACCCTTCAAAGTAAAAAAAAAGTCTGCCTCGAGCCCTGAGGCTCATTAGGCTCGTGCTTATCCCGATTCCAGTGGCGTGAAGCGACTGGGAGTATAAGACTCCTTCCTGGACATGACGCCAATCCATCGCAGGGTTAAACCCCAGCTATTGCTGCTACTCATGTTCAGATAAATATACTAGAACAACGTGAAATGGAGTGTTTTGCTCAAGAGCACTACACACAACCCAGTCCAAGAATCGAACCGACGAAATTATGATTGTATGTCCTACAACCTTACCACTAGGCCACGTCCCTCCACCTTGGCTGGGTGGTGTATCTCAGTTGTACCCCAGGGACAAAATGTCAATGGCATTGCTGTACAGAACTGTCAGCAACACAACCTTAACTCATTCCTCAAGCGGGTTGACACTTCCGGATTTTGCAGAGGAAAACAGCAGTTCAGAGACGGAGAATACCGAAGATCTCGATGGGTAATCAGCACGAAAAGAAAGCAGTCACTGAAGTCTCAATACTTGGTTATCTTTCGCTCCTCTTCGTTACGGGCAGCGGTGACCAATTTGTATAATAATTTTACTTTGTTTTCATCAATTCCGTTTATATTTTTTTGGTTTCATTTCAGTTACAATTGACTTTCACTTTATTTTTTATTAGGACATACACTTGTTGTTTATTAGTTGAGTGTGTTACAAACTAAAGAAAGAATGGATAAATAAATACCTCCAGATCCACCCACACTATACGTTCATTAATAGAGTCTGACATGCTGTGAATATATTGGTTGAATAACGGGTAATGTAGAACTCCACGTTGATATTTTAAGAGTAAAGGAGATAATGTTCGCAGACACCGGAAGATATTCATAAGAGGATTTTAAAATTTCTTAAAGAATAGAATTTGTATAGAGAGTGCCCGGAAGTAGAAAAGGTTACGAAACTGAAGAGGTTAGCGAGAGAGAGGCATTGGCAATGGCAGAAAAACAGCGGCGTTATGAGAAAATAGAGTTCTTAGGAGAAGGACAGGTAATATATTCTATTTTTTCTAGTCTTAATTTATTGCAATGTAGTTCTATGTAACATTTTTTCTGATTAGATATGTTATTTGTCTTCTTTTATTCTGATATCACCATAATATTACAAGTTGTTTCATCACATTCTTAGTGTTTACATAAACGTTTTACTATTTTTCGACGTTAAAGCTATCTCATTCCAACCACATGTGGTAATTATCATAACTTTTATTCACTTAAATTAATAAGATTAACAACAACAAATCGCTATGCGTTCAGTTTTTTTAAATTAAGTATAGAGCATCTGACAAGATACTTGCTTTCATCTTCATCTCATAAATAATTGTTTCATATATATATATAGTGGAGCCTCAGCTCACGAACGCCTCGCATCACGAACAAATCTGTTCACGAACAATTTTTCCGAACATACAACGTCTGGGATGACGAATGGTGTCTCGAGTAACGAACACGCAAGCCGACAAGCTGGGAGTACCGGTGGAAAAGTGTCGCCGTGTAGTTAGTTACTTTGCTGATATCTATATTCTCTACATGTTAGTTCTATCTTTTTCTCTCCTGAGAAGATATCATAACCCATACCATATTTCATTGTATTAATTTCTTACATAGACCAGAAAACAACTGTTATATAGAGGAGTTAATTATTCCCTGGAGCTATTGCATCTGCCGGGAATAAGAGGATACTTTTTCTGAGTGAACAGCAATTTGTTTATGATGCTTGTGTATGAAGCACATTATTGCATGGTTGGAACATATGGATACTGTATGTAGAGGATGTGTGAAGAGTTAGAAAGAAATGACATAAGCGAATCTCACTGGATGTATAATGTAAGAATAATAGAGCACAAATTAGCTGATAAAAAAAACTTAGTGTAAAAAGAATTAAGTGGAGCATGAAAGAAAAAAGATTGTTATGGTACAGGCACGAGATGCTTATGAACGATAACAGTTGAATAAAGAAGTGATAAGCAATCGAAGTGGAAGATCAAGAAAATTATAGAAAGTGTTCTCAATTAACAAGAAAAACCCCATCCAACTCATGCAGGCATGGAAAAATGGATATGATATAAAAATGATGATGATATGAATTGAGATTTATACTTTTCTTAAGTACATTACATCACTGACTGTCTCAATATACTTCACCTATATTCTATTTCAGTTTGCTACAGTATACAAAGCCAAAGATCTTGTAGATGATACAATTGTAGCTGTCAAGAAGGTAACATTTTCAATTTATAACCTCCCAAAATGAATGGGAGCCATGCTGCAAATGTGTGTGTGTATGTTTATATATATATAGAGAGAAAGAGCGAGTGATATCATCATCATCATCATCATACGTCTGCTTTTCCCTGCTTGCAAGGGTGGGACGGGAACTGATTCTGGCTTGATTTCTACAGCTGGATGCCCTTCCTAACACCAACCTCATTTACAGTGAGTGCTGGGTGCTTTTTTTGCCGTGGCACTTCCACGACCACTTTGCAGTGGAATGATATGGACCCTAGTCCCTATCATCTCATTTCTACAGCTGAGTAAAGTGGAGCAATGTAAAATAAAGTGTCTTGCTCAAGGAAACAACACATCACCTGGTCTGAGAATTGAACTCACAACCTTTCGATTGCAAGGCCAATGCTCTAACCACTAAGCCATGTGCCTCCATATGTATATATGTACATAGTCTATTGGTGTGTAATAATTAATTACTATTGATTCACCAGTTTGAGTGGACAATGCCAATGTGGTATTTTACGTTTGGTATTACGCCATAGTTGATATCTTTAAGAAGCAGAATGATAATAATAATAACAAGTAGGAATGAGGTATCACTATAGCATCATCATTATTATTTATTCACAAGGGTGGTGGATTGGCAGTATCGGTAGAGGGTCTGACGCCATGCTTTCCAGCATAGTTACGTCCCTTTACGATCTGAGTTCAAATCCCGCCGAGGTTGACTTTGCCTTTCATCCTTACGGGGTCGATAAAATAAAGTACCAGTAATGCACTGGGTAATTGCTGGCCTTGTGCCTAAAGTAGAAACAATTATTATTTATTCACATGTGATGTGCATTTCATGATCGATCAGCTCAAGGTATGATTGGTTTCGATCTGGTCTGATTCTAGAATCGATCACTCACCAGACTTGTGAATAAACATAATGATGCTATATTGATACCTCATTCTTCTTCTTATATATATATATATAACTTGTATATATATATAGCTAACTTGTATATATATATAGCTAACTTGTATATATATATAGCTAACTTGGTCATTTGCAATTCGAACACATGTATACTTGTATCGGTGTTCATCCTTCTCATAAATTCAATTGTATTACACGGCTTGGAAAGATTCCCTTCCTTGAGCTATTTAATTGTAAAAGATTATTTTGAGTTTCTAACTCAATCTATGATATATATATTCAGTTACTTTTCATAGTTAATGCTAAGATTTACTCATAACACAATATTTTGTTTTCAAACATTATTATGAACTCAGTTGTTTTCACATCGTTAAATTGAAGGTTTATTGCAACAATCATTGTTGTTTGGTTATACTGAAGATTATAATGCTATACAGACAATGATAGCAACTTTTTTTAAAACTAACAGTAATCATTGTATTTGAATTATTTCATGGCTTTTTAGATTAAAATTGGCACAAGAGCTGAAGCAGCTGATGGTATAAATCGTACTGCTTTACGGGAAATCAAAATACTTCAGGAAATCAGCCATCCTAATATTATTGGTGTAAGTTTTATTTTCTCATTATTTCAAATTATTTTAGTCTTTCAAGTCTTCTATTCAATTACATTTACTAAATGTTTAATTCTCTATTTTGTGAGATACTTAGTTGAAAAGCAACCACAAATATTAATTTTAATGGAATCGTATTTTAACTCTTTTGTTACCATATTTTTAATGAGACACTACCTATAATTTCCAAATCATTTTGAAAATATTCAAGAATTTGAAGGGATTTAGTAATATAACTAATTTTCTCAGTGTTAAACTGGTGTTTGGAACATAGCAAAGGTCCTTAAATAGAACTATGATAGAAGATTTGTAGATAAATATAAACACTTTAAAGTAAACAGCTATGTTTCATAGAACCAGGGACAGTTTCAGACGGTTTGGTATCAAAAGGGTTAAAGAAGATTTCTATGTTATCAACAAAAATCCTCATGATACAACATTCCTGATTCTAGGCAGTCGACCGTCTTCATTATTAGCAATGTTTAATTCATTGTAGAATCTGGCCTGAGAATTGGCAAGGCTGTATTTATCCCAGCTCTTTGCATTCGGAGTTCAAATCCCACTGAGGTCAACTTCACTTTTCATTGTTTTAGGAGTTACTAAACAAAGTACCAGTCCAGGGACAGTAGATTAATGGAATTGTTTAAGATTTGAGCAGGATGCCTTATGATATCTATTCTGACTCTGTGTATCACAGTTCAAATCCTGCTTCTTATCACTGAAAAACCAGTGAGGATTCTGCCAGGAGTTGTGACTGATGTGTAGTATCAACATTGAAACATAATTTCCTTATCTGATCAGATTGTTGACTCCTTTTGGGAATCTAAATATTGAGTAATATAGAATATGGAGTAAAATAGAAATGATTTTAGCTTCATGTTTATTATGTCTCTGGAATTCAACAGACTAATCATTTAGTGTTTTTCTTTATGTTGTTATTTTTATTATTTTCATTATGTTGTTTATTTTTATTGCAGCTACTAAATGTTTTTGGACACAAATCAAATGTTAGTCTTGTATTTGACTTTATGGAGACTGACCTTGAGGTAAGTTCCATTTATGATATTTCATTATAATATTGGCTTTTGATATTATTCATTCAGGGAATTGGCAGTATCGGTAGAGGGTCGGACGGCATGCTTTGACGCATAGTTACGGCCCTTGCCATTCTGAGTTCAAATCGCGCCAAGGTTAACTTTGCCTTTCATCCTTACGGGGTCGATAAAATAAAGTACCAGTAATACACTGGATAATTGCTGGCCTTGTGCCAAAAGTAGAAACAATTATTAGAATATATACCTATAGTGGATTGGGAGCTTGGAAACAATTATAGTAATTGACAGATTTTGTAATGCGTGTGCCAATGTGTTATGGTGTATGGTATTGACATTGTAGGCAGAAAGTTTTCAACTGTAATATCTTAAGCAGAGATGAACAAGCAGTTGTGGTTGTACGCAAGAAAAGATAGTTATGCTAGTATGATCATTTGATGTGTAAGATGTATGAAAATACTATGAGCTGATAGTATTAGTGGAAACATAGGCAGATGTAAAACATAGATAAGGTTTCATTGGCCTACTTGATATATGAGATGCTCAAGTAGATGAGAAGTAGATATTACTTTGGATACAATGCTAGTCTATCACAAGTAATGTTACAAGAGATCTAGTACATAGTCATGACAGTTTGCTGAACTCAGAGAATGTAATAAGATGTTTTCTTTATTGCTTAGGAGGAAGGACATTGCTCATGACTTTATCAGAGCCTCTGAAACTTTTAAGAGACCTGGTTTGAATGCTTGCATCAAAGTGAACTCAGCTAAAGGCACCCAAGAACCAGATGATGATGTTAAACTGGGAAATAGATTAAGTGTACATACTTAAAATACTTTACTCTCATCTCTTTACACTCTGAGATCAAATCTTGCTATAATCAACTTTGTTTTATTCCTTCAGAGTTGACAAAATAAGTCCCAGACCAGCACTGATTATATTCAGTCCCTACAAATCTATGTCATAGTGCCAATGTAACAAAAATCAAAATTATTATTTATAGCTACAAATCAACCCTTGTGATTCATAAAGAAAGCATTATTTATAGCTACAGTACCCAACAAAATGTGTAGCCATATTTGGTTACTTCCCTTTATGCTCTGCGTTCAAATCCCAAGTTTGACTTTGCTTTTCATCAGGCCAGAGCTTATCCTACTTTCTCTGAATATGGAAAGTTTATTTTTCTTGTTTGTTTTGTTTCAATTTCAGATAATCATAAAAGATTCCAGCATTGTGTTAACACCATCTCATATCAAATCATATATTCTACAAACCTTGGAAGGTCTTAACTACCTTCATGCACACTGGATTTTGCATAGAGTAAGTTATTTATGAGGTTTCTCTCCTGATTGTTTTTATTTATTATGTTAGCATTGACTGTTTGCTCTTTCTTTTATATAGTCAAATAAACATATTTTAATGCTATCATCAGTTTAACATGATTGTACATATTATGCATACACTGTCACCTATAGGAATATAAAATTTGATGAAAAGTACCCTCTGTAAGTGTGATATTGTGCCAGAGTCACAATAAAATGACTCCAGTACATGCTGCAAGGATGTTGGCATTAAGAAGGGCATCTAACTGTAGAAACTAAGCTAAAAATGGAGCATATGAGCAAGATATGGTCATCTGACTAGTCCGATCTCAGTATATGGTAGCTGTCTATCTCATGCAAGATAGGAAAAAAAGACTTTAAACAGTGATGATTGGGATGAACCAAATTTAAGTAGTGTTCATGTATAAATGACTCTACTGTCTGTAGAGTAAACATCATACTACCTCCTAAAAAAATAGGTAACAACACAAAATGATTTTGTGTAATAGATAAAAATGGCTTTCCAGTGCTTTTAATAAGAGAAGGAGACATAAGAATGTATATTTACTCGGAAGGTATGGTGACTGGTAGCATAGGATAAAATGCCATTGTGGTATTTGTTCTGGCTGTACATTCTGAGTTCAAATACCAGCAAAGTCTGGGGTCGATAAAATAAAGTGCCAGCCAAGTACTGGGGTTGATTTAATCAAATTTGCCCTTCCCCAAATTTGCTGGGTTTGTGCCTTAGAAATCAATGTTCTGAACTGTAGATCTAAAGTTTCAGTTTTTTGTTGGTACATTTTGATTGTTTAACTCAGGGATCCCCAAACTATTGGCCTCTTATGGACTTCTTCAGTGGTAGAAATATAGACATTAAAATGGTATATGGTTAATGTGGTGCCAATGGTGTAAAAGTAGGCATTAGGGGCTAGTGATAGATTAAGTCCACCACTCAAGCAGGATTTGAACTGAGAGCATAAGGAACTAGACCAAATGCTGCAAAGCATTTTATTTGGAACTCTAATAATTCTGCCCACCTACTGTGATGGACTGATAATTAATTTTATTGATCTTGAAAATGATGAATGGCAAAATTGACCTTTGTAAGATTTGTACACATAAACATTCAAACAAAGACCAGTTCACCACCTTTTATTAAGAGGTCATTTTTATTCTAATGTTTATTTTCTTGTTAGGATCTGAAACCCAATAATTTATTAATTAACACTGAAGGAGTTTTAAAACTTGGAGATTTTGGTTTGGCCAAATTTTATGGCTCTCCCAATCGAATATATACACATCAAGTTGTTACAAGGTTAGTATCATCAAAACCTTCTTTTCTCTTTCTTCGCAACTCATTCTGATAATGTTGAGTGCTTATGTCTGATTACACTATAATTATTTGATTGCTTAGATCAATCAGCATGGATTATTGAACCAAGAACAAACACACATGCATCATCATCATCATTTTTAACGCCCATTCTCCATGCTAGCATGGGTTAGACAGGTTGACACAGTTGAGGCATTCTATACTAAATTTGATATATATATATATATATAATCAAGGATATGAAGACTGGTAAGGCGGCTGGGCCTTCGGAAATAGTTGCTGAGATGCTGAAGGCATCTGGCACGGTGGGACACACCATGGTCACCCGCATAGTTAACCAAGTCGTACAGAATGGGGTTGTTCCGAAGGACTGGCATAGCAGCATCATCGTTAACTGTTATAAGGGTAAAGGAGACGCCCTAGATAGGAGTAACTATAGAGGCATTAAATTAATCGACCAGGTCATGAAGGTCACGGAAAAAGTAATAGCGCAACTAATCAGAGAGAGAATTGACCTAGATGAAATGCAGTTCGGGTTTGTGTCAGGCAAAAGTACCACAGACGCTCTTTTCATAGTACGACAACTACAGGAGAAGTACCTAGCTAAAGGTAAACCCCTCTACTTAGCTTTTGTCGACTTGGAGAAAGCCTTCGACAGAGTCCCCCGCTCCATTATCTGGTGGGCTCTTAGAAAACTAGGCGTTGACGAATGGCTTGTGAGGGCTATACAAGCCATGTATAAAGAAACAGTCAGCAAGGTTAGAATTAACAACGAATATAGTGAAGAGTTTAGCGTAAAAGTTGGCGTCCATCAGGGCTCTGTTCTCAGTCCACTACTATTTATTATTGCCCTTCAGGCTATAACAGAGGAGTTCAAGACAGGCTGCCCATGGGAACTCCTATACGCAGACGACCTGACACTCATAGCGGAATCAATGGCCGAGCTAGAGAAGAAATTCCAAACATGGAAGCACGGCCTAGAGTCAAAAGGACTTAAAATTAACCTGGCTAAGACCAAAGTACTAGTTTGTAGGAAAGAAAACAAGGCGGCGGTCCCTTCTGGGAAATGGTCGTGCTCGGTGTGTAGGAAAGGCGTAGGTAGAAACTCCATTTTATGTCCTAAATGCAAAGTATGGGTGCATAAAAGATGTAGTGGGATCACAGGTAAGCTAACTAAGAACATAGATTTTACATGTGGCCGGTGCTCTGGTGCAATAAGTAGCAGCAAGTGCCCACAAACTACTAGCTCTTTCAATTGCGCAGAGGGTTCTATAGAAATAGTGGACAGCTTCCGTTACCTGGGCGATAAAATCAGCAGTGGGGGAGGGTGCTCTGAAAGTACAGTAGCTAGAGTCAGAACTGGTTGGAAAAAGTTCAGAGAGCTTATACCACTATTAGCTGCTAAAGGGTTCTCACTAAAAATGAAAGGCAGGTTGTACGATGCCTGCATACGAACAGCAATGTTGCATGGCAGTGAGACCTGGGCATTGTGTGCAGAGGATATACGCAGACTAGAGAGGAACGAAGTTTGCATGCTCCGCTGGATGTGTAACAGTAATATACGTGAACGGCAAAGCATAAACGAACTAAGGAAAAAATTAGAGATAAGAGGGATCAGATGTTGTTTACTCGAGAGAAGGCTACGTTGGTATGGACACGTGATGCGCATGAAAGTCGATAGCTGTATAACAAAGTGCAGGGCAATAAAGATAGACGGTAGTCACGGAATAGGCAGACCTAGAAAAACCTGGGACGAGCTGATAAACTCCGACATCACACACTTACACCTCTCCAAGACAATGTCACTGGACCGAGACCTTTGGCGGTACTCAGTAACAGAGAAGACCCGCCTTACCTAAATATATAGTAAAACCTACTCCAGCCAGTAGGCATCTCTAACAAAATACACCCCGTCCCACCACCACCACCCCCACCCGATCCACACCACCCCGTTCTATGTAAAGTTATGTTGGTGCCGCGCCATCGAGGCCGAAACAAATGAGATCGTGTAGGTGTCACGACAAAAAAACACACAGTCCACGCTGTAATGTGGCCGTGTAGGCAACACGGTAAAAACCTCCCAGACCCACACTGTAAATGTGGTTGGTGTTAGGAAGGGCATCCAACTGTAGAAAACCTGCCAGACAGTCCTATGCGAGCAAGACAATCACTCTTGCCTCAAGTGGGACTACCCCCGTCCAAACCCATGCAAGCGTGGAACACGGACGTTAAACGTTGATGATGATGATGATGATGATAATCATCATCCTCATTATTTAATGTCTGCTTTCCCTGCTAGCAAGGGTTGGATGGGTCTATATAGACCAAGTCAGTACTGAATCAGTAAGTGGGGTTCTGCATTTTGTTATGTATGCTCTCGCGTTCTACTGAGTGCCCAAGAGAGGTTGTCATGTCTTTGACACAACTGAAAGGTCCTCCCAACCCTTTGTTTGGCAGGCTTTCTATAGCTGGATGCCTTTCCTATCACCAACCACCTTACAGTGTGAACTAGGAGCTATGAAATTTTAAAATGCATGTAATTTATTTTCTCTTATTAATTTCTTTATAACTTGTCTTTTCATTATTTTGTTTTTTTTTGTTTTTTCTATTTAATTGAAAATAATATTTTTTGTTGTAGATGGTACCGATGTCCAGAATTGCTGTTTGGTGCCAGGAACTACAGTACTGGTGTTGACACCTGGGCTGTAGGTTGTATTTTGGCGGAACTACTGCTTAGGGTAGATTATGTTTTATCTATATTTTGTACTCTCTATTCTGTTTTATCTTTTGATCAACTCGAGGTGTAAGTTATGCCTAGAAGGAAAATTGACTGGTAAGAGAAGCAGAGGTCAGCAGCCAAAACGATAGCTTGACAATGTCAACTTATGGACTGGACTCAGCCTTTGCTCTTAAACTCTGCTGTTGGTGATCGAACTTTGTGGAGAAAAATATCTCATGTTGATGCGCATTCTGCAACTGGCGGAGTTTAGCATCTGGATATATTTTGTTTTATCAATATTTACTCATATTTCAGTTGTTTGTTCTTGTTATGGCTCACATCTTGTATTTTTAACAGGCTTCCTCTTAATCCTTTTGATATCGTTGTGTTTTTATTTATTTTAAAATGTTTATATTTATCTAAAAACCTTCCATCATAACTTTCTGTAAGAACTTTGGTTAAATTATGTTTCAAATACCAGCTTAATTAGTAGAAAGTTATATCACTTCCCAAATCTTTCAAAATTAAAAATTATTTGAAAATCCATTAGAAATATGGTAATGAAAGGATTAAGGTTGCTTCTCATAGGAGATTTCTTGGGTGTTTTAATGATGAAGTTTCTAGTCCTATCATGTCACCAGTCAACTCAGAATGCACAGACCTGGAACAACTATTGCAAGGCATTCTTTTGGCTGTTTTAATAATTCCAACAATCCTCTGCCTTGGATTGGTACTTTATTGACCTTGATGGATTAACCCTTTTGATACCACCCCCACCCAAAACCACCTCCGTCTATGTAACAAGACAACTGATTTCGAAGGGTTCCTATTAAAATTAAAACTTTCCAACATAGATTTATCTAAGACCATTTTGTTATGTTTACAAATGGCATCTTAATGAAACCATGATTGTAATAAAACCCTCCAAATTCTTTGTTAATTAAAAGGGTTAAAAATTTTGACCTTTGCAGAATTTGAACTCTGAGCACAATGAACCAGATCAAAAATTTAATCAGGCACTCTAATGACTTTCCCAAAACTGCTTTCTTTTTTTATGATTTTTTTTTTATTATTATTTTTATTGTGGAAATTAAGTTGATATTATCGAGGAAATTGTAACTTTCCTGTCACTACTTTTGAGAAATAGTACTATTTCAGAATGTACTGGGAAAGCCATTACAAGGGAAATAGAAAAGCTAGGGGATATAAGTGGAACCAGATGTGGTGTGCAAGAAAGAAGACTGCATTGATTTGGACCAGTGATATATGGATGAAGGATACTTGATGAAGAATACTTGATGAAGAAATGCCAGGATATACCAGTGGAAGGAAGCTACAGTAGAGGAAGACTGAGAAAAACCTAGACAGAGGTCATTGGTGAAAGCTGATCACAAAATGCTGAACCTCACTATGTGGGTGAAAAAGAATATACACACACATACATACATTTATAATTATATATTACTTTATATGATGTTTTAGTTATTTATATATTGTTTTATTTTATTTTAGGTTCCTTTTCTGCCAGGTGAAACTGATCTTGACCAATTGACGAGGATTTTTCAAGCTATGGGTACACCTACAGAAATCACATGGCCGGTAAGTTATGCTGGGTACTTCAGCTAGGATGTAGCTGAGATGATTGAAAAGAAGGGGAAGAAAAAAATATGCATATGTTACCCATTTAAACCTTTTGTTATATTTTTAGTCTACCCTGTAAAGTGGTTATAGATAGTGTCTTGATGAAATATCACCCTGCAAGTTGTTGGCATTTAAAAGGGCATTCATCCAGAGAAAACCTAGCCAAAAACAGTGTATGAGCAAGACATGATCATTTGATCTTTCTGGCCTCATAACATGACAGCCCATCTAACTCATGCAAGCATGAAAAATAGATGTTAAATCGTGATGAAAATGATAATGGTGATTTCTAATGAAATGCACTGTATTTCAATCAATTAATGCATCATTTCTGAGGGATTTGCTAAAATCATTTATTATTTATATCATGACTTAAAAGGTTTTTTTATGTAAAATTAGGTTGAAAGATTTTAGTTCAAATAGAAATCCATTAAAATAGGTAGTTTTGTTCAGAGACAGAACTGGTTTGGAGCAGTTGGATATCAAAAAGGGTTAGAAATATATAATTTCAAAATTATATTCCTCTTTCCTCATCATTGACAAATATGGAGAATACTTATGACTGAGTGAATAGGGTGCTGAATAGCTATTTGTTTAAACTCTGCCACCAGCACTGTGTTGTGTCTAGGGCTGATAATAAACTTTTAATAGTTCAGTCTATTTAGGTCCCACAACTGAGGTAATTCCTGGTTATAAACAGCTGCAGCACTCAAATTGAGAAATATTTTGATGGCTTGCATACTTGGTTCAATTCTTCTGACAGGAAAAGTTATTTGTGATAGAGGAGAACATTTATTTCTCCTCATCCATTGAATGCTAATGGAACTGGAGGTCTTCCCCATTTAGAAAATAATTAGTTAAGCATCATTGGTAGCCATTGAAGCTAACTGTTCTAAGTTCATTAAATGTTTTCCCCTTTATGTACGTATGTCAGTGAAATTATTTCTTAGTCCACCCTCAACGGTGGTAGTGCTGGTACCACAACAAAAACACCCAGTCCACCCTGTAAAGTGGCTGTACTGGTGCCATGACAAAAAACTTCCAATCCACTCAGTAAGGTAGTCATGCTGGTAGCACAAAAAAATAAAAGCACCCAACCCACTCTGTTAAGTGGTCATCCTGGTGCCTTGACAAAAAGCACCCAGTCCACCTTTAAAGTGACAGTGGTGATGCTATGACAATAGCTCCCAAAACATGCTGTAATGTGGTTAGCATTAGGAAACAGAGCCCAAAACAAATCTGTATGAACAAGACATAGTCACCTGATATGGCTAGCCTCATAACGTGACAACTTTTCTAACCCACCAATGGAAGCATGGAAAATAGACATAGGTGGTGGTGGTGGTGATGATGATAAACTGTATTTTGTTTGATATCTTTACTCACAAGGCTAGCTGGTGGACCAGAAATGAGTAAGAATAAAGGTATAACCAGCAGACTGTTCTGTGAAGTGGCCTTCTTCAGATAGTCTCATTTCATACAAGGCCATTATGTCCATTGATCTGAAGCTATGATGGAGATCAATTGCCCATGGTGTTGAGTAGTGGGATGGAAATTAAAGTCACAAGCTCTACTTGTCCAATTCTTACTGGCAAAGAAAACAGACATTAAATAATGATGATGATAGTCATGAAGACAGCTTCTTAACCTCAGTCAAGCTTATATGCACATAAATTTTCATTAAAATCTAATCTCATCAATGGTCTAAAAGCATACATTGTTACCAAATGTGGTTGGTAACTTTCCCCACTCTTCCCCAGACTTCCGGCGGTGTGTTTTAATTAGAAACTATTATTACACTGTGTGTTTTAATTAGAAACTATTATTACACTGTGTGTTTTAATTAGAAACTATTATTACACTGTGTGTTTTAATTAGAAACTATTATTACACTGTGTGTTTTAATTAGAAACTATTATTACACTGTGTGTTTTAATTAGAAACTATTATTACACTGTGTGTTTTAATTAGAAACTATTATTACACTGTGTGTTTTAATTAGAAACTATTATTACACTGTGTGTTTTAATTAGAAACTATTATTACACTGTGTGTTTTAATTAGAAACTATTATTACACTGTGTGTTTTAATTAGAAACTATTATTACCAAATGTTTTCTAGAGACATTTTTTAATCCTAATGTCGTTAACAAGAATATTATTATTTCCTACCTCTATTTTCAGGACATGAAAGAGCTTCCTGACTACATCCAATTCAAGGAATTTCCACCAAATCCTCTAAGTTCTATATTTACGGCAGCACCAGATGATTTACTGGACCTGATGGCAGAATTACTCAAGATGGATCCACTGAAAAGAGCAACAACTGCAAAAGTACATTTTCTACTTGTATATCTAAAATATTAACCCTTTTGATACTAAACTGTCTGAAATCACCTGCATTTATGATACAAAATTAACCATTTAAAAATGTTTTTACTTATTTTAAATCCTTCCATCATAATTTTATTTGAGAAATTTTTATTAAGTAATATTCTATATATCAGTTTACTAATGGAAGGGTTGAACAGGTGCATTTTATTGTGGCACTAGCACTAGAGATGTTATGTTTTTGGTACAACTCAAATATCTTCTTGACCCTTTGTTAGGCAAGTTTTCTGTGAATGAATGCATCTTTCATGGCACCATAAACCATAATCAGAGAAATTGTGTTGTGACTGAAAGGTCATCACAACCCTATAAGCTATATAAATATACATATATATATATGTATATATATGTATATATGTATATATATGTATATATATATATATGTATATATATATATATGTATATATATATATATGTATATATATATGTATGTATTATGTCCTAAATGCAAAGTATGGGTGCATAAAAGATGTAGTGGGATCACAGGTAAGCTAACTAAGAACATAGATTTTACATGTGGCCGGTGTTCTGGTGCAATAAGTAGCAGCAAATGCCCACAAAATACTAGCTCTTTCAATTGCGCAGAGGGTTCTATAGAAATAGTGGACAGCTTCCGTTACCTGGGCGATAAAATCAGCAGTGGGGAGGGTGCTCTGAAAGTACAGTAGCTAGAGTCAGAACTGGTTGGAAAAAGTTCAGAGAGCTTATACCACTATTAGCTGCTAAAGGGTTCTCCCTAAAAATGAAAGGCAGGTTGTACGATGCCTGCATACGAACAGCAATGTTGCATGGCAGTGAGACCTGGGCATTGTGTGCAGAGGATATACGCAGACTAGAGAGGAACGAAGCTTGCATGCTCCGCTGGATGTGTAACAGTAATATACGTGAACGGCAAAGCATAAACGAACTAAGGAAAAAATTAGAGATAAGAGGGATCAGATGTTGTTTACTCGAGAGAAGGCTACGTTGGTATGGACACGTGATGCGCATGAAAGTCGATAGCTGTATAACAAAGTGCAGAGCAATAAAGATAGACGGTAGCCACGGAATAGGCAGACCTAGAAAAACCTGGGACGAGCTGATAAACTCCGACCTCACACACTTACACCTCTCCAAGACAATGTCACTGGACCGAGACCTTTGGCGGTACTCAGTAACAGAGAAGACCCGCCTTACCTAAATATATAGTAAAACCTACTCCAGCCAGTAGGCATCTCTAACAAAATACACCCCCGTCCCACCCCCACCCCATCCACACCACCCCGTTCTATGTAAAGTTATGTTGGTGCCGCGCCATCCAGGCCGAAACAAATGAGATCGTGTAGGTGTCACGACAAAAAAACACACAGTCCACGCTGTAATGTGGCCGTGTAGGCAACACGGTAAAAACCTCCCAGACCCACACTGTAAATGTGGTTGGTGTTAGGAAGGGCATCCAACTGTAGAAAACCTGCCAGACAGTCCTATGCGAGCAAGACAATCACTCTTGCCTCAAGTGGGACTACCCCCCGTCCAAACCCATGCAAGCGTGGAACACGGACGTTAAACGTTGATGATGATGATGATGTATATATATATGTATATATATATATATATATATATATGTATATATATATATATGTATATATATATATGTATATATATATATATATATATGTATATATATATATATATATATGTATATATATATATATATATATGTATATATATATGTATATATATATATGTATATGTATATGTATATATGTATATATAATAAAATATAGAGAAAAATACTGCAGGTAGCACATGGATAACATGTAATAAAATGAGTCCCTCATCAGTGATTTGCCGACGATCATAGATATTTCATTGCATTAAAAATCATATAC
>OZ024745.1:44314877-44317377 GCA_964016885.1 Eledone cirrhosa | reverse complement strand
ATTTACCATGCGACCCTCAGTTCCTACCTCACAATTTCCCTCCCCCCCACCCCCACACACCACCATAGTCTATTCGACCAATCAAACCTAGCATGCCATTTCCACTGCTGCTGCTGCTACTACCTGCCTAACTAACTCTCTCCTCCTCTGGCGCATCCCAACACACCCTGCCATTACCCCACCACCACTGTCCTTCTAGCCCTCAATTTTCCCACCGTTAGGGATGGATGAGCTGGGAATACACGAGCAACTCTGAATCAATAGATGAAATATGAATCTGCGAGCTACCAAGCACCCACGTGAAGCGCCAACCCAGAGACCCTCCCCTACGAGTGTCGACAAATGCCCAAAACTCCGAGTTGGTACCATCAATGTAGGCTCAATGAAAGGAAGAGCAGGAGAAATCGTAGAAATGCTAGAGCGAAAGGAAGTTGATGTATACTGTGTGCAAGAGACTAGATGGAGAGGAGGGTCTGCTAGAGTCCTTGTAGGAAAAAGCCAGTGCTACAAATTTTTCTGGGTGGGAAATGACGATGGGATGGGTGGTGTAGGTATACTATTAGCTGACAAGTGGGTAGATAAAGTAATCTCAGTGTACAGGGTAAATGCAAGAATCATTAAACTCAGACTAGTCCTGAATAAGACAATTACCACAATAATATCAGCTTACGCACCCCAATCGGGGCTGCCAGACGAACTTAAGGATAGGTTTTACGAGTCCCTAATACACACTACTGCTCTAACAGACGACAAGGACTTCCTAATCATTGCAGGAGATTTTAACGGACACGTAGGTAAACACTGCGACGGCTTCAATAGAGTACATGGAGGCCATGGAGTTGGCACAAGGAATGAGGAAGGATTCAGACTTCTAGAATTCTGCGACGCCAATGACATGTCGATATGTAACACAAACTTTAAAAAACCCGACAACCACCTGATCACCTATAGATCAGGGGAGCACTCTAGTCAGTTAGATTTTATCCTCATCAGAGGACGTGACAGATGGACGGTCGTAAACACAAAAGCCTTCCCTAGTGAGGAATGTACATCCCAACATAGCTTAGTTGTCAGCGACCTCACGGTCAGAACTAGACGAGCCCTGAAACAGAGGCCAACCTGGAGAAGAAAGATCTGGAAGCTGAAAGTCCCCTCAACCAGTAACAGATTTAAAGATATTTTACTCAACGCCTACGACAGTAAAGAAGAACAGATAGAGACATTTAACGTAGAAGAGAACTGGGAGTTCCTAAAAAATAACTTACTAGAGGCGACGGATGAGGTTTGTGGCTGGAGTAAGACCTCAAGCAGGAGGAGAGTGACTTGGTGGTGGAACAATAAGGTAGATGAAGCAGTCAAGGCCAAGAGACAGGCATGGAAAGAATGGAAGAACGGGGGGAGCAGGGTACATTACATAGAGACCAAGAGGGAAGCTAGGCGACAAGTATACTTAGCTAGGAGGGAAGCAGAGGATAGAAAATTCAAGCATGTTTTACAACGTGAGGACCAGAAACAGGAGGTATTCAAGATTGCGAGGCAGTGTGTCAGAGATAGTTGTGATGTCATTGGAGAGAAGTGTATCCGGAATGATAAAGGTGAGCTTGCCCTCACAAGTGCTGAGAAGAAAGATGCATGGAAGAGTCATTATGATAGATTACTAAATGAGGAGAATGCATGGGAAGAAGAGACCCTACCCCACGTAGACCCTATAGAGGGACCAGCAGTACAAGTCAGCGGCAGCGTAGTAAGTAAGGCAATCAGAGATATGAAGATAGGGAAGGCAACCGGTCCATCGGGTATAGCTGCCGAGATGCTGAAGGCATCTGGGTCTGTAGGTCACACTATAACCACACGTATCGTTAACCAGGTAATACTAGAGGGGGCCATACCAAAAGATTGGTGCAGTAGCATCATTGTCAACTGCTACAAAGGTAAAGGCGATGCACTAGATAGAGGAAACTATAGAGGTATAAAGTTGATGGACCAGGTCATGAAAGTAACAGAAAGAGTTATAGCACAGCTGATTAGGGACCGGGTGAATATAGACGAGATGCAATTTGGGTTTGTTCCAGGGAAAGGCACCACTGATGCGCTCTTCCTTGTGAGGCAATTACAGGAAAAGTACCTAGCTAAAAGTAAGCCACTCTACTTGGCATTTGTCGACCTTGAGAAAGCCTTTGACAGAGTTCCACGTGCAGTAATCTGGTGGGCTCTTAGAAAACTAGGAGTAGATGAATGGCTTGTGAAAGCGGTACAAGCCATGTATAGGGGAGCAGTCAGCAAAGTTAGGATTGGCAATGAGTATAGCGAGGAATTTAGCGTACAGGTTGGGGTCCACCAGGGCTCTGTTCTTAGCCCTCTCCTGTTCATCATAGTCCTGCAGGCAATAACGGAGGAGTTTAAGACCGGATGCCCATGGGAACTCCTGTATGCTGATGACCTCGCACTCATAGCTGAATCTATGGTAGAACTAGAGAATAAATTCCAAACCTGGAAGCAG
>OZ024745.1:44299278-44314677 GCA_964016885.1 Eledone cirrhosa | reverse complement strand
CACGCAGACACAGACACACACACAGACACACACACAGGCATACAGACACACACACACACACACACACACACACACACACACACACAGACAGACATACACCCACACAACACAGACATAAACGTACACACACTCTCTCTGTCTGTCTCTCTCTCCCTCTCCGTCTTTCTCTTACATACACATACACATGCACACTCACACATATACACATACACACACACACCCCAAGTTTAATGTGTCGAATTAGCAGACGTTTAGTAGGTAGAAGAAAGGATGGTTTTTATTCATGACAACTCGGGTGATGACTCAAGAATTAAGTTCAGAAGTGAACCTTGATGTAATATAATTGTTTCTACCTACTATTGGCACAAGGCCAGAAATTACCCAGTGCATTACTGGTACTTTATTTTATCGACCCCGTAAGGATGAAAGGCAAAGTTAACCTCGGCGGGATTTGAACTCAGAATGGCAAGGGCCGTAACTCTATGCGTCAAAGCATGGCGTCCGACCCTCTACCGATACTGCCAATCCAAATATAATGAATATTTATTTCTGCCGGCGAAATTATTCGATTGCGACGAATCGAAAAACTAGTTTGTTACGGTATAAATAACAAACACATCGAAAATGTAATGGATACAGCTGACATACAAGGAATTTACACCAAGAGTATGAACGCCAAAAGAATTTTAACAGAATGTTTCTAGTTCGATATGAAGAGTATAGAAATATAATTGGTTGATTGTGTACTGGACAGTGTGTTTGTCTGTAAATGTATATAGCAGTAAGAATACATGTATGTGTCTTGACGGAGTAATAAGAGTGGCCAGCCTGGTCTTTAGCGGCCTTCGCTTTCTGTGTATCATATTGGAAGTCATAATGGTGTTAACTTTTATAGATACACAGTCTTCAAATAGCGGAATATTTGGGTACCAAATTGGTGGAAATCATGAAGAAAGTAAACCTAATATAGCAACGCTATAAATGTGGGACGAAACTACACACACACACACGCGCACGCGCGCGCACACACACACACACACACACACACACACACACACACACACACATATACTTAGTTTATAAATGAAACTAACAAAACACAGGAGGCACTTTTTATACAGTTATAAGTTGTATTAGATGCGTGTTGGAAGTGGAGTTTATTTGGGAGCAAAGATTGGGAAGACGGAAGATGATGTGGTTCAGAGGAAGAGCAAAGCCTGGGTGGCGTGCCACAGCTTGAGATCGTGTGGAAGTCGGACCTTCGTAAAAACCTGAAGATCCATCTCTTCGTTGCTGTAGTGGAGTCTGTGCTGCTGTACGGGTCTGAGACTTGGACACTGACCAAGAAACTCACTCAGATGGTGGATGGGTGCTACACGAGAATGCTGAGGATGGCTCTGAACATTAATCAGTATACACTGAGGACGAAGAACTCAGAGCTGTACGGGAGCTTCCTAAAAGTCAGCTCAAAAGTGGCACAGAGGAGACTGAGGTTAGCTGGACATGCTCACCAACATCCAGAGTTGACACCGCACTCAGTGCTCCTGTGGGATCCCCTATATGGACACACTGGAAGAGGAAGACCGAGGTTAACATATGTTAATGTCCTAAGGACAGACACTGGTCTCTTGGAGACGCAGGATATGGCAGCGATAATGAGAGACAGAGACCGCTGGAGAGAACTCGTCCATGGATCTCGGGAATTTTACCCGCCCTATATATATATATGCGTGTGATATTGCCGGACGTGAGAAATAACGAGGTTGAGTTGAAATATTCTTAATTATGGCTATATAATGACTCTTGTTAATCTGAAGTTTCACCTGAGTACTCACAGGATCGCCACTTAGCCATTATATATATATATATATATATATATATATATATATATATATATATATATATATATATATATATATATATATATGTAGAAGGTGAGTAATATTGTAGAACAATAAAACTATGCATATATCAGATAAGTAGCACTCAACAGTTGGTAGAGCTGGAATATATATTAAAGAAGAAATTAAAAGATGGTTAAAAAAGTTCCATATATTTTCTTATGCGCATTTCGAAAACAACATTATCCTGGGACAAAAATTGTGTAGACTTGACACTTTCCTGTTGACAAGTATTTTTAGGCCTCATATCATGTTACCTTATTTTATCTGATGAGAACACAATTTTTGTCCCAGGATGATGTTGTTTTCGAAATGCGCATAATAAAATATATGGAACTTTTTAGCCATCTTTTAATTTCTTTTATATATATATATATATATATATATATATATATATATATATATATATATATATATATATATATATTAAATGTATATATTGAGTTAGGAACTCAAAATAGTCTTTAACAACAAAATAGCTCTAAGAAAGAGATATTTTTGAGCCGTATATTATAATAGAATATAAAAGAAAATTGAACACAGATATATACATATATGAGTTCAAATCGTAAGGGACCAGATTCGCTCAGGTGAAAAGAATACTAACTATAGACAATTGGGTTCACTTGTCTCAATTTAAGAAAAAATGAAGAAAATAAATACAAACCGGAATTGTGGTAATATATATATATTTATATAAAGCTAGAGAGAGAATGAGAGAGAGAAAGAAAGAGAATGCTTCTATAGGACTAAACGGTGCTTCATTGGTTTTGAAACCAATGTTCCATATTTCATATATTGGATATTCCTGTTTCATTCATATGAATGAAACAGTTCTAGGCGTTTATGTATGTACATATGTATATATGTATGTACGTATGTATATATATATATGTGTGTGTGTGTGTGTGTGTGTGTGTGTGTGTGTGTGCGTGCGTGTGTATAAATATGTGTGTGTGTGTGTGTATGTATACATATATTCATATATATATATATGTGTATGTGTGTGTGCGTGTGTGAGAGAGAGAGAGAGAGAGAGAGAGAGAGAGAGAGAGAGAGAGAGAGAGAGAGAGAGAGAGAGAGAGCGAGAGAGAGAGCGAGAGAGAGAGTTTTATACATTTGTCTTGTCACATTTCATAGTTGTTATGTATGATCAACAAAAGATTCTACATTATGAGTATTTTCCAGTCATTTTACGTTTATTGATCCTATCTATTTATTAGTCAAGCTACTGTAATAGATATTATAGCTCAGAGGTTGACTACTGACGGCCGATACTAATGTGAGTGAAACTGAATATTGCGAGAAATTTGTTGGAACAAATTAATGTTTTTCATCTTTTTCTTTTTGCTTTATAGACAGTCTGATAATCAAAAATATCCTCAATTGACCTTTAGAGAATACAAATTCATCATAGGAAGGATTTTGATACTCAAGCTTATAGTTTCTTTGTTTCGCGCCGATTTCTAGATCAAGGGAGATAACTGGCATAACTATTCTGTTGATATCAAATATTTTTTACCCACGACAATGTTTCTCTTGCTTCCATTTTTATCTGAAATTCCATAGGAAAGCGATTTATATCTACCGATTTTTTTTTTCCCTTTTTGAGTGAAAGTTCTTTTATGAATTACCTCATATATAAGAAAGAAAGTGTCGTGTTATTTCGTAGGAATTGTTGTTATATAATGTGTATAAGCGAATCAAATAACTTATATTTCTTCTTCAGCAATTCTTTACATGTAAACCTCGAAGATCATATAAGATATCTTATAAAGAGTAATAATTTCACAAACTTTCCAATTCTCCGTTCATTTATTTCTCTGTTGCTCTTCCCTCACTCATTCTCTATTGTGTCCTTACATCGTTGTGCGTTCTTGAATATGGCTTTACGAACAAGCCGTATAAAGGTTTGATCCGATCCCACAAAAGAACTTATCTTGCTGCGATTTGAAAACATTAGATCTGACAAAGGAAGGCATACAGGTAATTGAGTGATAAGATTTAGAATAAAACTTTATTCTACATTCAAATTACAATCTGCGTCTAAAGTACGTAACATAAAGCGAAACAACAACAACAAAAAATACTGAATTTGTTGCATTTAGAAAAAAAAGTAGAATAGTCTTGAGTAATGTAAGTAGCATAGGTAATTTCTTGTCTTAGTCGAATGCTGCTGACATAATCAGAACTCTATCTATCTATCTATCTATCTATCTATCTATCTTACTAAAGGAATACGAAAGTCTCACAGGAGCGAAGCTGAACCGGGACAAGTCCATCGGTTTGCAACTCGGATCGTGGAGAGGCAGACCGATGCCTTCCGATGGCGTCGTCGGACGCTGGACGGAAGGACCGGTAAAGCTGCTCGGGGTCTGGTTTGGTCCGGACCTCCAGGTGGAGAAGAACTGGAACGAAGTGACGGCCAAGGTGTTTGCACTCACCCAGAAGTGGGCCGAGTGCAAACTATCCTTGAAAGGTCGAGCGGAGGTGGCGAACACTTTTATAGCGTCCGCCATCTACTACCGCTTGACCGTCGTGCCTTGTCCAGCCAAAACGCTCGCCAAAATGGAGCGCGCCCTCTTCCGATTCCTTTGGAAGAGGCGGGCTCCTTTGGTAAGAAGATCCATCTGCTGCCAACACCCTTCTAACGGAGGGCTGGGGATGCCGTGGTTGACGATGCGCAAACACGCGCTCAGGCTGCGGCATCTCTACGTATTCCTCACCGGACAACCGGTGTGGGCCCCGTTCGTGAGGCGAGCCTTCCCACGACTCGTCTCGCTGACCGAGCTGCAGTCCTGGGTCAAGCAGAGACCGAGGTAAATGGGCGACTGGCACATCGAATGTGCTCAGGCGCTCACAGCCCTCTGGCAGGCGGACCCGGCGATCAGTGGAGACTCCACTTCGTCATTCTATAGAGGGTTGGTCCGCAGCAAGTGCGACGACGCGCTCGGTGAAACTCTAGGCGTGGAGGAAGATGAACTGGCCAGTCTGTTCGGTAGGACCTTCCGCCCGGGACCGATGGACAACTTCCAAAAGTCCCTGGCCTGGCAGTGCTACCGAGGAGCTCTACCAGTTCGAGACAAGCTCTACAGACATGGGCGCCCGGGCAGGGACCCTGCAAAAAAGATCTGTCCGAGGTGCGTGCGAGACGAAGAAACCGTCGCGCACGCATTCATACACTGCCCGGGCGTCACTGACCTGTGGGGCTATGTAGAACGACTATTGTCGCGGGTGGGACCAATCCAGTTGACCACCGAGTCCATTGTCATGATCAAACCGCCACCCTCCTTCAAAAACGAAGGAGAGGCGGTTTTCCTTTGTGTGATAGCTATGGCGAAAGAGGTTGTATGGTGGACAAGGTTGAAAGGGCTGAGGTCAGACACCTTTCTCTCCGGCCAACAACTGATTCTTTTTTTCAAATACCACTTTGGAAGAAGAATCAGGATGGAGAGAGAGGTGCTGTACCCCAGCAAGTTTTATGAAAGGTGGGTGAAAGTGGCGAGAATGGCCCGAGTGAATGGGCCTTCTCTCTATATCAGCCTGTAGGTTGAGGAAAAGGAGGAGGAGAGGAAAGGAGTACAAGCTCTTCGTACTCCTGGAGATGAGGGTTGCACATTTTTTTTCGGGGGTATGTGTTACCCATATAAACTGTCTCCCTCTATTGGGGAAAATCGACTAACTTTTAAATTCCATCTGTGATAACATTTTACACGTTTTTATTGTATGTAAACTTCCCCCTTTGTATTTGTCCCCTTCTTTTGTGCCCCTGTGGCTAATAAAGAAATATATCTATCTATCTATCTATCTATCTATCTATCTATCTAAAAAATATATAGTGTACGGGGAAAATGGTTCATTCACAATCCATTCCCCCCCGGAACTAAAAAGCCAGAGACTCCTAAACACGGTCATGTTTAGGACAATCTCGAACAAAAGTAAAAAACCAGCTCAACCATCACAGAGCGAGATAGAGCTGGTTTTAAAAGACGTCATGAAGGACATCACCTTCATTCAGAAGGATAGACTCTACGGGAGTCTATCCATTCTCATGAAGGACAGGGACACAGCAGTGAAACTGTCCATCAAACCAATCACATCCACCGCATACACCTTCTACCCTACGTACATGGGTAGAAGAACACAAAAAATAAAAATCCACACCATCCTGCCGATTATGGACATATGGTGGGTTTTGACAGGTTTTCTGGACCTGGAGGATGACATGCTGGTGTCCATGGGAAAGGCATCGGGTGACGCGTTCAGTGGAACGAGCCTCGAACTTGTAGTTCAAATGAGGCCCGAAAGGATCGCCCAGATCCCTGAACGCGTCATACTGGATGATCTAACCTTCATCAACATTACCGTTGAGGGTAGACGGCCCTCGTGTTACCTCTGCGGAACCAGAGGTCACCTGAGGGCTGTCTGTCCCCAACTTAATAAGAAAACCCCAATCCTGCCTACACCACCAACAACTGCACAACCAACACAATCACCACAACTACCACTACAAAAACAACCACCACAGCTCAAACCAAAACAAAACAATGTCCAACCCATCCCCTCCACTCAAAAAACAAAAACAATTTCCAAAACACCCGTACCGCAAACACAACCCGAAAATATACCCCTCCCCTCCAACGCGGAAGATGATCCTAGTTCGTCGTCAGACGAGGAGGAGCACTTCCACACAATCAAAAGAAAAAAAAGAAAACACACCTCAGACACACAAATGAAAAAAAACCCTCCCCAAAACATAACACTGACACCAACACAAAAGAGCTCACAACAGCAAACAAAAAACACCACACAAAAACAAAAACATGCATACACATACATAAATACAAGAAACAAAAAACTGTTAAACATTGTGTACAACAACAATCTAATAAAAACACAAGGGCCTAACTTCACCCAGGCAGGGGATTTCCCCCACCTCAAAATGATTAAGGCCCCACAGGACACCTATAAAACTTTAAAAAACAATTTTAAAGAGGACGTGGGTCCCCCCTGCGTCGGGCCCATTAACCGCGTCCTCCTAAAAAACTATCCCACCCCCTCCCCAAACACCCTCACAACTCCAAGCTCCCCAACCACACAACACACTGATGCCCCCACACTTCCACAAACCACCACCCCACCCAACAACCCATCCCCCACCCTAATGGAAATTGTGCAGCCCGATACCCGGGACGCAGAGAGGTAAGTGCCTTTTCTCTTCACCACCAACATGGCTATGCTAAGAGTAGGCTGTTTAAATGCGCGTGGCCTGGGCTCAACTTGGAAGCAAGCAATGCTTCTAAATGACCTCAGGACACAACGTATAGATGTGATGGTTATTTGCGAGGCCCGGATCAGCAACGTGCGACAGCTGGCCCCCACCTTTGATGACTTTGAGATGCACGCATCTCTCTGTCAGCCCGGAGGTGGGGGTGGAGTTGTCGTTCTGCTGCAAAAACATCTGGGTCTCGCAACACAGATGGTACATTTGGACCCGGAGGGTCGACTAGTGGTTCTGGACCTTGGCAGTGGTAAAGGCGGAGCGTTTAGGTTGGTAGCCGCCTACGGCCCTTTCGGGTCAATGCGGCCGGACTTCTTCCATCGTCTGGAGACTTTTCTGGGGACGTCCCGCTCCTTGCTATTAGTGGGGGACTGGAATGGTATCCTAGATGCACGCTGGGACTACGTAGGGGCCTGCCCCGATAGAGAGGGGTGTAATAGCCTCAAAGGGTTAATCGGTCGATTTGACCTGGCCGATAGATATCGACTAGATTTTCCGACTGCGCCAACCTGGACTTGGGCAAATCGTAGCGGATCATCTAGGTCGTACCTAGATAGGTTCTTAGTTAGAATTAAGGATAAGGACTTTTTAAGTTGTCCAAAAATGCGCATTGTTGGCTATTCAGACCACAAATTAGTGACCTGCATGGTCAACCTTGACAGAACTCATAGACAGGGCCCCGGTTACTGGAAGCTCAACTTGTCCTTGCCGGCAAGTAGAGCCTACAGGAATCGGATTAGTACGTTAGTTAAGGAACGGTTGACTGGAGCGATCGTCAACAGCAGGTGGTGGGTATCTCTAAAGAGAGAGATTAGAGTAGTCTCGATAGAATTTAGTAAGGTTCTAGCTGCGGATAGGAATAGGAAGGAAAGGGAGCTAATAGATAGAGTAGAAGAGGCAATTAGAAGCGGCGACGTGGCCAGAGTGCTAGCGTCGAGAACGGCTTTGAGCCAGTTTTTCGACGCGAAGCACGAAGGCTGCGTTGTCCGAAGTAAAATACGTGCTCTAGGGAACGAGGGGACCAAAGCTGTTAGCTGGGCCCGCGTGACAGAGGCCAACAGTGGAACTAAATCCACCATCCGGTCTTTGCGAGACCTGGATGGACGGGCGATTCTTGAGCCTAAGCAGATGTGTGAGGCCTTTCAAAGGCACTTTGCCCGACTGTTCGGGAGGGGCGGGGAGCCGGTTGGGAACGTGGACTTCGGTCCATACCTCGACGGCCTGCCGCGCCTCTCGGACAGGGAGGCGAAGTCCTGCGAGGAGCCGATTTCGGCCGCTGAGATAGAGGACGTGCTGAGCCAATGCGGCAAACGCAAATCCCCGGGTCTCGATGGTCTTCCTTACGAATTACATCTAGCTATGCCGGACTTGTTCCCCGATCTCCTCGAGGCGGTCTACTGCAACTGGCAACAGAACGGGAGAATTCCCTGTACTGTGACCAAGGGCGTAGTCACGCTAGTGAGGAAGGACGAGAACAAGGGGGACGAAATAAGTAACTTCAGGCCCATAACACTGCTAAATACAGAGTTACAGATTTTGGCCAAGGTGCTAGCAAAGAGGTTGGCGCTTGTCGTGGGCAACCTGGTGGGAGATGCGCAGACATGCGCTATCCCGTCCAGGTCCATCCATGACAACCTCCACCTCATGCGATACATCATAGAGAGGGTTGGGAACGAACCCGGCTTTGGTGGGGCTCTGATCAACTTGGATCAATCTAAGGCGTTCGATAGGGTCGACCATGGTTACCTGGATGCGGTGCTAGCGGCGGCAGGCTTCGGACCCGTTTTCAGGGGCTGGATCACTGCTATGCACAGCAGCCGCATCTGCTCTAGGGTCAAGGTGAACGGCTACCTCTCGGAGCCGTTCAAAATCGCGCGGTCCATCCGACAAGGGTGCCCTCTCTCCTCCCTTCTGTATGTGTTGACTCTCGAGCCACTACTGCGGAAGTTGGAGTTGTTGCAGGGCATCCCTTTGGAACCGGGATTGCGGAAAGCGGTGTCGGCCTACGCCGATGACGTGACAGTAATGGTGTCGACGGCCTCCGAAATCGAGGCGGTCGGCACCTTACTGGAGGAGTACGAAAAGTTCACAGGGGCTAAGCTGAACCGGGACAAGTCGATCGGTTTGCAACTCGGCACGTGGAGGGGCAGACCGATGCCCTCCGATAGCGTCGTCGGACGCTGGACGGAGGGCCCGGTGAAGTTGCTCGGGGTCTGGTTCGGACCGGACCTCCAGGTGGAGAAAAACTGGGCGGAGGTTACGAACAGGGTGTTTGCACTGACCCAGAAGTGGGCCAGTTGCAAACTATCCCTGAAAGGTCGGGCGGAGGTGGCGAACACCTACATAGCGTCCGTCATCTACTACCGCCTGACCGTAGTGCCCTGCCCAAGGGAAACCCTCACCAAGATGGAGCGCGCGCTCTTCCAATTCCTTTGGAAGAGGCGGGCTCCTATGGTGAGGAGATCCATCTGCTGTCAACACCCTTCGAAAGGAGGGCTGGGGATGCCGTGGCTAATGATGCGTAAACACGCATTAAGGCTACGGCACCTCTACATATTCCTCACCGGACAACCGGTGTGGGCCTCGTTTGTGAGACGAACCTTTCCCAGACTCGTCTCACTCACCGAGCTGCAATCCTGGGTCAAGCAAAGACCGAGAAAACTGGGCGCCTGGCACACCGAGTGTGCCCAGGCGCTCACCGCCCTCTGGCAGGCGGATCCGGTTATCAGTGGAGACTCCACCGCAACATTCTATAGAGGGCTGGTACGCAGCAGGTGCGACGACGCCCTCGGAGAAGCCCTAGACATGGAGGAGGACGAACTGGCCAGCCTGTTCGGTAGGACATTCAGCCCGGGACCTATGGACAACTTCCAGAAGTCCCTGGCCTGGCAGTGCTACCGAGGGGCTTTACCCGTTCGAGAAAGGCTCTACAGACACGGGCGCCCGGGTAGGGACCCCGCCAAAAAGATCTGTCCCAGATGCGTGTGCGACGAGGAAACCGTTGCACACGCATTAGTACACTGCTCGGGCGTAGCCGATCTGTGGGGCTATGTCGAACAACTGCTGTCAAGGGTGGGACCGATCCGGTTGACCACCGAGTCTATTGTAATGATCAAGCCGCCTCCCCCCTTCAAAGATGAAGCAGAGGCGGTGTTTCTGTGCGTAATAGCCATGGCGAAAGAGGTTGTATGGTGGACGCGTCTGAAAGGACTGAGGTCGGGCACCTTTCTCTCTGGCCAACAACTGGTCCGTTTCTTCCGATATCATTTCGGAAGAAGGATCAGGATGGAGAGAGAGGTGCTGCACCTCAGCCGTTTCTATGAAAGATGGGTGAAAGTGGCGAGAATGGCCCGTGTGAATGGGCCTTCACTCTACATCAGACTATAGGTGAGGAAGATGAAAGACCAAGGGAGCACCCCTTCTCTGTGCTCCTGAGGAGAAGGGTTGCACACTTTTTTCGGGGGTGTGTGCGACCCCCCAAGGCGCCTCCTCTCTATTGAGGATTTTGTTAAAAATTTAATTTTTTGTTATATCTTATTTTATTTTTATATTTTGTTATTGCCTTCTCCTTATTGAGGACGCCTTTTTGTGTAAACTCCCCCCTTTGTACTTGTCCCACTTTTGATGCCCTAGTGGCAAATAAAAGAAATATATCTATCTATCTATCTGTGATAACATTTTACACGTTTTTATTGTATGTAAACTTCCCCCTTTGTATTTGTCCCCTTCTTTTGTGCCCCTGTGGCTAATAAAGAAATCTATCTATCTATCTATCTATCTATCTATCTATCTATCTATCTATCTATTTATCTATCTACCTATCTATCTATCTATCTATCTATCCGTCTGTCTGTCAGCCACCCCCCTCTCATATTTCGGTTGAGCTGCTCTATTAGAATGAGTTAATGAGTTATTTCTAGCTCTGCTGTCCACATGACGCCAAATAAAATCCAACAAACCTATGTAATGTTTTCATTCCACCGTGGTGTCATCTCATTTGCCTATCTTGCAGCAGTTATGTGTCAGTTATTCAACTGGTCTCCTAATGGGAAAATTATATTTTACTGTGTTTGTTAAAAGACATTACCTACCGAGGAGAATCTGGGTCTTTAAGTTCACTAATTCTACCTTTATTATAACTAAGGTAATTGATGGACTTTTTCTCTGAGATTCGAAACAGCTGTATAGGTGTAATTTAGGTATAACAAGTAATGGAAGAAATATTTTTATATTCTGATTACTTTTGTTCCTTGTTATATGTATTACAATATATAATTAATATTGTTTCTGTAATATTCTTGCATAAGTGTGACCTAGAATAGGTATTTTCGTATCTTACTCCCAATACAGGCGCAGCGTGGCTGTGTGTATAAGAAGGGTATTTTACAACCGAAAGAATGTTTGCGTCTGTAAATATGGTGCTTACTCCCCGGATTCACAACTGGCTTCGATTCATTTCGTTTATCCTTGCGCACGCGAAGGTCAAGACAGTAAACCCCAGTGATTCTTATATACAGTGCCAGATTTAGGACAAATGAGGTCCTGTGTTACTTAAGTTATGAGGCCCTATACTTGGCAGGAAGATGCCCCACCCTTCACTGGCCAACGGGGCCCTGTCCTTAAGCACACCCAAGGACAATGGTAAATCGAGCACTGCTTATATATATATAATATCATTTGTACTGCCTCTTCGTTTTTCTGTTTTTTGTTCTCTGTTTATTTATTAAACTATATATATATATTAGAAAGTGTTTTTTTTTTTGTTTTTTTTTTTGTTTTTTTTTACAGAATGAAAAATAACCGAGGTGTCCTACATGAGTGAAAATAAAAAGAAATTCAAACACTCATATATGAAAAAACAACCTGAGCCCCCCTCCCCCTCCCCCCTGTTTGAAGAACTTTGTAACACGAACTGGCGCGAAATTTATTATAATTATTGATCAACCAATCAAATTACTTCTCTAAAAACCTGGCTTTTCGAACCACTTTTTTCCATATAAAACAAGTAACATTCAAAGACCAACCAGATGTGAGAAAAACCACAGACCCTCCATCTCAACTCTACCTTTGAAAAGCAGAAGAACTGCGAAACCGGTAAAGGAACCAAATAAATATATATATTTAAAAAAAAATAAGACTCCAGTTGCATTTTCGATTTCATCTTTTTATATATATATATATATATATATATATATATATATATATATATATATATATATATATATATATACATACATACGTGTATATGTATATGTATATATATATATGTGCAAGTCATGTCCTTTTTTTAAATATATCCACCATATCCCTGTAGAAGAGGCGATTTAAAGGGTTGGTGTCAGGAAAGGCATCCGACTGTAAAACGATGCCTAGAAAAGTGTGTATACCTGAATCTATATTTATCTATCTCCCCTTCTTTCTTTCTTTCCTTCCGCCTCACTCTCTATATATATACATATATATATATGTGTGTATGTGTGTGTATATATATGTATGTATGTATGTATGTATGTATGTATGTATGTATGTATGTATGTATGTATGTATGTATGACAAAGGGCGGAAGAACTCATAAGAGTCAACGGCCATCCAAAAGTATGCAAATATGTATATACACATGTACCGCGCTGTTAAACCACTGGGAGTGAAGGATCACTAGCCTTTGTCGGGGCATTCTTCTAGGAGAAGGCAACTCAGGAAACTGGGATAACTCTGATATAAAATCTGCGGCTCAGTAGTTACCGATGATGTTGATCTTTTCTTCTTTTCGGGTTATAGCTACTGTCACTCAGAGAGTGGGATTGGCTCAGTGCACAGTCTTTTCTCACTTTAAAAAATATCTTCACGCGCAGGCATTGCACGATAGAATTAATTAATTGTTTCTACTTTTGGCACAAGGGCCAGCAATTAACCAGTGCATTACTGGTACTTTATTTTATCGACCACGGAAGGATGAAAGGCAAAGTTAACCTCGGCGGGATTTGAACTCAGATCATACAGGGAAGTAACTCTATGCTTCAATTATTAATAATGGTATATCGTGCAATGGCCATACTATGTATGTGAAGGTGCGTGACTTTGTGGTTAAGATATTGGGCTCTCGATCGTATGGTCGAGAGTTCGATTCCCGGTCGCGGGTGGTGTCCTCGAGCGAGATACTTTATTTCACGTTACTTCAGTCCATTTGACTGGAAAAATCTGATTTGTACCTGCAATTCGAAGGATCAGCCTGATCAGTCATTGTGCCACGCTGAATCTTCCTGAGAACTACGTTAAAGGGAGACGTGTATGTAGAATGCTCAGCTATTTGCACGTTACTGTCACGAGCATAAGTTCCGTTGATAAAATAACTTGAACATTCGTCGTCGTCACCAACGGAGGTTCAACAACAACGCATGTATGTGTGAGTGCGTATGTGGATGTGTATATGTGTCTATGTGTGTATGTGTGCGTGCGTGTGTATATGTGTATGTGTGTGTATGTGTGCGTGTATGGTTATGTATGCGTGCACGTGTGCGTGTGTGTGAGTGCGTATGTATGTGTGAATGTGTATGTATATGTATGTATATGTATGCGTGAATGTGTATGTATTGTGTGTGTGTGTGTGTGTGTGTGTGTGTGCGTGTGTGCGTGCGTGTGTGCGTGCGTGCGTGCGTGCGTGTGTGTGTGCGTGTGTGCGTGCGTGCATGTGTGTGTGTGTGTGTGTGTGTGTGTGTGTGTGTGTGTGTGTGTGTGTGTGTGTGTGTGTGTGTGTGTGCGTGTGTGTGTGTGTGTGTGTGTGTGTGTGCGTGTGTGTGTGTAGACTGAAATGTTTACCAATCACCTATCATAACGTCTGTGAAAATATTGCACTGAGGTGATTATACAGTCAGTCAGACAGTCAGCCAATCATTGCTGGTGTCACCGCAAGCATTGAGGATGTGTAACAAAAGCATGAATTTATCACGTATCTATGACGTCAAAATATAGAAATATATAATCATTTCCCATTAAAAAAAAATATGAATAAAGAATAATTTATCAAATCTATTATCTCCCTTTAATTTTGTCTATTGAAATAACATGATAATGGTATATTTGTACTATTCTACGAAGTATCTGGATTATAAATTCCTAAATACGTTACTTTATTCAAACATTTCTATATTGATATATAAAGATACACTATCATCATCATCATCATCATCGTCGTCCTCATCATCGTCGTCATCATCGTCGTCAACGTCATCATCATCACCAAAACCAACATGACGACGACCACCACCACCACCACCACCACCATCGTCGGGCAGCAAGACAACAAATACGCAGGCAAGCGGAAGCCATCCCTTGTCTAAAAAAAACAAAACATGCTTCGGATCAGAGTCAAAGGAGGGCGAAGAGGAAGAGGCATGCAAAGAAAATCCTAGTCCAATAACATCAAAGACGAGACAGGGTAGGACAAGACACGACAGAACACCGTGACCCTCCTGCGCATGACGGAAGTAAGAGAAAAGATTGGTGACGATTGTTGACTACGAAACATCGGCACTTCAAAGACTAGCTGTACTAGTTGCAGGAACTTGATTAATTGGTTTGATGAAAGGGTCCAAGACGTTATTCAGGTGAAAAATGTGCCTCGCCTTTCATCTTCATGTGTTTATATTATATTATTTTTTGGCAGTATCGGTAGAGGGTCGGACGCCATGCTTTGACCCATAGAGTTACTGCCCTTGCCATTCTGAGTTCAAATCCCGCCAAGGTTAACTTTGCCTTTTATCCTTACGAGGTCGATAAAATAAAGTACCAGTAATACACTGGGTAGTAGCTGGCCTTGTGCCAAAAGTAGAAACAATTATTTTTTTCTTCTTGTAATAAAAATAAATTTGAGTGATCTTTGATAATAGCGTACCACTTTCCCTTTGTCAAAACAGTACTCACTAAACAAAGTAGAATTACATTGAATATTCAAGTATCTTTTGTGGTTATGAAAACGGAAAAGGAAGGGAAAGGCAAGGGCTCTATTGTCACTGATATTGGGAAAGTGGAGTGACAGTGTATTACTTGTTAATGTAACATGTGATATAGTGAAGTTATAGCGCAGCTATAGAGCGGTTGATTGGCAAAATCGTTAGAGCGCCGGACAAAATGCCTTGAGGTGGTGAAGCAATCATTGAAATATACTGACGTCACATCAATATTGTCTAACTGCAACAAATTATATTACTTTCAAACAGA
>OZ024745.1:44291778-44294278 GCA_964016885.1 Eledone cirrhosa | reverse complement strand
ATATAATGAAAGACACTGCTAATGTATTTCAATTAATTTTTTAAATAATCAAAATTTTCGAGGGATTTTATAAATATAACTATTTTTCTTCTTATTAAAGTGGTGTTTGGAACATAACTGAACAAAAATTTCTCATATAAAATTTAAAATGTAAGACTTTAATATAAATATGAACACTTTAAAACAAATAGTTTTGTATCAAAGAACCAAGAACCAAAGAAGGGTTCAGGCCGGTTTGTAACAAAAGGGTTAATCAGCGGTTAATCTAGATTTGAATCATGCAGCACCACTCTAAGACTGTGTCATTGCAAATAGGCGCGGCGAATAGGCAAAGTACCTAAAATATTCGAACATAAAACATATTAAATGGTAATAGGCGGTGAATTGACAAAGTCGTTAGAACGTCAGATAGAATACTTTGAGGAATTCGTCTTTGCACTCTGATTTCAAAACCCGCCGAAGCTAACTGTGCCTGTCATCCCTCTCGTGGGCGATAAAACAAGTATCAGTTCGGTACTGGGTTCGATTCTGTCTCCATATCTCTTTTCCCTTTTCTCTTTATCACTCTCTCTCTGTCCTCCTTGGAAGAAATCGGCCGTATGTTACTATGGCGCTCCCATGGTCCCAGTAGAAGTTACAGTTCCATATATACATACAAACACATGGTAACGAAAACTGTTTATAGAAGGACCTCTGGAACACATTAATCATTTCTAACTTAGGCACAAAGCCACTAAGATTTGGAGAGGAGAAAGGATTGAATCGACCCCAGTACTTTACTGGTATTTTATGCTATCGATTCCGGAAGGATGAAAGGCAAAGTTAACCTCGGCAGGATTTAAACTCAGAACCTAAAGGGCTGTGACTAATTGCCACAAAACATTTTGTTCGACACTCTAAACTATTCTACCAATCCATCGCCCTCTCTTCTAAAATACATTAATGAAAATAACAATAACAACATTAAACAAAGGTTATTTATGTTTACATGTGATTTATAGTTGACACGGCAACGAGCGGGGTTTGGAAGACATGAAACTGCATTTCTTAATGAGTATAAAAAGACTAGTTTATTATAAAGAAATGAGGACATAAGTGCAAGGAATTCGAAATTTTAAAATATGCTGTCATCTAAAAATAATTTGATAAAATGAGAATTATTTCATAAAAATAAATTCAATTTGAAAAATAAATCTACACATTGTTTCAATCTGCTATAAAGTGCAATTCAGATACAGTATGTATGTATGTATGTATGTATGTATGTATGTATGTATGTATGTATGTATGTATGTATGTATGTATGTATCTATGTATGTATGTATGTATGTATGTATGTCAATGGCCATCCAAAATCACCGGGAGAGATGACCCCTTAGCCTTTGTCAAGGCAGAATTCTAGGAGAAGGAAAACTCTGATATAACACCTGCAACCCTGATGGTATCCAATGATGTTGACTTGTTCTTCTTTTTGGTAAATATCATCTTGGTTAAGAGAGTGGGACTGGCTTTGTGCAGTGCCTTTGCTCACTATAAAAGCTTCACGGTACAGGCATTGCTTTATATCTGGAGATCTCTCTGCACTTGTCGTCACATGGTACCATGGGCCCAGCACTATGTGTCAGTAATTGTCACAAGTGTAGTGTTTGTACCAGAGTTTTCAAGTCGCTGGCTGGACTAAAAAGTCACACTCGTTCAGCGCATCGGTAGGGGTTCTCCTACATGGATATAAAGTAGTGGCCGTACTCGAAAACGAGTTGGCAGCCACCATGTATGTATGTATGAACAAAAATTTCGCCAGAGAGAACTCGAACCACTTAATGCGGTGATTCCACCCGCCACGCCCTCCGCGATACATTTGCTATGAGTGTGGCTTGATTTGCAAGTCACCTGGTGGACTGACCAGACATGGTAGAATGCATGAAGTGCCAGTTATGAGTCAATGTTATTGATGGATCTCCGTCGTTTCTGACGACGAGTATTCCAGTTGATTCAATCAACAGAACAGCCTGATCGGGAAATTAACGTGTAAGTGACTGAGTATTCCTCAGACACGTGTACCCTTAATGTAGTTCTCGGAGAGATTCAGCATGAGACTGTGTGTGACAAGGCCAGTCTCTTAAATTACAGGTACAGCTCATTTTATTTTACTGGAGTAATCTGAAATAAAATGTCTTGCTCAACGACACAACGCGAAATCACAATCTTAAAATTAAACCACTATTGAAAGAAATAGGTAAGTCCAACCAATAGGATGGAGGTAACTAACTATCTAGCATATACTCTCCAGGGGCGGTGGAACTGGGGGGGGGGGGGGCTACCCCCCAGTAATAATATTTTTCTCCCCAAACTACCAAAACACATCTATTTAGATATATGCGCTACAATTTATGTACATGTTATGTTTATCGCATATAGAAGTTTTCTGATCATTTTAGAGTGCAAAGAGCTAAACTAATCACTACAATTAAATTACCCCCCCCCCCCCCCCCCCCACACA
>OZ024745.1:44274278-44281778 GCA_964016885.1 Eledone cirrhosa | reverse complement strand
ATAATGAATTTGAATTTGGAGATAAAACACTTAACTGGGTGAAAGTATACGAAGAAGAAGACAGTGTATCGTTTGTAATATACGTACGATCAGTGGAATATCTTCTATCAATATAGGTATTATGTTTGTACTTATGTGACAGGTACGCAGGAATGATAAAAAGACTAAGAGAAAATGAGAAGAAACGCTACTGGTGGTGGTGATAAGGAAGTAAGAAGGAGAAGATGAAGACTAGTTTTTCTTGTGATATTTTACTTTTTTAATCGTCAATTATTTAACGCATACGCTTTAGTGCATTTAACTGTCGACTGCAAAACTGAATCTTTTACGAAAAACTGTTTCCATTTACATCATGTTATTCAATGACAATTACCAAAGCACAGAATGAAACATTTAATAAGATAGGGATCTTGCTACAGTGTTTAGTTATTAGCAGTCATATGTTACATTCTCTAGGGCTAGGAAGTTAATTCGTGTTTTTGTGAGGGTTGAAAGGCAATCTTAACCTCGGCGGAATTTGATCTCAGAATTTGTGCGATGCTCTACTGATGCCGCTAATCAACTCATAATGATTTCTTCTTTTTTTTAATTTTATATATAATAAAATAAATAAATCATCATGAATGAATTAGCAGAATCTAGATTTTTACATCCTGAGATCAAATCTAACCGAAGGCAACATTGCCTGTCACCCTTTCAGGGTCGATAAAATAAAGTACCAGTTACGTACTGGGATCAGTTTAATCGAATTTCCCCTTCAAATTGTTGGTCTTGTGCCAGAAGTAGAAACAATTATTATTAATACAGACCTCCCCATCCGACGGGGAGATCTCCCATCCGCTTTGGGGTGGGTGAGAGATGTCTTCCCTTGTGAAAATGGGTATAGCTTTCATTATGTAAAATCTCCCCATTTTGCCCCATTTTGCCCCATTTTGGAGCATTTTGGAGCATTTTTTTCATGGTACTCCCCGTTTGGGTTTTTAGAGGTTGGCAGGTCTGTTAGTAATAGTACTCGAAGAAGTGATAGTAATAGAACAAATACCTGACTAAGTGTGTTGCAGTATTTAGTTTAGTCCCTTTACATTCCAATTTTAAATCAGCCGGAATCGACTTCGCCTTTCCTCGAAAAGGTGTGGCCGTGTGCCAAAGTTTGTAATCCTTATTAATAGTACTTCTGAGGCATCGAAGACTAGGTTTTGTATTCGCTTTAGTTACATTCCTGACAATATTGTTTGATAATTCATTCCAGCCCTTTCTTTGACTCCAGTTAGTTTTTACGGTTTTTTTTCTTATTATTAAAAACTGAAGAAACTATTTTAAGTGGAGGGTGTCACACGTCACAACCGACTAATGCTGAGATAGTTGATAGCTCTCACTCGTAATGTCTTCGTTACGATCTGTCTTAGTATAAAATATGTCGAAGTATAAAATAAAACAAAGAAGTTAGACTAGATTACAACGAAGCAATAATTTTTGTCAGCAGAATTTGGCGCGAAAAATAAGTGTCGACTGATAAATGTTATGTTACTGGTGAGTAATAAATTAAACGGAACTCTATTTCCGTAAATAATGATATGATATGTTATGGTGCGTATGAAATAGTAAAATAGCGTGGAGAAACTTCCCTGCGGTCTGTAATATTAATTTCATAACAGACAAGAGAAGTGATAGCTTCAGGAAACTATCGGAGTTATCGTTCATGACATGTTATGACCATATCGGGGCTATTCAATTTCATAATTTTGATTCTGTGTTATTTCCTCTTGCAGCATCATGTATATGTATAATAATATATATATATATATATATATATATATATATATATATATAACATATAACATATTAATTTGAAAATAGACATGAAAGCACCGAAACAACATATCTCTAGCGGTCGACTGATGAGATAGAAGTATTGTCTGATTTCGTTGATTTTCCTATGTTCGCCCATATTTTATATATATATATAGTTCAAGGAGACATCAAACAGAGGTACAAAAAGTTTTATTAGTTTCATCCTTTATATATATATATATATATATATATATATATATATATCAGGATATCAGAGGTGGTGGAAGCATTTCTGAAGGGGGGGGGGGGGCAAGTTTGGGCAATTTAGTTGTGGTGATTAGTTTAGCTCTTTACACTCTAAAATGGTCAGAAAACTTCGATATGCGATAAACGTAAGATTCGTGGACCGCATTGTGTTCTTGAGCGAAACACTTCATTTCACGTGGCTCCAGTATATTCAGCTGAAAATGAGTATCATCAGTAGCTGGGGGTTTAACCCTGCAATGGTCTGGCGTCCTGTCCAGTGGGGAGTCTTGTACTCTCAGTCGCAAAATCACAATTTTTAGGGATGGGTCAGTCGACTAAAACGACACCAGTTCTTCATAAGTACTTATTTTACCAGAAGGATGAAAATACAAATAACTTTCACTTTCTACTTCTTCTCACGCTTCTCTGTTCTCAGTGCTCCAACAATTACAGGGACCCTTTTAGGATTCATATTTCACATCGTCGAAATTTCTGTTTTCAATTCATTATATTTAGAGAGCCTTTCAGCTTTTTTTCCACACCCATTTTTTACTGTTATTAGGTAAATTACAATCTGGGTATATTATCTTTCCTCGTGATTTTAGAGCGGGTCTCTCCTATCCACTGTACGTATTTGTATGCCAGAAACACATAATTTTTAGTCTTCTCAACTGACACTAAACTCTGTTGAGTATTTAATTTTTTTTCTTTGTTTTTGGTTGTTCAACTCTTTCCATATTATACAGTAAATATATGTAGCTAGCATGTAATGTGTTCTAATTCTGGGGTGGTCAGTGTAAGACACTCATCCAAAATGTAACTGGGGGTCGTATCAAACTGTTCATACATGCAGGACTCAGGTTTTGTATCTTGTTTTAGAAAACATCTCTGGTGGTGGCCAGTTGGGAAGCACTGGTCTGGAGTAGCTATTATTATTAACCCCTCAGCGGCATATAGATACGACCCTTTACGTTCTGAGTTCAAATTCCGCCGAAGTTAGCTTTGCCTTTCATCCTTACGAGGTCGATAAAATAAAGTACTAGCAGCGAACTGGAGATGATTTAATCGACTTTCCCCTACCCTTCAAATTACTGGCCTTGTGTCAAAAGTAGAAACAGTAGATTGGCAGTATCGGTAGAGCGTCGGACAAAATGTTTTTCGGCATTTCTTCCTGCTCTTTGCGTTCTGAGTTCAAATCCCACCGAGGTCAACTTTGACTTTCTTCCTTCTGGGGTCAATAAAATAAAGTACCTGTTAGTTACTGGGATGAATTTAATCGACCCCCCTCCTTCCCCAAATTTGCTGACCTTGTGTCAATGCTAGAAAGAATTATTATTAACCCTTCAGGTTCTCTCTTCCTGCTAGGAGGCTTCAAGTGAGATTTAGCCTTATTTTTCTTATCACGGTTGAGTTTATCCAGTTGTTTTTATAATTTTCTGCGGATGGATATAATTTCTTTGTGGTATTCATTTTCTCTAATCTTTTTCCTTTCTCTTCTTTCTTTCCTTGTTTGACTTCCATTGCTACATCTTCTGATGGCTATTTTGTTTATTGCTAAGCGACTTATATTTGTGTCTTTGAGACATATTTCGGCTAAATATGCCTGTGCTAATTAATGCAACATTTTCGTTTTGTCATGTTTTGCAACTGCTTGTAATAGGATATCTTACATATTCTGGAGATATGTGCACAACGCATCCATAAACCATTTCTAATTGCTCAAAGCTTCTACTTCTTCTATTCTATCTTGGGATATAAATAAGTGATTCAGTCTATATTTTGCTAATAGATTTCTTGTTTCATATAACCAAAAAGAGAAAAAAGGTATTTTCCAATTTCCAGTTTATCACATTAAAGCTGTTACTCACCGCCGGGACTGCTAAGGTGTTATAGCTTCCATCTTATATTTTAAGTTAATTTTGTTCTTTACGTTTATCTTAGCCCGTCGGATATATTCGCTTCGGATTAACTTCTTCATTTTGAAATATTATGTTTGTTCATCACCATTAACTCGCAGATATTTATAAATACAGTGGAACCGCGGTTCACGAACTTATTTCGTTCCTGAAGCCTATTCGTCACTCGAAATGTTCTTATACCGAAACTATGTTTCCCATATGAAATGTTGAGAGAGAGAGAGAGAGAGAGAGAGAGAGAGAGAGAGAGAGAGAGAGAGAGAGAGAGACTGACTATGTGGGAAACGACAGATAGATATCACCTTAGTAACTAACTATACATGAAGTGACGCTTTCCAGCCGATACTCCAAGTTTGTTGCAAACCGTTGTTGCCGGCTTTCGTGTTCGCTAATCGAGCCACCATTCGTGAACCGAGACGTTTTATGTTCGAAAAAATTGTTCGTGAAACGATTTGTTCGTGTTGAGAGGCGCTTGTGAACCGAGGTTCCACTGTATTTTTTCTGTTCTTATTAACTTGCTGTATGGCTAGTTACATTGATAATGTTTACTGAGTTGAGCAGCTTAACGGGATGGAATGCAGTTTTAGTACAGTTGTCAACTTCACCCTCTTTATGGTGTCTACATTTTTCAGCAGGATGGCGCTCCACTGCACTGGTTTCTAGCTGTCCGAACATTTGTCAACGCGAACCTGCCAAACAGATGGATTGGCCGTTCTGGACAACATGACCAGGTGTTTTGCAAGTGGCTTCCGAAATCACCAGACCTAATTGTTTGCTACTTTTCGCTTTGGGGGCATGTCAAGGACAAAATTTATGTATCTCCTTTACCCGCGGCTCTGGGTGGTCTTCAGGAACGCATCACTGAAACTTTACAGGCGATTACGCCGGATATGCTGCAAAGAGTCTGGACCGAGCTTGAATATCGCATTGATGTTTGCCGAGCAATAAAAGAGGCAGACATCGAGTGTCTATGATATCAACCTATACCACATGAAACTTTGTTAGTTTATGCAACTGTAGCCACCAATATTGTAAGAATATTCATTGAAGTTTTCATATTACTGTATAAGTATTTGAAATCAAGGAATGTTTCTGTGATCACCCTGTATATGGCTGTCCTTTGAATTACACGTAGAGTTCATCCGATGGGCTTCCAAACAGTTTCCGTCTACCCAGTTTCACTTGCAAATCATAGATCGACCCCGAGGTTAAAAGTCACTTGCTTAAGATGTCACGAAGTAGGATCGAACACGGGAACTGATGACTGCGAAGTGAATTCCTTAACCATTCAGCCATGCTGCGTCTACAGACCACTAATTATATAATATAAACATTCAAACTAACAAACTCTCTTTTGGATGTGTATATGGACCCGCAACTTCAAAAGAAGGAGAAAGACAGTGATAGAGAGGAAGAGAGGAAGAGGTATAGAAGAAGAATCGACTCTAATCCCAGACTCTAGATTTTTGAGCGACCTTGAAAAGATGAAAGTTAAAGTTGACTTCTGTTAGATTGGAACTCAGAGTCAGTGTCGGATTTAGGACAAATTTAGGATAAATGAGGCCCTGTACTAGTTAAGTTATGAGGCCCCTTACTTGGGCCCCTGAAGGAGGTAAACAAATGTTTGCATCTAAGCTCAAGGGTAAATTCGACATTGCTGGGAGTGTAGAGAGCCAGAACTAATACAACGGAATATTCTATCCGAAGTTATAATGATTCTGCCAAGACGCCATTTTACACATTTAGATATTTTCTGTCAAACCATTACAGGATGTTTAGAGTTAAATACTAATAGATTAGATTCTTACAATATCGCTTTAAGCATAAACAATACAAATCATTGTTATTGTTTAGTTGTTAAATTGTTCTTTTTTTTTTGTTTGTGTTGTTGTTAGTGTTTTTGTTCTAAATAATTGTTTCTACTTTTGGCACAAGGCCAGCAATTACCCAGTACATTACTGGTACTTTATTTTATCGACCTCGTAAGGATGAAAGGCAAAGTTAAACTCGGCAGGATTTGTTTTTGTTCTAAATAATGATTTCTGATTTAGGCAGAAGGCCAGCAATTTCAGGGGAGGGGAAAGTTGATTATATCAACCCCAGTATGCGACTGGTACTTCAATTTATTGATTTTCCGGAAAGATGGAAATCGAAGTTAATCTCGGCGAGTATTGAACTCAGAACATAAAGGGTCGTAACTAAATGCTACAAAACATGTTGTTCGGCGCTCTACTGATTCTGCGATTCCACCGCCAATTTTTGTACTTAATGAAGTTTTTGTTGATCTTTTTATTTTAAAAAATTTATGGCTATCCATTTTCTTCTTCTTCTTTCACCACCGCCACCACAACCAACACAACCGCCATCACGACGACGACCACCAGCACCAGCACCACCACCACCACCAACAGCACAACAACACCATCACCATCATCAGCACCACCACCACCGCCGCCGCCGCCGCCGCCGCCACCACCAACAACACCGCCAACACCCACCACCACCACCAACACCCACCACCACCACCAACATCATCACCACCAACACCGCCACCAACTCCATCACCACCACCACCAACACCTCCACCACCACCACCGCCACTACCAACAACAACAACACCATCACTACCATCACCACCATCATCAACACCAGCACCACCACTACCAACACCGCCACCAACAAGAACATCATCACCACCAACACCGCCACCAACACCGCCGTCATCACCACCAGCACCAGCAACACCAACACCGCCGTCATCACCACCACCACCACCAACACCGCCGTCATCACCACCAACCCCACCACCACCAACACCGCCTTCATCACCACCAACCCCACCACCACCAACAGCGCCGTCATCACCACCAACCCCACCACCACCAACACCGCCGTCATCACCACTAGCACCACCACCACCAACACCGCCGTCATCACCACCAACCCCACCACCACCACCAACACCGCCGTCATCACCACCAACGCCACCACCACCAACAGCACCGTCATCACCACCAACCCCACCACCACCAACAGCGCTGTCATCACCACCAACCCCACCACCACCAACACCGCCGTCATCACCACCAACCCCACCACCACCAACACCACCGTCATCACCACCAACCCCACCACCACCAACAGCGCTGTCATCACCACCAACCCCACCACCACCAACACCGCCGTCATCACCACCAACCACACCACCACCACCAACAGCGCCGTCATCACCACCAACCCCACCACCACCAACACCACCGTCATCACCACCAACCCCACCACCACCAACAGCGCTGTCATCACCACCAACCCCACCACCACCAACACCGCCGTCATCACCACCAACCCCACCACCACCACCAACAGCACCGTCATCACCACCAACCCCACCACCACCACCAACAGCACCGTCATCACCACCAACCCTACCACCACCAACAGCGCCGTCATCACCACCAACCCCACCACCACCACCAACAGCGCCGTCATCACCACCAACCCCACCACCACCACCAACAGCGCCGTCATCACCACCAACCCCACCACC
>OZ024745.1:44261778-44266778 GCA_964016885.1 Eledone cirrhosa | reverse complement strand
ATAAAGCAACTTATACACGTCAGAAATGACTGGATTTCCTGGATTTGCGGTTGTAGTCCAGGTCGCATTCCCGCACTAGCCCCAGATATAGTCCCCCATCATTTTTTCATGGTAGTGGCCCTGGTACCTCCGCTCTATCTCTTTCACATCTTGGTGGAATCGTTCGCCTTGTTCTTCTGAGTAGGCGTCCATATTGTCCTTGAATTTTTCCAGGTGAGCGTCCAGCATATGGAGTTTAAGCGACATCCTGCATCCCATGGCGCCAAAGGCCTTTATCAGATCCTGCACCAGTTGCTGGTAGTTTTCAGCTCTGTAGTTGCCCAGGAAGCCCTTAACAACTGTCTTGAAACAGTTCCATGCTGTTCTCTCAATCCTATTGAGCTTATTAGAGAACTCGGTAGACTCAAACACCTTCTTTATCTGAGGTCCAACAAAAATTCCACCTTTTATTTTGGCCTCAAATAACTTGGGGAAGAACTCAAGAAGGTACTTAAAAGCGACTGATTCTTGGTTGAGAGCCTTCACAAACTGCTTCATAAACCCCAACTTAATGTGTAGTGGTGGCATGAGCACAATCCTGGGATCAACCAGTGGCTCCCACATGACGTTCCGAGTCCCAACTACAAATTCTGTTCGCTGCTCCCAGTTCTTTCTTTTGTAGTGGTCAGAGGTGGCTCTGCTGTCCCAAAGGCAGAGGAAGCATTGGAATATGATAAAGCCTCCTTGGAGTCCAAGCAAGAAAGCCACCATCTTGAAGTCTCCAATGATTTCCCAATTGTACTGATTGTATTGCAGAGCTTCCAAGAGGACTTTCACACTGAAGTAATCTTCCTTCAGGCAGACTGAATGAGCTAGGGGCAGTGTCGGGAACTTGTTTCCATTGTGGAGGAGGACAGCCTTCAAACTTGTGGTGGAGCTGTCTATAAATAGCCGCCACTTCTTGGGCACAAACGGCACCCCAATAACGTCAAACAGGCCAGGCACGTCATGGCAGAAGCAGAGGCCATCCCTAAGACTGTAAAAGCTTGAGAAAGGTTCGTGTCGACTTCTCTGACTTGTCACCTGCACTTCCTCCTTGACCAAGTTCCACTGCTTCATCCTGGAGACGAATAGCTCTGCATTGGACTTGGTCAGACCCATATCCCTGACCAAGTCATTGACTTCTTTTTGGTTTGGGAAGTGAGGGATTTTTTCTGGTACCCCAGGCAGGTAATCCAAGTCCTCAGCATCCATCTCCTCCTCTTCATCAGAATACTTGTCTTGGAAAATAAATTTGATATGCAATACAAAATAAATATTGGAAAGGGAAATACATATTTAAATAATATAAAAGAACACTAATCATACTAATGAAAATTCGTGCTTAAAACACAACTTACCCTTTATTCAGGGTGCGAAAATCCAGTATCAATAATCCACTTTTTAACAATTTTATACTTTATTGCACTTTTATAGTTTTCTTTAGGTATTACTCTTTATTTTATAATTTTAATTTAACCTGAAACATATATAAAAAAAATCATTTAACATAAGCAAATTAAACTTATATACAACGTAAAATCCAACATACAAATAATTCTAGTGAATAGCTTAGAATTTTTACAAACCCAAACTTTTAACTGTTTAATAGCACTTTTTTTTATTTATTTGGGACCTAAGCAACACAAAAAAGTGATTACAAGCAGGAACAGAGAAAAAAAAATGTTCTTGTTACACGGTGTTATTTATCTACTCATTAAAGGCTGACATGGGGCATAACAACAACTTTGAGAAATAGCAGTCAAATCCCTTTCAAATCACACCATACTGCTTTAATAAAGGAAGGTCACAATGGACGATGTAGCCCAGGATACTGTCTGTTGGAACACCTTTCCTCATAGGTCTGTATCATCAGAATGTACAATTTATCTGTGGTATAGGCAAATTTAAACTTGTTCAAATATTCTTCCGATAATCAACAGAAAAAATTCCATATTTTACACAGTCCAATGGTTAAGACGTTCAATTAGCAATCATTATGTCCGGGGCTAAATAGTACTGTATGGCATCTTGGGTGTCATTTAACATAACCTCGAATCGACCCATGCCTCCGGTCATGAGTTAAATTAGGTAGACGGAAAATGTTTACAAGATGGATTGTACCTGTAATTCTAAGGGCCAGCCTTGTCATACTGTGCCATGCTGAATCTTCCTGAGAATTAAGTTAAGGATTCACGTGTCTGTGAAATTCTCAGCCACTTGTAGATTTATTTCATGATCAGGTTGTTCCGTTGATCAAACAACTGGAACATTCATCGTCGAAACCGACTGAGGTCCATTTCAATCCACAATTTCTTACCGCTCAACCTCGACTCGTATAATGCAACTTGACACCATCCATAGACACATACACATATATTTATATAATATAGGAGAAAGTTGCAGTTGCCCTTGACAAAGTGTTCAAAGTCAAACTTGTATAATAGACAAGTCTGCTCACGATTCCCATGCGGCTCTACGTGTATGACGAATTTAAAGATATTTACAATGGTAAATGAATACTTGAATACAAGAGTTAGCAATGCAGTTTCGATTCCCCGTTGAAGAGCCTCCCCACATCACTTCTGTTATTAAGGTTATTATTATTATTATCATTATTTCATTTATTACTTTATTTTAAGTTATAAACGTCTGAATTTTGAATGTCCGTCTTCTGAAATATGTATAATTTCTCACTAAAATAAATCAATACTTATTTATTGGTCCATAAAAAGTTCGGAGAAGAAAGGGAAGCGGGGGAGAGAGACAGGGAAAGAGAGAGAGGGGAAGGGGAGATATACAGATAAAGAGAGGGGGCGAAACAGGGAAAGAGAGAGATGGGGAAGAAAGAGAGATAGGGATAGAGATGGTCTCTAGAATGGATCTCCGTCGGTTTTAACGATGAGGGTTCCAGTTATTCGATAAACAGACAGTCTTCTTGTGAACATTCCACAGATATGTGTAGCCTTAATGCAATTCTCAAGGAGATCCAGTGTGACACGATGTGAGACAAGCCTGAACTGTGGAATTACAGGTACACTCCATCTGACGGGCTTCCAAACAGTTTCTGTCTACCTAATTTCACTCACATAGCTCATTCAGTGTGACATGATGTGAGACAAGCCTGAACTGTGGAATTACAGGTACACTCCATCTGACGGGCTTCCAAACAGTTTCTGTCTACCTAATTTCACTCACATAGCTCATTCAGTGTGACATGATGTGAGACAAGCCTGAACTGTGGAATTACAGGTACACTCCATCTGACGGGCTTCCAAACAGTTTCTGTCTACCTAATTTCACTCACATAGCTCATCCAGTGTGACATGATGTGAGACAAGCCTGAACTGTGGAATTACAGGTACACTCCATCTGACGGGCTTCCAAACAGTTTCTGTCTACCTAATTTCACTCACATAGCTCATCCAGTGTGACATGATGTGAGACAAGCCTGAACTGTGGAATTACAGGTACACTCCATCTGACGGGCTTCCAAACAGTTTCTGTCTACCTAATTTCACTCACATAGCTCATCCAGTGTGACATGATGTGAGACAAGCCTGAACTGTGGAATTACAGGTACACTCCATCTGACGGGCTTCCAAACAGTTTCTGTCTACCTAATTTCACTCACATAGCTCATCCAGTGTGACACGATGTGAGACAAGCCTGAACTGTGGAATTACAGGTACACTCCATCTGACGGGCTTCCAAACAGTTTCTGTCTACCTAATTTCACTCACATAGCTCATCCAGTGTGACATGATGTGAGACAAGCCTGAACTGTGGAATTACAGGTACACTCCATCTGACGGGCTTCCAAACAGTTTCTGTCTACCTAATTTCACTCACATAGCTCATCCAGTGTGACATGATGTGAGACAAGCCTGAACTGTGGAATTACAGGTACACTCCATCTGACGGGCTTCCAAACAGTTTCTGTCTACCTAATTTCACTCACATAGCTCATTCAGTGTGACATGATGTGAGACAAGCCTGAACTGTGGAATTACAGGTACACTCCATCTGACGGGCTTCCAAACAGTTTCTGTCTACCTAATTTCACTCACATAGCTCATCCAGTGTGACATGATGTGAGACAAGCCTGAACTGTGGAATTACAGGTACACTCCATCTGACGGGCTTCCAAACAGTTTCTGTCTACCTAATTTCACTCACATAGCTCATTCAGTGTGACATGATGTGAGACAAGCCTGAACTGTGGAATTACAGGTACACTCCATCTGACGGGCTTCCAAACAGTTTCTGTCTACCTAATTTCACTCACATAGCTCATTCGGTGTGACACGATGTGAGACAAACCTGAACTGTGGAATTACAGGTACACTCCATCTGACGGGCTTCCAAACAGTTTCTGTCTACCTAATTTCACTCACATAGCTCATTCAGTGTGACACGATGTGAGACAAACCTGAACTGTGGAATTACAGGTACACTCCATCTGACGGGCTTCCAAACAGTTTCTGTCTACCTAATTTCACTCACATAGCTCATTCAGTGTGACATGATGTGAGACAAGCCTGAACTGTGGAATTACAGGTACACTCCATCTGACGGGCTTCCAAACAGTTTCTGTCTACCTAATTTCACTCACATAGCTCATCCAGTGTGACATGATGTGAGACAAGCCTGAACTGTGGAATTACAGGTACACTCCATCTGACGGGCTTCCAAACAGTTTCTGTCTACCTAATTTCACTCACATAGCTCATTCAGTGTGACACGATGTGAGACAAGCCTGAACTGTGGAATTACAGGTACACTCCATCTGACGGGCTTCCAAGCAGTTTCTGTCTACCTAATTTCACTCACATAGCTCATTCGGTGTGACACGATGTGAGACAAACCTGAACTGTGGAATTACAGGTACACTCCATCTGACGGGCTTCCAAACAGTTTCTGTCTACCTAATTTCACTCACATAGCTCATTCGGTGTGACACGATGTGAGACAAACCTGAA
>OZ024745.1:44246778-44256778 GCA_964016885.1 Eledone cirrhosa | reverse complement strand
ACATTAACAGCAGGCTTACGACAGAGGTTCACCATTGTTGAGGTAGAGTATTGACCAATAACATTAACAGCAGGCCTACGACAGAGGCTCACCATTGTTGAGGTGGAGTATTGACCAATAACATTAACAGCAGGCCTACGACAGAGGTTCACCATTGTTGAGGTAGAGTATTGACCAATAACATTAACAGCAGGCCTACGACAGAGGTTCACCATTGTTGAGGTAGAGTATTGACCAATAACATTAACAGCAGGCCTACGACAGAGGCTCACCATTGTTGAGGTAGAGTATTGACCAATAACATTAACAGCAGGCTTACGACAGAGGTTCACCATTGTTGAGGTAGAGTATTGACCAATAACATTAACAGCAGGCTTACGACAGAGGTTCACCATTGTTGAGGTAGAGTATTGACCAATAACATTAACAGCAGGCCTACGACAGAGATTCACCATTGTTGAGGTAGAGTATTGACCAATAACATTAACAGCAGGCCTACGACAGAGGCTCACCATTGTTGAGGTAGAGTATTGACCAATAACATTAACAGCAGGCCTACGACAGAGGTTCACCATTGTTGAGGTGGAGTATTGACCAATAACATTAACAGCAGGGGTACGACAGAGTTTCACCATTGTTGAGGTAGAGTATTCGCCAACAAAATTCAGGCCTACGACGAAGCTTCTTCATCGTTGCTTGACCTGCTAAAATTCATAGCCTACCGTCACAACATGCCTCCTTCAGAGATGAAGGAGACTGTGGATAAATAATATAATTAAAGATATACTATTTGAAAAAAGATGATGTGATGAACACATCTCTTTTGATAATATATCTACTCATGATTACTATTATTGTCATTGTTATTATTGATATTATTATATCTGCTGGATTACATCTGATCTGGTCAATACACGACCACCACCACTACCATTATTGCCATAACTATTATTATCACCCATTGCACTATACTACCACTATCACTACCACCACTATCACCACCGCCACCACAATCACCACAACCACCACCATAACAAGAACATCAGCAACAACAACAACAATAGCAACAGCAGCAGCAGTAGAATTGGCAGCAGTCTGGTGACGTCTTTTCTTCCATGTGGCGCCAACAGAAATACATTCAACTTCAAAGAAAAAAGAAAACAAAAACAGTCACTAGTGGAAGTTGTTATTGTTGTCGTTGTTGTTGTTGATGGTGGTGGTGGTCATGTGGTGGTTGGTGGTGGTGGTCGTGATGTGGTTGGTGGTGGTGGTGGTCATGTTGTGGTTGGTGGTGGTGGTTGTGATGTGGTTGTGGTGGTGGTCGTGTTGCCGATATTGTAATTTTTATTGGTGTTGTTGGTGTTGGCGTTGTTGCTGTTGTTGTTGTTGTTGTTGCTGTTGTTGTTGTTGTTGTTGTTAGTGGTGGTGGTGGTACACATTAACTACAACAAATACATCAACAACATCAGCATCACACCAGCAACAGCATCAGCAACAACATCAACAACAACAACAGCAACAACATCAACAACACCAACAAAAACGATATCAACAACAGCAACACAAGCAGCAACAACAACATCAACAACAGCAACACAAGCAGCAACAACAACATCAACAACAGCAACACAAGCAGCAACAACAACAACATCAACAACAGCAACACAAGCAGCAACAACAACAACATCAACAACAGCAACACAAGCAGCAACAACAACAACAACATCAACAGCAACACAAGCAGCAGCAACAACAACAACAACAACAACAACAACAGCAACACCAGCAGCCTCAACAACAACATCAACAACAGCAACACAAGCAGCAACAACAACAACAACAACAGCAACACAGCAACACAAGCAGCAACAACAACAACATCAACAACAGCAACAACAGCAACAACAACAACAACAACAACATCAACAACAGCAACACAAGCAGCAACAACAACAACATCAACAATAGCAACACAAGCAGCAACAACAACAACATCAACAACAGCAACCCAAGCAGCAACAACAACAACAACAACAGCAACACAAACAACAACAACAACAACAGCAACACAAACAGCAACAACAACAACATCAACAACAGCAACACAAGCAGCAGCAACAACAACAACAACAACAACAGCAACACAAGCAGCAACAACAACAACAACAACAGCAACACAAACAACAACAACAACAACAGCAACACAAACAGCAACAACAACAACAACATCAACAACAGCAACACAAGCAGCAACAACAACAACATCAACAACAGCAACACAAACAGCAACAACAACAACAACAGCAACACAAGCAGCAACAACAACAACATCAACAACAGCAACACAAGCAGCAGCAACAACAACAACAACAACAACAGCAACACAAGCAACAACAACAACAACAACAGCAACACCAGCAGCCTCAACAACAACAGCAACAACAACAACAACAACAGCAACACAAGCAGCAACAACAACAACAACAACAACAACATCAACAACAACAAAAACAACAACATCAACAACAGCAACACAAGCAGCAACAGCAACACAGCAACACAAGCAGCAACAACAACAACAGCAACAACAGCAACAGCAACAACAACAACATCAACAACAGCAACCCAAGTAGCAGCAACACAAACAATTACAACAACAACAGCAACACAAACAGCAACAACAACAACAACAGCAACAACAACAGCATCAACAACAGCAACACAAGCAGCAGCAACAACAACAACAACAACAACAGCAACACAAGCAACAACAACAACAACAACAACAGCAACACCAGCAACACAAGCAGCAACAACAACAACAACAACATCAACAACAGCAACACAAGCAGCAGCAACAACAACAACAGCAACACAAGCAACAACAACAACAACAGCAACACGAGCAACACAAGCAGCAACAACAACAACAACAACAACAACAACAACAGCAACACAAGCAGCAACAACAACAACAACAGCAACACAAGCAGCAACAACAACAACAATAGCAAAAGCAGCAGCAACAACAGCAACACAAGCAGCAGCAACAACAACAACAGCAACACAAACAGCAACAACATTAACAACAGCAACACAAGCAACAACAACAACAACAACAACATCAACAACAGCAGCACAAGCAGTAACAACAACAACAGCAACCCAAGCAGCAACAACAACAACATCAACAACAGCAACACAATCAGCAACAGCAACAACATCAACAACAGCAACAGAAGCAGCAACAACAACAACATCAACAACAGCAACACAAGCAGCAACAACAACAACATCAACAACAGCAACACAAACAACAACAACAGTAACATCAACAACAGCAACAGCAATAACAGCAACGACAACAACATCAACAACAGCAACACAAACAACAACATCAACAACATCAAACATCAACAACAGCAACAGCAATAACAGCAACAACAACAGCAACAACAGCAACATCAATAACAGCAACAACTTCAGTAACATCAACAACAACAACAACAGCAGGAACAATAACAACAACACCATCAACAAAAACAGCTACATTAACAGTTCTAACTCGGTATCATAGTATGGCCCTCATGTGGTGTTGTGTAAGCAGTGGGTGGGGTGGGAGCAGAACTCACTGATCTAGACAACATACCGTATAATTGACAAGAATAATAAAAAAAGAAAGGGAAACAAAAGAAAAGAAAAGAATAGGAAAATATAGAGAAAAAAAGAGGAAAAGAACGGGAAAGGGAGGGGATGGCAAGAACTCTAATGTCACAGAAGAGGGGGCAGGGCGTGATTGGGCATAGGGCATGGGTGAAGAACGGCTGCGCCCCGCGGACAAGACCTCATGAGCCTTAAGGAGTACTTTCTTCGATTTTCTTAACTATTATTAATATAGTCATTTGCGTTGAAACGCACACATTTTACCAATACTTCTTAAATCAACCATTGTTCAACTATGTGTGTGTGTAATGTTTATGACTGCTGTTTCTTGTAAACAGACATTCGTCTCATTCTGACGTCACCAGCCATGTTTCTCCATGTATGTTTATTTTCAAAATTCCGCACGAGGTGAACTAGCCTGCTTTTAAATACCCTTTTTGGCATATTTTGGCAGTGGTACTTTGGGTTATCGTGTTGAGCTCTACTGAGGAATGACTCCAACCATGACTAATCCCACTGAAAAGTGTCGTGAAATAGTCTTTTTAAGACTATATAGAGCATTTGTAATTTTTCCAAATTGAAGGATGAGTATTTAAACTTTATTTTATTCTGAGTTAAGACTCTATTGGTTTTTTCCCCTGGATTTCACAAAATCTGTGGATAAAATCTCTGACTTGATTTTTTTTTAATTGAGTTTGAATTATTTTCCCATATCTTACGTTAATTATTTTCCATTTTGACGTTATAGTCACTTATATATTATGAAATACTGTTGACTTCTTGCTCACATTAATTTCTCTATTTTCATATATATATATATATATATATATATATATATATATATATATATATGATAACAATAAATCGTTAAAGGTAATCCGATACGAGTCTGTGAAAACTACTTATCATGGACAGTTTAAGCGTACGGTGCTGTGTGACTCAACAAGAGGTTTATGTTTGTGACGATTTTATGACTTCGCTTGTATTCCTATGTAAATATATCTTATAGTAATAAAAAAAAGTTAAGAATAACATGGTTGACAGTACAAACAAGGATATTTATTTACAGTCTTACAATTGTTTCCATGATAGAATTGTCTATAAATTGCTAAATACTGGAGACAGTATAACTCAATTTACAATACATCTAACTTCAATCATTTCATCAGAAACTATTAAGAAATATAAAATATATGCGTAACGGTAACCTTAAAAATTGAAATTACTACATCAATAATAGTATTAATGATAAATAAATAAAGGAAGGGGGGCAGATGGAAATAAGAGAGAAAGAAAGAAAATGACGAAAGAAGGAACGAAGATATAGTTTGATTTCGTAACTTCGTTCCTTCTTTCGTCATTTTCTTTCTTTCTCTCTTATTTCCATCCGTCCCCCTTCCTTTATTTATTTATCATTAATACTATTATTGATATAGTAATTTGAATTTTTAAGTTTACGTTACGCATATATTTTATAGTTCTTAATAGTTTCTGATGAAATGATTGAAGTTAGATGTATTATAAATTGAGTTATACTGTCTCCAGTATTTAGCAATTTATAGACAATTCTATCATGGAAACAATTGTAAGACTGTAAATAAATATCCTTGTTTGTACTGTCAACCATGTTATTCTTCATTTATATATATATATATATATATATATATATATATATATATATATATATATATATATATATATATATAAGGAGTCTGACGAGCCGTGGATTACAGAGTCGGGCTAGATCGATACAGATCGAACCTTGAGCTGATTTCCCACAAGCAGCATCTTGGGCTTCAAAAGAAGTAAGAGGTATGTTCACAGGACTGGTTCTATGAAGGCAACTCAGGTGTCCATAATCTTATCAGCAAATACAATCCCCACATAGGCTTCCTTACTCTTCTCACTCTCTATCTTTCTATTTCATCATTTATTTCTCATTCTATCATCTGATGAAGATCTAGTATCCCAAACATAAAAACTCTTTTCCTTCCATATCAAGAGTCAAACTAATATATTTCTTTAATGTACTGTGTCATTTGCTTTGTTATTTCTGTTCACTTTTTGCACACACACACACACACACACACACACACACACACACACACACACACACACACACACACACACACACACACACACACACACACACTACCTCTTTTTGTATGTCCCAATGTTCATTGGTATGATTAGTATCGACCTTAATGTACTGAACTGTAGTGATTTCCAGAGGTTGACTGAGGAGATAGGACTGTCCATCTTTCCGTTGTCTTTCCATTGTCTTTGTCCTGTGCGCTCCCTATTTTGAATATATCTATATATCTATATATATATATATATATATATATATGTATGTATGTATGTATGTATGTATGTATGTATGTATGTATGTATGTATGTATGTATGTATGTATGTATGTATGTGTGAGTATATATGAGTGTGTATATATATATATTTAAAACACCCATACTACATAAAACAAAGGAAGAAATTAAAATAAAAGAAAAAAAAAAAGACACTGCCTATCACATTTAAAGACGTTGCCATGGTTATTAATGCCACTCGACTTCAAATTCTTTAGTTTGATTTTTCCTCTTCGTCTCGGTTGCCGTTCTAACGCCATCGTTTTCCGTAGCAGGCAATTTTCACAAATCCGGAACTGCAAATTGTTGTCCGTAAGCTTTAAATACATTTTCTCTCAAGCCACCTCTATCGCCATTCACCCCTTCGCCATCCATTACACAATCTATCTCACTTTCTTTCAATCTTTCGTCCATTCTACTTGCCCGTTCACCTACATATCGCTTAGCTAGCTTACTTGCCCAAACCATCTCTCTTGCCTTTTCTCACACGTCTATTTTCTCTTGCATCTATTTTGTATTCTCTCTCTCTCTCTCTCTCTCTCTCTCTCTCTCTCTCTCTCTAGATATCTCTCTCTAGATATCTCTCTAGATATCTCTCTCTAGATATCTCTAGATATCTCTCTCTAGATATCTCCCTCTCTCTAAATATCTTAGAAACTCACCCATTCTTTCATTCTCGCTCCCTCCAAATCTCACCCTTTCTTTCTCTCGCCTCTAACATCGTTTTCTCTAATCGATACGTTTTGTATTTGCTAATCTTTACACACGTATCATATATGTCCACCATACATACATACTTACATACCATACATACATACATACATACATACATACATACATACATACATACATACATACATACATGTATGTATATATGTAAATGAATACACATACACATATATATGTATAGATTTATGGACTATATATATATATATATATATATATATATATATGTCTGTGTTAAATACAAACAAAATATACATGCACGCATACACACACACACCCACACACACACACACATATATATATATATATATATATATATACACACACACGCTTTCACAGACTTTGCACAATTACATCGACATATCTTATACACACACACACGCACACGGGGACACATACACACACACACATATATGTACATACACACACGTTGAACCAATTATATTTAGTGGAGATATTTTCCTTTATATAGATTGCAAGTTTAAACTTACGGCAAAATACTGCATATCACTCCGCCCGCTTTCCTGAGTTCACAACAACACCAACAACTACTACTACTACTACTACTACTACTACTACTACTACTACTACTACTACTACTACAGCAACAACAACTACTACTTACTACTACAACTACTTATACAACAACAACTACTACTACTACTACTACTACTACTACTACTACTACTACTACTACTACTACTACTACTACTACCACCGCCACCACTACTACCACCACCACTACCACCACCACACCACCACTACTACTAGTACTACTACTACTACTACTACTACTACTACTACTACTACTACTACTACTACTACTAATGGTTTCTTTAACAGCAACGATAATGTAAGAACAACGATAACTACTATTACTATCATAACAATAATAACAACATCAACAACAACCACCACTACCACCACAACAACTACAAATACTACCACCACTACCACCACAACAACAACTACCACCACCACCACCACCACAACCACAACAACAACTACCACCACCACCACCACCACAACCACAACAACAACTACCACTACCACCACAACAACAACTACCACCACTACCACAACAACTACTACCACAACTACCACTACCACCACCACCACAACAACTACCACCACCACCACCACCACAACCACAACAACAACTACCACTACCACCACAACAACAACTACCACCACTACCACAACAACTACTACTACAACTACCACCACCACCACCACCACAACCACAACAACAACTACCACTACCACCACAACAACAACCACAACTACCACTACCACCACCACCACAACAACTACCACCACCACCACAACAACAACTACCACTACCACCACAACAACAACTACCACCACTACCACAACAACTACTACTACAACTACCACCACCACCACCACCACAACCACAACAACAACTACCACTACCACCACAACAACAACCACAACTACCACTACCACCACCACCACAACAACTACCACCACCACCACAACAACAACTACCACTACCACCACAACAACAACAACTACAATTACTACCACCACAACAACTACCACCACCACAACCACCACAACTACTACCACCACCACCACAACCACAACAACAACAACTACTACCGCCACCACCACAACCACAACAACAACAACAACTACCACCACCACCACAACAACAACTACCACCACCACCACAACTACCACTACCACCACAACAACAACTACCACCACTACCACCACAACAACTACCACCACTACCACCACAACTACCACCACCACAACCACAACCACAACAACAACTACCACCACCACTGCAACAACAACTACCACAACAACTACCACTACCACCACCACAACAACAACCACAACAATAGTAATAGTAACAACCACAACAACAACAACTACCACCACTACCACAAAAACCACTAACACCACCACTACCACAACAACTACCACCAGTACCACAACAACTACTACCATCACCACCACCACAACAACAACTACCACCAGTACCACAACAACTACCACCACAACAACAACTACCACCACTACCACAACAACTACCACCACCACCACAACTACAACTACCACCACTACCATCACCACCACCACAACAACAACTACCACCACCACCACAACTACAACTACCACCACCACCACCCCAACAACAACTACCACCACTACCACCACCACCACCACCACAACAACAACTACCACCACTACCACAACAACTACCACCACCACCACAACAACAACTACCACCACTACCACCACCACCACCACCACAACAACAACAACTACCACCACTACCACCACAACAACAACTACCACCACTACCACAACAACAACTACCACCACTACCACAACAACAACTAGCACCACTACCACAACAAGTACTACCACCACAACAACCACAACAACAACTACGACCACCACCACCACAACAACAGCTACCACCACTACCACCACCACCACCACAACAACAACTACCACCACTACCACAACAATTACCACCAATACCACTACCACCACAACTACAACTACCACCACCACAACAACAACTACCACCACTACCACCACCACCACCACCACAACAACAACTACCACCACTACCACCACCACCACCACCACTATCACCACACAACAACTACCACCACTACCACCACCACCACCACAACAACAACTACAACACTAGTAATAGTAACAACAACTACCACCACAACTACAACAATTACCACCAATACCACTACCACCACAACTACAACTTCCACCACCACAACCACAACAACAACTACCACCACTACCACCACCACCACCACAACAACAACTACCACCACCACCACCACCACCACCACAACAACAACTACCACCACTACCACAACAACAACTACCACCACTACCACAACAACAACTACCACCACTACCACAACAAGTACTACCACCACAACAACCACAACAACAACTACGACCACCACCACAACAACAACTACCACAACAACAACTACCACCACACAACAACTACCATCACAACTACCACCACTACCACCACAACAACAACTACAACACTAGTAATAGTAACAACAACTACCACCACAACTACAACAATTACCACCAATACCACTACCACCACAACTACAACTTCCACCACCACAACCACAACAACAACTACCACCACTACCACCACCACCACCACAACAACAACTACCACCACTACCACCACCACCACCACCACCACCACAACAGC
>OZ024745.1:44234278-44241778 GCA_964016885.1 Eledone cirrhosa | reverse complement strand
AGGGAGCACTCAACGAAGATATAAGTTCCGGAGTTATAATAGTGACGAAACGTAAGTCAATTGCATGAACTCATAATCCTTTATTTACTGCAGTAAATAAAAGATTATGAGTTCATGCAATTGACTTATGGTTCGTCACTATATATATATATTTAGTTATGTAATAAACAACATAAGATAATTATTTCATTTACCAGTGGTTTCTTGAAGGCAGATGTTGTGTCTGTCTTCAGTGACGACTGAAGACAGACACAACATCTGCCTTCAAGAAACCACCGGTAAATGAAATAATTATCTTATGTTGTTTATTACATAACTAATAAGCTCTGTAGCCTACATAGAGCACTCTTTTTTGCTGTACCCTTCCGACGGAAATACTTCATTTATATATATATATATATGTGTGTGTGTGTGTGTGTGTGTGTGTGTGTGTGTGTGTGTGTGTGTGTGTGTGTGTGTGTGTGTGTGTGTGTGTGTGTGTGTGTGTGTTTATATATATATATATATATATATATATATATAATTTATCATCTAATGTCGCACTGTTCCGACTTGCACGCCATCGCCAATGAGGTTAAACGAATTTTATGTATTGCAGTTATTTTCGTCGTTTGTTTCCTTCCTGTTACATATCTTAAATAGAGTCCACTCTTTCCTACCTTTCTCTCTTTCTCTCTTTTTTTCTTCAATCTTCCCCGCTCCTCTCTCATTCCTTCCCTCTTCCCCAGTCTATATCTTGATTATTGTCTCCCCTTCTCTCCAAATATATTTAGATCTATATGTATGTGTGTATATATATATATATATATATATATATATATATATATATATATATGTACACATACATACATACTTACATACATACTCACACATACACATACATACATACTTACATGCATACTCACACATACACATACACACATATATACATATATATCACTCACTTTTTCCCTTTTTATTACTTACATTCTCTCCGCATATCTCTCTCTCTCTCTCTCTCTCTCTCTCTCTCTCTCTCTCTCTCTATCTATCTATCTAACTATTTGTGTGTCTGTTGGTATATATGTACGTATGGATAAATGTGTGTGTATATATATATATATATATATATATGTAAGTGTGTCTATATATATGTATGTGTTTGTGTTTATTTATATATGTAAGTATGTATATATGAATCTATGTATGCACCTACCTACTTTCATATCTATATTTCTATTTTCCTCTTATTGCTTTCTCCCTCCCCCCTCTCTCTCCCTCCCCCTATCTCTTTCTCTAGACATACGCCACACACACACACATACATACACACATACATATACATATGTATACACACACATTCACTCTCTTTCACCTTGATGCCCTCTTTTCCTCTTCCTATCCCTCTGCCGGTCCAATACATTACGTATAAAACTGTATATGTAATTTCGCTTTCATCTGTAGTCGGTAAGTAATTATAATTATAAAGCTTAAGGGAGCTAAGATATGCCGTTTATTTATTATCATGCTATGAAGTGCTAAAATTTCAGTTAGTTCGCCGTTGCCATGTTATTGTTACCTCTCCATCGACAGCACTTGAAGCGACTCGTGTTGGAAACTCTTGGCATCCGCTCAACATAGAATTACAACATTACCATAGAGAATCAGATTTGCAAATGATATCATAACTTCTTCTTTTCGTTATGCTCTCTACCCAAACTTCCAGTGACGTCAAATAGGAAAATAAAGCACGGTAAAAATGGCGAAACTCGATTACAATTAATCGCGTCTCTCTTTCTTTTTTTCTTTTCGCATACATACATACATACATACATACATACATACATACATACATACATACACTTATGCACACGCACACACTCACATACACACACTCCCACATGCACAAACACACACACACAAATATACTTCTTTATATATACACACACATGCGCGCGCGCGCACACACACAGACAAACACTCCCACTCTCACATGCACACACACACACACATACACATGCACACTGACACTCACATTCACTCAGTCACATACATACACAAATTCACATATACACACAACTGCAAACACCGAGACATATATATATATATATATAAACACACAATTTCACACTAATATGCTCAATAATGCACGCATACACATAGCCACCTACAGAGACACACATCGATACATCGATACATAAATGCACAACTACACACATAAAAAAAAATCACACACTCACACTCGTTCACGTAGACAAATGTAGAGAAATTCTGACCGCCACCAATGTGATTATAGAAAGGTGTTGAGGGAAATATCACAAGAGTTGGGGGAAATATCACAAGTGTTGGTAAAAGCATCACTGAATTAAACAATGTTTATTGGTGCAAACATAAACATGATGGACGTGTGTGAACAGATATTCTCCGACCAAATACAGCTGTTGAATGGCTACTTAATATCATTTCATTGTGATAACTGTGCTGGACAAATATTGCAAAATTTGTTTTGATTAGAAGGGAAGTCGGCATCGTTGATTAAACTAACTCGGTTTATTATTTTTTTACTTTGACTTTTATTATCTTTCCCGATAAGATTTAAATAAAACAAAGTGGACCTCAGCGGATTTTTTTAACTAAAAAAAAAAGTTGTTTTGGATAATTTCTTTGCTGGATTTAGATCTTATACTCTTCTGTCTCTCATTTCTCTTCAAATAGAAACGATTTGCATCATTCACTCGCAATGTGACATTCTTCATATTTCCGCATTAACATATGGCGTTTCTTGGGCATTTAAGCCTGGCGAAGCCCACCCCTCTTCATGCCTACGATCATATACAGAGCTAAACGTTCTCATATAGCTGATGTTCGAGGCTTTTACAAAATCATATGTTATAGAGATTGTATAACATTCAATTGGTAATGTATTAAAAACTTGTGTCCAATTGTTCAATAATAAGCAAGTGGATAACTTTGATATATATATATATACGTCTAAATACTTTTAATGTGTATATATATACAACCTTGTGTACATTTCTCAACAATGTTGATCACTCTTCCAGATCACAAACGATACTTAGAGATTGTAGATTATGCCTGGATAAGATATGTGTAGCAGATCGCTAGCGACCTCCCGGGGTTTCCAGTGTGGCTTGAAATGATTTGCAAATAATATATATACCATTAAAAAGAAAAACAAATGTAACTAAAATCCTACAAGATAATTCGTAATAAGGAGAAAAGGAAGGAGATATATTTTGTTTGATGTACAAATTAGGGATGCACTGATAAGCAAACTGGCCGATTACTAATTAATCGCTCTTATGTTATCGACTGATACCAATTAATCGGTTGTTGATTATCTATAATACAATTAGGTGTTGTGATATGAAAATGCGTGTTATGATTAATTGTAATATATAATTGTTTCTACTTTTGGCACAAGGCCAGCATTTACCCAGTGCATTACTGGTACTTTATTTTATCGAACCCGTAAGGATGAAAGGCAAAGTTAACCTTGGCGGGATTTGAACTCAGATCATAAAGGGGCGTAACTCTGTGCTGCAAAGCATAGCGTCCGACCCTCTACCGATACTGCCATCTTATAATTAATCACAATTATGAAGCTACTATTAGAGAGCATATGATGACAAAATTAGGCTCTGTTAAGCCTGCAAGAAATCGATTATGCTCTGAAATTGGAGAAATGTTGATGTCGTATATCATAATTTATGAGTTCTTAAATTTGATCATTAAATTTTAGTTTTTAAGTAAAATGTTTGAATATCTTTAAAAAAAAAACATGAAATCGGTGTCTTTATAATTCTTTAACTAATTTCTTTTTTTAAAAGATCAGATAAACACGTGTCCTCTCATGTTAGTAGGGGGGGGGGGGTCTGTTCTACTTTGACATCCTTTAACCTACAGGGAGTTACGCCATTGGACAGTCTCAAGTAATTTCCAATGGTATAGATCACCATGTTCAAGCACTAGGAATAGTTTTATTATTGAGTCCTAGAAGATAATTTATATTTTTATGTATTTCTACATTCTGAATCCAGTGTGTTTTCCACATTTCTCTATCATCCATAGTTTTCTTTTTCCGGCATACGTACCTATCAATAAAGGCCGATTATCGGCAAAAAGGGGAATACATATTAATCGACAAAATGACTGATGTGGCCGACATCGGTCATCTGCCGATTAATCGTTGTAACCCTAGTACAAATCAAATCTGGAAGTGAAACTTAAGATTCCTTTCACCACCTCCACATGATCCATGATTAAAAATATAAACATTTTATAATGTTCATGTATTTCATTAACTACATTAGTTGTGGCCTTGTCACTGTATAAGACTACAATAGACTAACAAATCCAACATTTGTTTCATTAGTTGTGGCCTTGTCACTGTATAAGACTACAATAGACTAACAAATCCAACATTTGTTTCATTAGTTGTGGCCTTGTCACTGTATAAGACTACAATAGACTAACAAATCCAACATTTGTTTCATTAGTTGTGGCCTTGTCACTGTATAAGACTACAATAGACTAACAAATCCAACATTTGTTTCATTAGTTGTGGCCTTGTCACTGTACAAGACTACAATAGACTAACAAATCCAACATTTGTTTCATTAGTTGTGGCCTTGTCACTGTACAAGACTACAATAGACTAACAAATCCAACATTTGTTTCATTAGTTGTGGCCTTGTCACTGTACAAGACTACAATAGACTAACAAATCCAACATTTGTTTCATTAGTTGTGGCCTTGTCACTGTACAAGACTACAATAGACTAACAAATCCAACATTTGTTTCATTAGTTGTGGCCTTGTCACTGTACAAGACTACAATAGACTAACAAATCCAACATTTGTTTCATTAGTTGTGGCCTTGTCACTGTACAAGACTACAATAGACTAACAAATCCAACATTATGGATCTGCGTGGCCTCATATTTTATATAACAATTCTTTCAATGTTCGATATTTCAATATACACTTTATTCAGCCCATATAACTTCTCGATAATTATTTTTTACTATCAAAGATTGGTTTTTCTAGTTCACAAATTTGAGTAGATATAAGTTATAGAGCATCAACACGACTATCGATTAACAGTTGAAAAAACAATCGATCCCGGTCTTATTTTGGCTCAAGTGATATCTGAACTTATCTTTAAAAGAATATAAACACATTAATTATTTTTCTGTTTCTGTTTAGTAAGTTTCAAATTCTATCCACGTAGATATCGTTGTAATCCAGTGAATAGCCAATGAAGACTAAACAGAATCATGGAATGAGGTATGAAAAGCTATTATAGAAATAACGATTTCTACTTTAGGCACGAGGCCAACAATTTTGGGGGAAAGGGAAAGTCGATTAAATCGACCCTAGTGCATTACTAGTACTTTATTTTATCAACCCCGTAAGGATGAAAGGCAAAGCTAAGCTCGGCAGGATTTGAACTCAAAATATAAAGGGCCGTAACTCCATACCGCGGAGAATGTTGTACGACGCTCAACCGATTCTGCCAATCCACCACCCTAGTAGGGCTTATTATGGAAATAATGCCTACTAGACGGAATAAGGGACAGAGTGGAAGATGATATATGAAAGTCGATGTAGTTGTTTGTTAGTTTTTTTGTTTGTTTGTTTGTTTTTTGTCGGGCGAGATAGAGTTGTAAGTTGATCTTAGATAATTACGGAGTGTCAGTTTTTGTGAACAGTTAGACATTTTGCTGCAATGGGTTGGAGCATACGGTAGCCTTGAACTACGGCTATATAGATTATTTTTATTCGCAATCTAGTTGTAGTTTAGCTTTGGGTTATCTCTGACTGACTAGACCTGTCCTCAAAAGCGTTCCAGCAATGACCATGATATCCATTCTCTTGGACATTGTGTATCTGTTTGTAATGGTTAAGTGAAAGGATGAAGAGCAGTGCCTATAACCCAGCTGAAGGTCTTTGTGGCTGGTAGGAAGAAGAGAGAAAGTTATCTTCAGGCTTAAGACTTAGCAGAATGGAGTCCACTGAAGCAGTCACTGGACGACAGGTGGTGTTGTTAAATCAAGAGATTGGTTAAGCCTGGCACTGAAATGTTATATATCAACGAGATCCTCCGCAAGACGACAGAACCCGACGTGGCCCGAGAACTGGAGTCAACTCTGATTGTTTGGACCGACGAAGCCTTTACCTTCTCCAAATGTACCAATGTCGAACGGAACTGGGATTATGTTTGATGTATGTCCGCCTTCAAGCATATCGAATCTTTCTGAGACCAACACCGTCTTGCCTACCTACGCTCCGCCTCGCAACCAAACAATGCCGCTCGGCTCCATTTAGTGCCTTCATCAGCAACCAGTATCCTTCTAGATGAGAAGTACGCCCGCATTGGAGTGGAACAGCGCCTCGACCTCCGCGTGTACGAGCCATACAGATGCCGTTGCAGAGCAATGGTCGACCAGTTCGGTCTGCACTCGTTATTTTGTCGCCGTAGTGTAGGCCAGCTTCCCCTTCACGCTGCTCTGAACGACATCATCAGAAGGAGGCTCGACGCAGCTGGTTTTCCTTCATAATTGGAGCCGGTTGGCCTCAACCATAGCGATAGGAAGTGCCCCGTGAGGGGCAAATTCCTAATCTGTGACGCGACCTGTAGCGACTCGTTCTCAGCCTTGTCGCTTTGGTCACAAACCTGGGTTCCACTGTCCGAAGTTACAGAAGAGAGTAAGATAGTTAAATACAGTGGTCTGACCGACCACTTCCTCTTTGTACTGGTCTCTGTCGAGACCTCTGGCGTCTTGGTCCTTGCCATGCTGATTTCATCAGCAAAGTCAGAAAGACGGTGGCCCCGTGAGGTGGGGTGACTGTTGCAATGGGCGTCTCTGGTCATTCTTCGTGGTAACGTTTTGTCCGCGGGGCGGGGTTGAGGCACGGTTCAGACTGGAGTATAGCGACTGTCCCTCCCCTCTCCCTTTCTTTCGTTGCTTGATTCTTTTTTCATTTTTTTTTTTCTCCTTTCCCTTTTCTTTTTCTTCTTATATACTGCTCGATTATATTTTATATAATGTCAATGGCTTTTCATGACATTGAGATATTTTGTATTGAATAAATATTAGCAGGCTAATTCTCTTAAAGTTGACATTATTAAATTAACAAAAATAGAAGCAAGAAAAACAGCAACGATTTTCAGCAAGCTGTAAATATGGAATGTAGATTTAGGGATCATCTCCGGATAAGCAAATATAACGAAAGCTCTAATGAATTGCATATGTGGGTGTGTGTTTGTGCTTGTACATATGTATGTGTTTTTACATATGTCTATACGTGTGTCTGTATATATATATATATATATATATATATATATATATATATATCTACATCACAGGAAAAAAGATTCAGTGTTGCGACGAAAGGAATTTATTGGACATATTACAATTGTTACTCGGGCGACCAGCTCGAGGCACGATCGATATGGTGATCAAACCTGACTCTGAAATCGCGCGGTCCTCGGAT
>OZ024745.1:44189278-44229278 GCA_964016885.1 Eledone cirrhosa | reverse complement strand
GTATACAAATAAGTAATGGTATAAACTTAACATATACTTAGCTACCACACCAAGACGTAAAATATCCGCGTATAGTTCGTACTATCCGTTAGGGTATAATGTGGGGCTGTAATACAGGAAAGTTTTGTGCAATTTATGTTTACAAGCCGAAATTGCCTCAGATTTTTTGTTTAAGATGTGGTCTTTGGCGTAGAGTATTTCCAGGGCCTCAGCGGCGCAGAGGTCACATGGTCTTTTATTTCCGTTATACGATCTAGCTCTAGCTAGGATCTCCCAGTGTAACTTATATTGGGTGTGGTTGTCTTTTAGACTCCAGATATAAGCTGAAAGTGACGTCATATTCCTTCTTAAAGGGAAACGAAAAGAATGGGTATGCATGTAAAGACGCTGCTTGAATCTATTGACGGTTAACCCTATGTAGGCCCTACGGGACGTGGGTGTTTCAACCTTACATTTGTAGACAATGTTACTAGAGAGGCATTTCCCGGATAGGGGGCAGTCAACCCGATTCCTACAATTACAATTAGTACTAACTACAGGGTTGCACGTGTTCCTACGGCTAGGTAGTTTAGCTAAATTTGAAGCTGTGATGTTATGTGCAACGTTTTTTTAAATATTCACTTCTGCGTTCACAGATTGACTTTGTTAGTTTCAGAAGATCCCGTTAATAGTGAAAGCAGCGATTCTTTGCTTAAACTTTAATCTGTTATTTTAATAAATATTTGCTCTACGGTTCTTATATATTTGATATATATTTATCCTTATCGAGCCCTCTTTGGATTTTAGTCTTCAAATTTATTATTATTACTATTTATATATATATATATATATATATATATATATATATATATATATATATATGTGTGTGTGTGTGTGTGTGTGTGTACATGTGAGTATGCTTATACATATGTGCGTGTTTTTAGATATGTGAATATATTTGTGTGTGTGTGTGTGTGTGTGTGTGTGTGTGTGTGTGTGTGTGTGTGTGTGTGTGTGTGTGTGCGTCTTCGTGTGTCTCCTTTGAATGGAATGCTCCTAAACTTGCAAAGCATTCTAAGAAAACCACGTGATAGTGTTACATCCGTTAAGAGGAATCAACGCCACTCCCGACAGCCCAACCTTTCCTTTACGTGGTCTCAGCTAAGTACTTGATATCTTCCCTAATATTGCGTGTATACACACACACTCCCATACGTATGTACGTATTTAAGTATGTATGTATGTATGTATGTATGTATGTATGTATGTATGTATGTATGTATGTATGTATGTATGTATGCATGCATGCATGCATGCATGTATGTATAGGTACACGTATAAGAATACATGTGCACACACACACACACATACACATATATATATACGTATGTGTGTGTGTGTGTGTGTATATATATATATATATATATAGTTGAACAAACAAAACAAAACAAACGTGTGTGTGAGTCTGTATATATATAGATGTATGTATTTATGTATGTGACGTATCCACTTGTGTTAAGCAAGTATTTATGTGGTCTCCTCTAGAAGCACAACACTTTACCTTTAAAAGTTTGCAATCTCAAGGTTGCATACCCTCTTCATAGAGCCCCATGTCCTAACATTACAGCACATGGTACAAACAGAGCATGCGTCAGACATATGCACCCACTGCCTATACACTTCTTATGCAAACTATGTCTGTTTAGGCGGCATGAGCTTTTATTTATGTATTATTACTATTTTAAACACTAACGAATTGTTAATATTTTCTCTCGTTCGGTCCATGCTTAGTACCCGAATAATGAATGACCATCTCACACACACAAACTCAGCAAATACGCGCGCGCATCTTTAACTCTCTCTCCTTCTCTTTCTGTTCTCGTACACGCACGCACACAAATATATATGTGTGTATATATATATATGTGTGTGTGTGTATCTATTTGTGTGTGTTTATGTATATATATATATATATATATATATATATATATATATACAGAAAGGCAGAGGAAATGTGGGGGGGGGGACATTGCCCCCTCCCCTTATAATAATTATATTTTTCTCCTCAAACTACTAAAACACACATCTATTTGGATATATGCGCTACAATTTACGTACGTTATGTTTATCGCATATCAAAGTTTTCTGATCATTTTAGAGTGCAAAGAGTTAAACTAATCCCTACAACATATATGTGGGTGTGTGTATGCATATAATATTCATATAATACATACATATTTACAGTATATATATATATATATATATATATATATAACACACACATACTCGTTTCTTTTTAGCTACATGTACAAATAGCATGCAAATATATGGCTTCCAACAGACACATTTAGAAAAACGTACATGCGCACAGAACATAACGCGGAAATAATGGGTAAACGGGCGAAACGTCAGCTTTGACTAAACTTGTACATGTAAAGGCACAGAGGGAGAGGGGGGGGGGGGGGGGGGAGAAATTTGGACAATTTAGTTGTAGTGATTAGTTTAACTCTTTGCACACTAAAATGGTCAGGAAACTTCGATATGCGATAAACATAACATGTACATAAATTGTAGCGCATAGCCAAATAGATGTGTTTTGGTAGTTTATGGGTATAATTCCAGTTTATTACCATATGGTTCTTCGCATATGGTAAGAAACTGGAATTAAAACCAATTTATTCATCTCCTATATATATATATATGTATATATATATATATATATATCAGAATTTACTGTGTTTATTTCTACATATATTAAATATTAATATTATAATTGTTTCTACTTTTGGCACAAGGCCAGCAATTATCCTAGTGTATTACTGGTACTTTATTTTATCGACTCCGTAAGGATGAAAGGCAAAGTTAACCTCGGCGTGATTTGAACTCAGATCATAAAGGGCCGTAACTCTTTGCTGCAAAGCATGGCGTCCGACCCTCTACCGATACTGCCAATAATATTATAATGCTCAGTATTTATACTTTGAGCTTGTTAATTGCAGGGTATCAATATGAGTTAATAACTCTATATTTTATTTGTGTATGTGTGTATGTATATATATATATATATATATATAAGAAAATTATAAAAATTAACTTACTTACTAAAATTTCACCCCAACTAATTAGTTTCTGAAAGGGAATAAACATAGTTTCCGAAGAAACGTACGGAGAAGCCTTTCGTCATCAGGGAAGTCTATTCTCAGCTAAGTTTCCAGGCAATACGTGGACACAGGGAACTTATACAAAAATAATTCAGTGGATGGAAAAAAGCAAAGCGTGGACTAAGTTCCAAGCCATTGAAAAAAATCACTGCCTACTGCGTCGGTGGCAAATTCAAAAGAATCAATCACGTGACATCGAGGTCAATCAGTGAAGAGTGGTTTGTTAAGAAGACAGCAGCCGGACCGTTACTATGAACTATAGTAGCAGTTTTGGACAATTTTGGCTCGACAAAATAATTTGGAGATAATTATAAAGAATTAGTATATCTACGTACGTTTCTTCGGAAACTATGTTTATTCCCTTTCAGAAACTAATTAGTTGGAGTGAAATTTTAGTAAGTAAGTTAATTTTTATAATTTTCTTATTTTACGTCTCTCATATTATTCTTCTGCATCCCCATACATTGAACCACAAAGTTACTAAGACAAAACCTATATATTTGCTGGCATAGGTATGCATCTGTATATATATGTTAGTAGATATACTAATTCTTTATAATTATCTCCAAATTATTTTGTCGAGCCAAAATTGGCCAAAACTGCTACTATAGTTCATAGTAACGGTCCGGCTGCTGTCTTCTTAACAAACCACTCTTCACTGATTGACCTCGATGTCACGTGATTGATTCTTTTGAATTTGCCACCGACGCAGTAGGCAGTGATTTTTTTCAATGGCTTGGAACTTAGTCCACGCTTTGCTTTTTTCCATCCACTGAATTATTTTTGTATAAGTTCCCTGTGTCCACGTATTGCCTGGAAACTTAGCTGAGAATAGACTTCCCTGATGACGAAAGGCTTCTCCGTACGTTTCTTCGGAAACTATGTTTATTCCCTTTCAAAAACTAATTAGTTGGAGTGAAATTTTAGTAAGTAAGTTAATTTTTATAATTTTCTTATTTTACGTCTCTCATATTATTGTTCTGCATCTCCATGCATTGAACCACAAAGTTACTAAGACAAAACCTATATATTTGCTGGCATAGGTATGCATCTGTATATATATGTTAGTAGATATACTAATTCTTTATATATATATATATATATATATATATATATATATATATATATATATATATATATATATATATATATATATATATGTATATATATATATGTATATATATATATATATATGTATATATATATATGTATATATATATATGTATATATATATATATATATGTATATATATATATGTATATATATATATATATATGTATATATATATATATATATATGTATATGTATATATATATATATATATATATATATGTATATATATATATGTATATGTATATATATATATATATATGTATATATATATATGTATATGTATGTATATATATATATATGTATATATATATATATATATATATGTATATATATATATATATATATATATATATATATATATATATATATATATATATATACATATACATATACATTTATTATGGGTATTTGTGGGAGATCTCCCCGTCCGACGGGGAGAGTTGACATATCTGCAGTTGGATGCTGTTTCAATGGTGATGTAGAAGAAAGTGTAATTTCAACAATGTTGGCAGAATGGCCGTGTAGTTTATTACTCCATGGAACTCTAGATCTCATCTGCAGGAACAAGAGAGTAGCATTTCGTTAGTATGTATGTGAAAAGACTGTCGATTGTCAGGTGGTTAGGGCGTCGGATAGGATGTGTTGCAGTGTTTGATTCGGTTCTCTGCGCTGTGCCTTTAAATTTTGCCGAAGTTTAGTATGCCATTTTTTCTTTCGGGGTCGATTAAGAAAATATCAACTCAATGTTAGTTCGGCTTTCTCTCTCTTTAGTTGTAACATATATCATGGATGTTTCACTGGCTCAAATGTGGGAGGATCAAGAGAATGTCTGTGTCAGCTCACGTCGACACGGGGATTTAGAGCTATTAGATAAAGTATGGTAGAATATATCAGTGAGAGAGGAGTCGGCACGTCTGTCAACTGGAGCCTGGAGACTGTTGGTGAGTGACTTCTTGCCAATCAGTCGAGTGGTCGTTCTTTGGATGTAATCCAAGATGTATCTGTGTGTAGTAGCATCACCTCCCAAGATGTGAGAGTAGTAACCTATTGTGGCTCCTACATGAACCTTGTAAAAAGCTAGCAGTTGCTGAGGGATAGAGAATTCAAGAGCTCCGAATAGAAATGTCAGTCTTTATGATGTAGGTTTGGCTACATTGAGGATGCGTGTTCACCAGGAGAGATCCTTAGTAATAACGAAGCCTAGTATTTGTCGTGATCTTGAGGGTTCTAGTTGCGTGACATTCATGTTTACGGGGATAGGGGAATGGTGTGAAAATTTTTCTTGATATGTGTTGTAATTTCGTCTTTGTGCTATTAAACGAGATAAAATTGTCATGAACCCACTGGAAGATTTGTTTAAGGTCTCCCTTTCTAAGTCAATACATATTTATCGTGGGTTGTCTTCGTTGTATGTTGATGACATTTGTATGTCGAAGATTAGTGAGAAATGAATGGCGGTGTCATTTGAGGTTGAGTAGGCGTTATTGTGACGGCAAACTGGACCTTGATATATAAAAGGAAGAGTATGAAAAGACAAAACGAAGGTTTTGTCCTTCCATGGTTGATAAAGTGTTCGTGAGAGAGCTCAATCAGCATACTCCGCGATAGTGCAATATAAAAGAAAGTCATCTTTCCAAAAGGTAACAAATAGATAGAACACATAGGCAGGTAGTTTTGCCAGGAGACCTGCGTACCAAATATTATTGAATGTTTTACTGATGTCGAAGGCAGCAACACGCTTCATCTAATTTCTTAATGGCAAGGACTCATAAGAGAATAGGTCTCATCTAGATCTTGTTTTGTGGATAACATACTAGTTGTTGAAGAGAGAGAAATGGAGAGGTACAGAGAGGCAGATAAAGAAAGAGAGAGAGGGGAGAGAGAGAGAGAGAGAGAGAGAGAGAGAGAGAGAGAGAGAGAGAGAGAGAGAGAGAGAGAGAGAGAGAGAGAGAGAGAGAGATTCAAGGTGTTGGAGATGGTTGCTGTTAATCGTAGTCCCCATCACGTTTGAGACGCTGGAGGTGCGTTAGGATGATAGTTATCGAAGTGTTAGGGGTTCCTCTTCTTAAGAATGGAACACATTGTAGCCCGTTTCCAAAGATCAGAATATATTGTGTGAGATCCTTTTGGTGAGGGACCAAAAGAATCGGTTTCTGTTCGGAAGGTGGGAGAACTTTCAGACTGTATGATGTATGGAGGTATCCTTCGTGGTTTATATGATGGTCTTGCATGAGTTACGGTGAAGGGCAAAAGCCGTCCAATTTGTATGTGTGAGTGATTTTCTCCAAGTATTATTGAACGTGGTCTTTACCTGTGTACTGCTGCAGCGCAATTATGAGTAAACCACTTTTGGACTTGGAACTGAGTGTGGGCTGCGGAGACATTCGACGGAGAGTAAGAAAAGTAACGAAAGAGTTATTGACCCGGCTGTCGATAGTTCTACTTTTTACTGAAGGGTGAAAGTTTTAAATGTTAGGCTTCCACTTCTGACCTTATCATATTTCTACGAATTCCTCTTTTAATGTAGTTATTATTCAGTTTGAACTCTTGTGGAGAAATGGGTGAAATAAAAACATTAGAAAGATCAGGGCTTCTCAAATTCTTTACACGCGACCCCCCCCCCCCCCAAGACACACACATTCACATACACACACACACATTCACATACACACACACATTCACATACACACACACACATTCACACACACACACACACACACACACACACACACCAGAAACAAAATTTAATTTCTAACATACAAAATAGTTGAGTATAAAATTAGAAATTAATTGAATATAAAATTACAAAACATGACTAATTTACCAGTGTTTAATACAACTTACACAAGAAAAGAATCAGTAAACTATAAACGCAAACACACCTTTAATGTTTGGTTTATTTTTTAATAGGAAGGATGGGTTGGTGGGCACGGAGAAGATGACGAATACTAGGGTTACAGGTTTGTTAGTTTGAAACTCAAATCACCATGTTCTATGTTCTATGTTGAAAGTGCTTCTCTGCTTTCTTAATAAAATAACGCACATGACTAAACCCATTATTTGCCTATATACCAACTTGGAAATGCTAGAAAAAAGAACTCAACTTTCGCACAAAGCTTGGAATGATATTTTGCTACACTTTCCTTTTTGATCATCCAGTAATACTCATTTCCTTAAAATTGGAACATAGACTTCGCTTCAAGATCCATAGTCATTTCAATAAATTCTTCTTTAAGAAAGGTGTCTAAGTACGAACTTTCCACTTCAATATCAAATGAAGAAATGATTCATTAAGGAATTTTTAGCTTAGCATACTGTTTGGTTTATGACATCTGGCACCTAGCTAGTCTACATGATCCATTGATTTTACTTCTCCCGTTAAAGCGATTGATGAATAAAAACTTGTAAATTCACCTCCTGTGGTCTCCTAAGTATTTATTCACCCTTAGGGGTCTGCATGGACCATTTTGAAAAGTTCTCTTCTAAGTGGATGCAATTGCAAAGAGAAAGTATATAAAGAATAGTATATATGGACTCGTAAATCCTGATGAAATCGTAGGGGCGCCGTCTTGGGCATTTTAAACCTGGAGGAGCGCAAACCCTCTCCAGGTCTGAACACAACCGATTTCTGCACGAGAAGGAGAGCGGAAGTGAGAGAGCGATGAAGTGAGAAAGAGGTATAGAGAAAGAATTGATCTCAGTACTGGACTGGTACGTTTTGTTATATCGACCTCGAAACGATGAAAAGTAAAGTGAACCACGGTGAGGTTTGAACTCAAAGAGTGCAGAGAGCCGAAACCAATACCACAATGCAGTCAATTCGATGTCCTAACGACTCACGGAACATAGTACTTTAGTAAAATATCTTTGTTTACCCTGTTACCGATAAATTATATAGATTAGAGATCTGGTTTCCTTTCCTATGAATCCAAGTTGATTTATGATTTCTTTCGAGCGAATTATTATTCATACTATCGTAGCAATATACTGGACTCATATTTTCGAAATTAAACTTGCAATCTCCTCATCGTCGAATCAATAAACACCATCCTTTACTGCCAATGTTGTGCTCTTTTATTGTTTATGTGATTGCATTTTTAAAATAATATTTCTGATATTGGTTATTACTACGTATGAATCATAAACATCTATCGGGCTTTTACTATCTTTTTCTATTTTTATTTTCTTTGCAATCGTGTACTATATATTTATTATATCTAAACATTTTATTTGACTAATATTGAACTCATAAATTTCTAATGTAATCTACATGATTTTAGCGTTCTTTTCCCCTACAGGAATGCCAATCCCTATAATGTTTCGACTTATTTACATAAAACCAGCAATATGCGTTGAGTACAATATATTTTCCCATCTTTATTTCGCATGGTTTTCAGTATGTTTCTGAATCTTTAATTTACTCTTTATATTGTCTATCATTCTTGATCTGAGAATTCTGATCCTGAGAAGTCAAACCGTTTCCATGTTATATTTGCTTACACAAATCCACCACAAAATATTTCGTTTGTATTTTACATAACATTGCCACAGCCAGTACTATATAAAAATAAAAATAAAGATACTTAAAGCTATGAAGCTGTTTTCAAACTCTCTCTGTATCAGTAAGAAACACTAAGAAGACATATTTTGTATTTTGATTGACATCATAATCTTTGTTGGCAGAACTATTACGCGCAAGTTGTAAGAAACGTATTCGAAATAAATAAATAAAATATGGAGTGCAGATGTAAAATCTACACTATGAATTATCTATGTGCAGGATGTATTGATAAACATTTAAAAGAACAGAACCATTTTAAGACTCAAAACCAGTGGTAGCAATAGTTTATATTTTACAAAGACTCTGTAAAATTTCAGCTTATGTAATGTATTGCTGCTATTATTACTACAATGCAAAGCACGAAGGCTGCGTTATCAGAGCTAGGGTGCGTGCTCTCAGACACGAGGGGCCGAAAGCCGTTTAATGGGCCCGAGTGGCGGAGGCGCGTCGTGGCAACAAAGCCACGATCCGGTCTTTGGTGAACCACGACGGGCGCATGCTACTCGATCCCGGGTAAATGTGTGAAGCTTTTCAGCGACACTTCGCTCAGCTGTTCGGGGGCAGCGGCGGGCCGGATCGAGGGATGGACTTTAGTGTCTACCTCGACGGACTGCCGTGGCTCTCAGCCACTGAGGCTGGATCGCTGCCATGCACAGCGACATCTGCTCTGTGGTGAGAGTGAACGGTCACCTTTCAGAACCGTTCAACACCATGCGCTCGGTCCGCCAAGGATGTCCTCTCTCGTCCCTCTTGTACGTATTGACTCTCGAGCCATTACTGCACAAACTGGAGACGTTGAGGGGGGTCCCGCGCGAACTAGGATGCGGAAGATCCGTGTCAGCATATGCGGACGATGTCACCGTAGTGGTGTCGAACGCCAAACACATCGAGGCGATCGGCACTACACTAAGAGAATACGAAGCGGTGACAGGAACAATGATCAACCAGGATAAGTCAGTGGGCCTGCAGCTCGGCACCTGGAGAAGCAGGTCCATGCCGTCCAACAGCGTTGTCGGGCGCTGGACGGACGGACCGGGTAAATTGCTAGGATTCTGGTTCGGTCTGGACCTCCAGACGGACAAAAACTGGGACCAGGTGACGAGCAGGGTGGCTTCTCTCACCCAGAAATGGGCGGAGAGGAAGCTATCCATGAAAGGTCGAGCGGAGGTGGCTAACGCGTACATCGCGCCCGTCATCTACTACCGCCTGACCGTCGTACCTTGTCCTAAGCCCCGCCTGACTGCGCTGAAGCGTTTGCTCTTTCGCTTTTTGTGGAACGGACGCGCTTCGATGGTCAGGCGGTCCATCTGCTGTCAACACCGCTACGTGGGGGTCTGGGCATGCCGTGGCTGATGATGCGCAGACACGCGCTCAGGCTACGACATCTCCACCTCTTCCTCGACGGTGATCAGGTGTGGTCGCCGTTTGCTAGACGCGTCTTTCCCCAGCTCGTCTCCTTGACGGAGCTGCAGTCCTGCGTCAAGCGAAGACCGAGAGGGAGCGCTTGGAGACTGGAATGTCTTCAGGCGCTCACAGCCCTCGACCAATCAGGCAATGTGATCGGTGGAAACTCCACCTTGGCGTTCTATAGGGGATAAGTGGAGGGGAAGTGCGACGACGTACTTGGTGAAACTCTAGGCGTCGACGAAAATCAACTAGCCAATCTCTTCGGAAGAACTTTCGGGCCCTGGCCTATGGACAACTTCCAGAAATCCCTGGCCTGGCAGTGCTACCGAGGAGCTTTGCCAGTTCAGGATAAACTCTACAAGCATGGAGGGCAGCCGGGCATGTCCGAGATGCGCGCAGGGCGACGAAACCGTCCTGCACGCACTCGTCCAGTGTCCGAGCATTGCTGACTTGTGGGTTTATGTCGAACACCTGCTGTCGCGTGTAGGATGGATCCAGCTATCAGCTGAGTCCATCGTGAGGATTGCCCCGCCCTCTTCCTTTAGCCGGGAAGGGCAGGCAGTTTTTATCTGTCTGGTGGCCATGACGAAAGAGATAGTATGGTGGACACGTTTGAAAGGGCTGAAGACGAGCACTTACCTCTTCGGTGATGCCCTGATTAACTTTTTCAAATTTCATTTGAAAAGGAAAATCAGGGTAGAGAGGGAAGTGCTCTCTTCCCAGAATTTTGTTGAAAGATGGGTGAGAGAGGTAAGAATGGTCCGAGTGAATGGGCCTACTCTGAGTATGTGTATGTAAATTAAAGGTGGAAAACTGGGAGAGGGCACTTGCCCTGGTGGTCAGGGTCATTGTGGCTTTTTAATGGGCTTTCTCCACGAATGTCCCTCGGAAGTCTCCCCCGTATTGGGGAATTTTTCATTATTATTTTTTTGTTACATCCTCTGTTTTTTTTTTACACGCAGAAATGCCCATTTGTGCCGTCCTGTATTGTCCTGTACTGTCCTTAATGTCTACTTTATGTAAACCCTTGTGGTTAATAAAGAAAGCATTATTACTACTATGATAACAACTCTATAAACAAAAGAATAATATTATGAAACAGATCTATATCAACAAGCAGAAAGCATCAACACAAACAAAACCAATAATAAAATACATTTCTATCCACACCACGAACAACAGCTGTATGTGATTTTACTTTCTATGTACTCCAGTTCATAATGTTTTTATAGAAATTATGTAACATCATCTTTATCTCTATATCTTTATCTCCTTTATTTTTAAGCAATGTTTAATTTATTTTGCTGTTCTTGTAACATCCAAACATTATTATTACCATAATAATAATAATAATAATAATAATAATAATAATAATAATAATAATTATTATTATTATTATTATTATTATTATTATTATTATTATGATTCGCGACTAACGTGTGAAGACGTGTAATTCTGAGCTCCAGTAAGTTTGTTGTTTTAAGTTATTTAAATTGACATTTGTTAAGTTATATTTGTTTCAAGATGGACATTAGCCTATTGAAACATACCAGTTAATTAAAGGGGGTGGGTGCTCTAGAATGGCCTTTGCTGTAATGGTTAAAACAAACTAAAGAACTAAAAGACATGCTACTTCAGTATGTAAGACATTGTTTTAGGAAAAGCATCGTTTTCATACTGCACACACTCGTCAATGCAATGAATCAGACACCGGAATGAGGTCTCCGGCCATTTTCCGTAGCGTTTCAAACCGCTGTGCAATTCTGTTACTGTTGATGAAGATATCTTTTATATTACTGTAGTAATATAAAAATATATATAATAAGATAAATTATAATAAGCAAGCTTCACTGTATTTTTATCATTATAAATAATCAGAGTAGTTTTAAATGCAGTAATTAAGAAATAGATATCAGAAGTTAACTAACGTTTTCTTTAACCGAGAAAAAAAGGGAGGCAACTTCAAAGTTTCTAATTTATTAGTTTTCGCCATTGCTTGGAGTAGTAAGTGTTCATTAAAAGAAAAAGAAATGAAAACCAACAACATCGAGTGGCGTTGGCTACATTGACTATAATCAAAACTTTCATCACGATGTAGTTTCTGTTTGTGTTGGCTGCTGCAATGTCTCTTCCATCTACTGTAAGGGTTTTTTCATTTGATGATCGATGATCTTCCAAATTCAAACAATGTTGTTCAACACTGCTCACGCGAAAATAGAAGACAGAAGCGCGGACAAAGAATGGAACCTATACGATTGATGTAATAGTGGCTGGCAGATCATAATTTGGACTTGAAAATTCTTTTATGGATTGCTGTCGCTTTTTTCTCTCCAGGTTATACCTTATCTAGCAAACCTATGGTCAAAGGCATTCTAGCCGTGACCATCCTGTCCTTTCAAATGATTTAATTTATGCAATATGTCCTTCCTTTTTTTAATAAAGAGGTTTGGCTGAAATTTCTTGTAGTTCAAGTGTAAAAGTTCCTGAGATTTTATCACGAATTTTCCCCTAAGGTTGCTTTGCAGCCACTGTAACTGTTTCCTGCTTATCTCCTTGTATTTCCCTTTGGCGTAGATTTAATTGTACCAACTCTATTATAAGCTTCTCTGATATCGAGGGTCATAACACACTTCCTTATCTATGGTCAGTTAATTTTTTCATGACCAAGAAAGTATTGGTCGGCTGTTTTATGTTTTGAGAAATGAGATTTAGGCTTTCTTGGCGATAAAGATAATTATCTCCGAGCTTATAAAATCTGTTTAGATTTCCACAAAAGTTGTAAGTTGGCTAGCTAGATATTCAAAACAACAAACAGCGGAGGACGCGTTTCGCACCTGTCCGACAGACAACCTTTACCCCGAAAAAAAACCCCAGTTGATGGATGTGAATCCGAAATATATAGGGACTATTAAATCTCTCCCAAGGTAACTCTCTCTTGTGTTGTTATTTTTATTTTATCCTTTATACTCTTCCCTTCTTTCTTCTACACATTTACACATCTTTACACACACCACGCATCTCAACGTACACCCACTTACATCTCTCTCTCCACCACCGGATCTTGTTACCCGGAGATTTACCCATTTGCATTGTCGAGGCTTCCAAACGACTTAAAGATATTTATTTATATATATATATGTTTAAGCTTGTTGAATCCCAACAAATTAAATACAACCTCTGCATATATATATATATATATATATATATATATATATATATATATATATATATATACAGTGCCACAGTGACCAATTGCTATAATTATGGTTGGAATATGTAAAGACACACACCTGGGGCGGACAGAGAGAGAGAGAGAGAGAGAGAGAGAGAGAGAGAGAGAGAGAGAGAGAGAGAGAGAGAGAGAGAGAGAGAAAAGCAGCCAGTTATAATAGATACTCGTAGGTGTAAATTTCTCTAACGAATTTGGCATAATAATTGTTATTTACAAATGAAATGATTTTTATATCTTACTAGGAGACACCTCAAAAACGCGTCAAAAAGTAAATGGAGCCTATCAACTGTAAGGCATTATAACAGACCTGCCAAGCTCTAAAAGCCCAAACGGGGAGTACCATGAAAAAAGTGCCCCCAAACGAGGAGAAATGAGGCAACATGGGGAGATTTTACATAATTGTTTCTACTTTTTGACACAAGGCCAGCAAATACCCAGTGCATTACTGGTACTTTATTTTATCGACCCCATAAGGATGAAAGGCTAAGTCAACCTCGGCGGGATTTGAACTCAGATCGTAAAGGGACGTAACTATGCTGGAAAGCATGGCGTCCGACCCTCTACCGATACTGCCAATCCACTAATGAAAGCTATCCCCATTTGCACAAGAGACGACATCTCTCACCCACCCCAAAGTGGGTGGAAGGTGTCCCCGTCGTCGGACGGGGAGAGTTGACAGGTCTGATTATGATTATTGGAAATTATGTGCCCCACGTCCATCTCACTTTTGGCCCGCTGTGCCTTTTCCCCGAGACGTAATGGCTCTTTTGAGTCGTTGAGTTTGAGAGCCTTGTCAACGCTCTTATGTAAATCCAATGATGATTAAAATCCGCTCTAGTATTGTTGATACATTCTAATCAGTGCTTCGCCTGTTTATGGTAGCTACGGAATAGTGTTACTTGTCAAGTGGAATCACTTATTTTAGTTCTAAACTGCAGTAGACTTTTATCTAATTAGATGAATCATAAATATATTTCTGGTAATCTGTGCTATTTATAATGTTCAGTTAGATCAATGACCGTGACTCACATATTCGATCAATAACCAATACTTATGTTATAGCTCTAACGATCTCTACACTGAGACTATAATTTTTTCAATGAAAAACAAAATTTATATTTTGGGAAAGCCATACAAAGTCTCGTCAAAAATCGTAACTGCAGAGAATTCGGTTTATTTTCTCGCCTGTATCTGAATTCCTTTCAAATATCGAGGATTTATGGCTGCTGTGTGTGGAGGCACAGTGGCGGAGAAGATAACCACTGAATATTTTTATTGATGCCTCGTGGATTATATTCTCAGCACAATATGATTCCATATACATATATGTGTGTGTGTATATAAGTATATATATATGTATATAAGTATATATATATATAAGTATGTATACGTACATACATATATGTATACAGGCGTACAGTAGTATGTATATATATATATACATACATGCACACATATATATATATGTACGTATGGATTCACAGAACATTTATTATAATGCTCGGTGTGTTTGTAAACAAACATCCCGAATTAAGCCGTACAGTGTCTAGCAACCATCGTTGCTAATTTGTTCAACACTGACAAAGGAACGCTGTACTAGTTTCAAGCTTATTAGCTATCGTCAGCAACGTATACCTTCCTGCCCGATGATTGAACGTCTGAAAGTATATACTTTCCTTATGCATATTAACGGCTGAGCAGCCTAATTTGCATATCGAGTGAGTTAATCGGCCGGGCGCACCGAAAACGATAAACGTAAAAAATGAAACGAAATTTCATTTCTCACTCTTAGTACGGCTGTTACTTAAATATAAGTATGTATACGTACATACATATATGTATACAGACGTACAGTAGTATGTATATATATATACATACATGCACACACATATATATATGTACGTATGGATTCACATATATATATAAAGAGAGATAGGGAGAGAGAGAGTCTGCGGTGCTGAGGCCGGGGAGACCACTAATCATGGGAGTACTCAATGCATGGGGAGATGCAGAATGGGTATAGTGATATGTAAAATCCTGTCCGCGGCGCCAAGCGGTTTCGGGTGTCGCTGGCCATTGTCCGCAGAAATCCCTTTGGGCGGCACAGCCGAAACACCGCCCATTCATAGAGCCCATCACCCTCTCCCCTTCCTCTTCCCTTTCTTCTGTGGCCAAAAGTCCTTGCTTTTCCCCTCCTTTTCGTCACATTTATGGTATTTATAGTCCTTTCTCCTACTTTCCTATACAGCCAGATCTGCCCTTCTTTACCCCTTCCGCACTCTTTTCATTACTTAATATTTTTATCTTTCTTTTTCATATTTCCATCATTGTACAGGTAAAATTCCGTTATAACGAATTTTTCAATCCCCGGCCACACACTCAATGTGTAAGGTCGATCTTGTTATAAAGAATTTTTCGTTACAACGAATTTTTTTATACCCCGTGAATTTCGTTGTAACAGAATTTCGCTGTATAACTTCTTTTTGGAAAAAATATAGTTGACATAATAAAAGTTATGTATACATAAGATAGACGAGAGGAAGAAGTGTATGAAATAAAAAAAAAAAATTTTTTTGTGGTGAAATCTCGTGTCTGTTTAGTCAGCCATTTACACACACATACATACATGCACACACATATAGACATACATACGTACATACATACATGGTGGCTGCCAACTCGTTTTCGAGTACGGCCACTACTTTATATCCATGTAGGAGAACCCCTACCGATGCGTTGAACGAGTGTGACTTTTTAGTCCAGCCAGCGACTTGAAAACTCTGGCACAAACACTATACTTGTGACAATTATTGACACATAGTGCTGGGCCCATGATACCATGTGACGACAAGTGCAGAGAGATCTCCAGATATAAAGCAATGCCTGTGCCGTGAAGCTTTTATAGTGAGCAAAGGCACTGCACAAAGCCAGTCCCACTCTCTTAACCAAGATGATATTTACCCAAAAGAAGAACAAGTCAATATCATTGGATACCATCAGGGTTGCAGGTGTTATATCAGAGTTTTCCTTGCCTTGACAAAGGCTAAGGGGTCATCTCTCTACATCTCTACATACATACATACATACATACATGGTGGCTGCCAACTCGTTTTCGAGAACGGCCAATACTTTATATCCATGTAGGAGAACTCCTACCGATGCGCTGAACGAATATGACTTTTTAGTCCAGCCAGCGACTTGAAAACTCTGGTACAAACACTACACCTGTGACAATTATTGACACATAGTGCTGGGCCCATGGTACCATGTAACGACAAGTGCAGAAAGATCTCCAGATATAAAGCAATGCCTGTGCCGTGAAGCTTTTATAGTGAGCAAAGGCACTGCACAAAGCCAGTCCCACTCTCTTAACCAAGATGATATTTACCAAAAAGAAGAACAAGTCAACATCATTGGATACCATCAGGGTTGCAGGTGTTATATCAGAGTTTTCCTTCTCCTAGAATTCTGCCTTGACAAAGGCTAAGGGGTCATCTCTCCCGGTGATTTTGGATGGCCATTGACTCTTAAGAGCTCCTTTGCCCTTTGACAGGTTTTGTTTTTAGTCCTGCAGGATGTCCAAAGTCACCCTCCTCACCAAGAAACCTTGGTGGGGTTGCCAGTTTAGTCGCCAACGACCCGACCATGAGACAGGTTGTACTGGGATACATGTTACCAGTAGCACCAACTGGTGACCTGACACAATACATACATACATACATACATACATACATACATACATACATACATACATACATACATACATACATGCATATAAACATACAAATATATATGTATATATATATATGTATATATATATATAATATATATATATATTCCATTGGAAATTCTCTGAACAGGTGAATATTTAAATCGTATTTTAATTTATTTAAAAGATTGTTTAATGTTTGCTTTTCCGCCTATTTATATATATATATATATATATATATATATATATATATATATATATATATATATATATATAAATCAATAATAATGAGTTCAAACCTCAGGTAGTCTTTTACAATGAAATAGCTCAAAGAAAGAGTATTTCTGAGCCGTGTAATACATGTTAATATAAATTAATATATTTGATAAACACAAATACCAACATATTCATGTTTGTATTGTAAATGACCAAGTTAGCTAGATTGAAATATACTAATAATAATATTACAGTATGCCTGCCTTGATTTAAGATAATAAATCAACAAAAACAAATCGTATTGGCAATGGCCGTGGTGCTTGGACAAATTTAAATTTCAAAATCAAACCTGTTCCGTAGACAGGTTTAAACCTTAAAATCCAAATATGTTTCGAATCATGAAAAAGTGGAAGAAATACCGCATTTTGATCTCCTCAGCAAGCACTATAAAAATTGGTATGTTCCACTTCAAAATAGTTAGAAAGACTGTTTAACGCACGAGGTAATTTCACGCGGTTATCCAGTGTCTAGCTAGTCTCATACTCGTGCTGCTAGAAATAACAGCCGTTTGTATGGGGCTAAAATTCAGCTCAACGAAGGAGCAGTGATAAATCAATAATAATGAGTTCAAAACTCAGGTAGTCTTTTACAATGAAATAGCTCAAAGAAAGAGTATTTCTGAGCCGTGTAATACATGTTAATATAAATTAATATATTTGATAAACACAAATAACAACATATTCATGTTTGTATTGTAAATGACCAAGTTAGCTAGATTGAAATATACTAATAATAATATTACAGTATGCCTGTCTTGATTTAAGATAATAAATCAACAAAAACAAATCGTATTGGCAAGTGCTTGCTGAGGAGATCAAAATGCGGTATTTCTTCCACTTTTTCATTATTCGAAACATATTTGGATTTTAAGGTTTAAACCTGTCTACGGAACAGGTTTGATTTGTCCAAGCACCACGGCCATTGCCAATACGATTTGTTTTTGTTGATTTATTATCTTAAATCAAGACAGGCATACTGTAATATTATTATTAGTATATTTCAATCTAGCTAACTTGGTCATTTACAATACAAACATGAATATGTTGTTATTTGTGTTTATCAAATATATTAATTTATATTAACATGTATTACACGGCTCAGAAATACTCTTTCTTTGAGCTATTTCATTGTAAAAGACTACCTGAGTTTTGAACTCATTATTATTGATTTATCACTGCTCCTTCGTTGAGCTGAATTTTAGCCCCATACAAACGGCTGTTATTTCTAGCAGCACGAGTATGAGACTAGCTAGACACTGGATAACCGCGTGAAATTACCTCGTGCGTTAAACAGTCTTTCTAACTATTTTGAAGTGGAACATACCAATTTTTATAGTGCTTGCTGAGGAGATCAAAATGCGGTATTTCTTCCACTTTTTCATGATTCGAAACATATTTGGATTTTAAGGTTTAAACCTGTCTACGGAACAGGTTTGATTTTGAAATTTAAATTTGTCCAAGCACCACGGCCATTGCCAATACGATTTGTTTTTGTTGATTTATTATCTTAAATCAAGGCAGGCATACTGTAATATTATTATTAGTATATTTCAATCTAGCTAACTTGGTCATTTACAATACAAACATGAATATGTTGGTATTTGTGTTTATTAAATATATTAATTTATATTAACATGTATATGTATATATATATATATATATATATATATATATATATACAATGATATTAAATAAATGGAAACTATATTTATAAAACCATATTTATTCTATTATATATATTTCAAAGGTACCAAAACTTTGGTACGCACTCATCAGATAAAATACAAAGTTTGTTTTATAAATATTGACATAACCAGGAAAAAATAACTTAACGGTTCAAGTTTTTCCTGAGCCGTTAAGTTATTTTTTACTGGTTATGTCAATATTTATAAAACAAACTTTGTATTTTATCTGATGAGAGCGTACCAAAGTTTTGGTACCTTTGAAATATATATAATAGAATAAATATGGTTTTATAAATATAGTTTCCATTTATCTAATATCATTGAATATTATACTCCAGAAAACTTGTCGAGTGCTTTGAATCAGTTATAAACATTTATATTTGTTGAATTAACAACAAATTGAATATCCCTTTTGCTTATATATATGTGTGTGTGTGTGTGTACTGACACACACATACAGTAAGCTGTCGTTACACGCTGTAGAACAGTATATTGGTGAAATCAAGTCGGATCTTGAATTGATATTTGGTGATCGCGTGTGTGGTGTCCACAGTTTGAATGACGACTGGAATCTACATGAAAGAATTGCTATAGGTCGGATTGTAGCAGCTACAGCAACTTTGGTAAATAATTGCTTCTAATTTTAGCACAAGGCTAGCAATATGGGGTTGGGAGTGTCGATTATATCCACTCAGTACTTGACTAAGATTAATATTTCTTTTTAAAAATAGTAATAGTAATTTCAACTGTTCTTTATTGGGAACTGTTATTTTAGCTGTCTTTTATTGGGAAAACTGCGAACCGAGCAACACTTCTATCATTTGTGAAACTATTAGAAATGGAATGGTTTCGTCTTTTAACACGACGCCATGATAACATACCTCAAGTGAATGCAGTTCTGCATGAACAAACAACTAATGAAAAAGGTATAAGAATAACTCTGGGTCAGAGTAACATGAAGATGGTGAAAAACAGGAGGTTGGCTGGTGAGCAGGGACGATGGAGAAAGACGGTTTACATCCCTTTCTCAACGCCTACAGCTTTTCAAGACTTTGGATTTTGATGGTTGAGATGGACAATATTGAACACGGTGAGACGTGGAATTGAATATTTAGGAGAAAAAATATTTGTCATTTCATTATTGCATAATCATTTGTAATTAACCTTTTAATACACACTGTATTAACCGTTCCGTAACCATATTTCTATCATAATAAAAGACTGCTTATAATTTTCAAATCATTTTGAATCGGAAATGCTTTTGCAGCCTTGTCCGCAGGGCGCAGCTCAAACACCGCCCTGCTCTAGGCATAGAGCCTATCACCCTCTCCTCTTCCCACGACCTTTCTTCCGTGGCCTCATAGTCCTTGCTTTTTTCCTTCCTTTTCCTCTCATTTATAGCCCTTTCTCCTACTTTCCTATACAGTCAGATCTGCTTTTTACCCCCTCCCCTCTCTGTTCATGGCTTGGTTTCGTTTTTATCCTTTTTTCTTTTTTTTTCTTCCATATTTCTATCAATATTAGCAACGTTATTTATACAACTGAGAATTGATTTATTGCCTGTAATTCTATTAAATTATAATTTAGAAATTATTTTGTACACAATTAAGAATTAGGAGTGATTTAGTAATATAACTAACTTTCTCATTATTAAGCTGATGTTTGGAAGATAACTTAACAAGGATTCTTACATAAAAATATGAACATTTTACAACGTGCAGTTTTGTATCACAAAACCTGGTCGATAAAAAAAGTACCAGTCAAGTACTGGGGTCGTTCCTTTCTCTATATCTCTTTCTCCCTTCCATTCTCTCTCACTCTTTCTATCCTTCTCTGGAAGAAATCGAATGTATTCAGGCCTGGAGAGGAGATGAGCTCCGCCAGGTTTAAAAACAAAACACAAAGGCCCTAGAAACGCCGTATGTTAATATGACGCCCTTACGACTCCTCGGGAGTTACGGGTGCATACCATATTTAGTGTTATAGATTCTGGAGTAAAATGAAAAGTGTGTAAACTGGAAGATAGGGAAGGGGTGGTGGTTGAGGATAGGGATGGGGGATGAGGCTGAGGATGAGGATGAGGATAAATATACTGAGAAATTGACATTATAAAAGTAAATGAGGAATTTAATTACATGTAAATACGTCAGGGAAGAAAATGCGTTTAAATAATTGATAGCTCTAACACTAATATCATGTAATTTGGTTCAAGCTGCCAAATCGATATATATTGTATCTAGTTATAAAATCTGGCCAGCGTGGATAACCAAATAGCTGATATTTTAGCCAGTGATATAATGTTCTACTGTTATTGCTGTTGTAGTTGTTGTTGTTATTGTTGTTGCAACTGCTGTTATTGTTATCGTTGGTTATTGTTGTTGATTGTCGTTGGTTGATATTGTTGGTTGTTATTGTTGTTGGTGGTGGTTGGTTGGTTGGTTGGTTGGTTGGTTGTTGCAACTGCTGCTGCTGTTGTTGTCGTTGTTGCAATTGCTGCTGTTTTTGTTGTTGTTATTGTTGTTGCAACTGCCACTGATGTTGTTGATGTTGCAACTGCCACTGTTGTTGTTGATGTTGCAACTGACACTGTTGTTGTTGTTGTTGCAACTGCTGTTGTTGTCGTTGTTGCAACTGCCACTGATGTTGTTGATGTTGCAACTGCCACTGTTGTTGTTGATGTTGCAACTGACACTGTTGTTGTTGTTGTTGCAACTGCTGTTGTTGTCGTTGTTGCAACTGCCACTGATGTTGTTGATGTTGCAACTGCCACTGTTGTTGTTGATGTTGCAACTGACACTGTTGTTGTTGTTGTTGCAACTGCTGTTGTTGTCGTTGTTGCAACTGCCACTGATGTTGTTGATGTTGCAACTGCCACTGTTGTTGTTGCGCTTTGGTCACACCGGATTGAGTAGAAGTGATAACAAAATGTTCCAGTCGAGACCAGTTTGTATTTTATTGGGCTCAGTGTATCTAGGACTATACTCTCTATTGTGATCTTCAATGTGATATTTCCAGTATAATATTTTAAAGATGGTGGGATGTAACTTGATGAAGATTTGACAGTATTTCTAGCAGATCAACGGACTTGTCAGTGGCTCCATTGTTAGCTCGAAATCGTCACTAGAGGCAGCAGGAGTACTATGACCACACATAGGAGTGGAAGATAACTAAGTACCAAGCATTGACTGACCGCTTTATTTATATATATATATATATACGTGTGTGTGTGTGTGTGTGTGTGTGTGTGTGTGTGTGTGTGTGTGTGTGTGTGTGTGTGTGTGTGTGTGTGTGTGTGTGTGTGTGTGTGTGTGTGTGTGTGCCAGTAACCATTGAGACGTCTTGTGTTTTTCGTCCTCGGACTGCTGTTTTCCTCCGCCACATTGGAACGAAAGCATCACACCTAAGTTAGAAGATTCACGAGTTAGAATGGCTGATGCAGCGGGTATTGCTGGCTGTTTTTTTTTTTTTCGCAGCTAACTAAGAGTGCAGAGATTGTTTTTCTCCCCATTTCTCCTTAATTTTGTTTTTCCCCTTTTTTTGTCACGGTCCTTTATGATCTGAGCTCAAATCCCGCCGAGGTTAACTTTGCCTTTCATCCTTACGGGGTCGATAAAATAAAGTACCAGTCACGCACTGAGGTCGATTAAATCGACTTTCCCCTCCCTCAAAATTGCTGGCATTGTGCCTATATAAGAAACAATTATAATATAAATGTATTTTAAATAAAAGATGTCTATTTGTTAGTACGCAGTACTGAATTCAAGACTGCACAGAATCAAATAAAGAGATAGATGGTTATCGTTTATTTATTCTCCGTCCAACAACGCTATGTTAATCGTTTATTTTTGTTTCGTTTTGTTTGTTTCTTTTTAACAGGTAACAAAAGTGATTCTACGTGACCATTCTACCTGCTAGAAATAACAACCAAATCTGTCTGCAATTAGACCCTATCATCTTAAAGACCCAACACATTAGATATTGCCTTTCTAAATATCTGGAGAAAAAAATTAAAGATAGAATAGTAAAAGCTGGAAGAGCTTTGACCATAGGTCTACTATATTGGAGCTGACAGGCAACGTTCCTTGTGTTTGGGAAATTTAGAGTTATCTTTATATATAAAGTGATAACTCTAACTCATCGATGCTTCTCGGGCTTGACAGTAATAAATCAAAGACGTACACGATGGCTCCAAACATAAAATTTTATACCAGAGCGTTTCGATTTTTTTTTTTTTACCCGTGGTTCATTTTGATGATATTGCTTGTTCGTTTTACTGGGTTAAATTGTATGAGCCTATCTAGCTCCAATAACTAATGTTTAAACAACACTATAAAGTTGAAAGAAAGGAATATTCTTTCAAGAATTAAAATTATTTGGGATTATTTTATTCTTAATAGTCCCAGCAGGCATTTGTCAGCCCAAGCTATGCCTTTGGATCCAAGTAAAGTTGACCTCGGCGGTATTTGAACTTTAAACATTCTCTCACATGAATCTATATATTCTCTCACGGGAAGCCGGAACCAATACCGAAGCAATTTTAAGCCGATGCCCTAACGACTCTACCAATTTGCTCTATATTGTGAATGTTAATGCTTTTGCATTACGTCGTTTCACATAAAGTCACATTTCCCAGGAACCTATTAATGATGAGGACTACTAGAGTGGGTGAGAGTAGACTGTTGGGCTGGACTCTGGCCAGAAATAATGGATGTGGGAGGAGGGGGCCACGCGTAAGGAGGGTGTAAAGGAAGAGAAAGAAACAACTGGAGCACAATAATAGTGGTTTCTACTTTTGGCACAAGGCCAACAATTACTTTATTTTATCGACCCCGTAAGGATGAAAGGCAAAGCTAATCTCGGCGGGATTTGAACTCAGACCATAAAGGGACGTAATTCTATGCTGCGAAGCAGGGTTTCTGACGCTCTACCGATTCTGCCAGTCCACCGCACGTACAGACACACAGAGATAGGCACATATATTCACACGTATTATATATTTATAAATTCTAAAGTTTCGTGATAAACTGCAGTATATTTTGTTCTAACGATTTTATAAAGTGAATTTAGAATAGGATTATGTGAGAGAATAGTTATGAAAATAATCTATGGACACTTTTTTGAAGAAACGTATTGAAGACAGAGAGGGTAAGAGATGAGGCGGTAGAAAAGGACAGAAAGTAGAAGGGGGGGGGGTTATACGTGGAGTTTGCATTTGAGAATTTCTGTTCAAACTGATTATGTTTGAAAAATATAATCAGAGAGATTAAAGAACTAGTGAGAAAGAAGAATGAACAAAGCTGGATAATGTAGGCTATTGAATATGAAGTAGAAAAGATGAAGAGAACGAAGGAAGCGGAAGAAGAGGAGGAACAAATTTATCTAAAGATCGCAAAATGTTAACGTAGAAAAGAAAATGTTAAACATCAGAGACTAATAGTCGGGAAAACAATATAGGTAATGAGAGGTCGTTGACCTAATGAATATATAAAATGTAGCAACAATATAGATAGTAGAAACATTGTCATTAACATTGATGTAACACATTGAAATCCAGCAAGTTTGAAAGACTGGTTGCTATACACATTTCAGTTGATTATGCATAGAGTTTAGATATTCTCGTGGTTTATGGAATCATTAAATGTTGTGTTGATGTTAGGTTTTATAATTAAGCGTATAAATAAAGGTATTAGGTGAATTTCAGATAAGATGGATGGAATGTTATACGGGGACATAACAACCATAAAACTAAATTGCTCCGATGTTTTATTGTTGTGACATAATTGTCAGCGAGGGTAACTGACAGAATCAGGGAAAACTTATACTTGTTCTTCAATGAATTCGGATTTCTTATTGATATTGAAAACAGCTTGAACAAAATCAACTTATTTGAGGTTATTTTAGACCTCTCTACCTCATTCTATATCTATTTAGAAAGAATTAAATTTATAAACTAAATTAAGAAACTGTCTAACCACCTCTACGAATATAATTAATTATTTAGTTAAGAACATTTCATTTAGAATTTCAGATCTATCTGTTAATAAGTAATGTTTATATGAAGTTACAGCATATTAAGATGACACATTAGCTAGAAGCAGTTTCAAAGAAAACATATTTTACACTATTCTACTACATATAACATTGATACACATATTAATAGAAATAGGAAAAGAAACATTACATGATATAAATTATATCATGTTTACCCATGCACTTACACACATATTCAAATTACGCTATGATAACCATAGCTATATTATTAGAAATTCCATGAGAAAATAAATGATTGAATATTTAAATTTATTTATGAATCAGTTGGACACGGTTGCTTCTGATAGGACCCGCTGGAAGAAGTGTTTGAGGACTCTGCCCCCATGACCCTTTCAAGAAGAAGAAGAAGAAGATTTATTAATTAAAAAGTTGGCTGTTAACTCCACATTAAAATGGAGTTAAGTCTTTAAACAGATCGTGTAATTTATACACCATGGAAAAATCCAGTTATCCTATTTGCTAAGAGCTATATTCTAACCATCACAAAAAAACGGATTTCATTTCGTAAATAGACGTTCTCGAAAACGTACTTCAACTACAACACCTGAATGCAACCAAATAGGTAAGTGGATTAGTAATTCTACTTACCACACTCTACCTACTATCATCTATAGTGGTCTTGAAACTTCAAATGAACTCTAGATTTTTCTCCTTTTCTAATATATATTTTACCAAATATATCTTTTCAAGTCTGCATCAATTTACTTTATTCCCTTTTAATGTACATTTACATGTAGTAGTTCATTTTTACTTTAGCTGTTGGACACTCATAACAGAATACATCGCCCACCCATACACCCACACACGTGCTCACGCGCGCGCACAAAAACACACATACTAACCGAATGCCTAATGAAGACAAAGTATAAATAAAACTCTAACCATCCACCCGGGTTCATAAAAAGTAGAAAAATATCGAATGTATCTTCCACCCATCCAAAAAAAAAACGAAAAGAGACAAAGACGATCGTTCGATCGGACCGACGAAATTATGTTCCCATTAGTCTTTCCATATTGCCGATATTATTTGTCAGTCGCAACTTCAGAGAGAAGGAGCAATGTGAAATAAAGTAATCCTAAAAAGCAGGAAATATAGTAATCATAAAAGGTATAAAAATATTGAATCTTTCCTTTGATAAAGACATAATCAATTACGCTGCACCCCAGTACAATGGTGTATTGAAAAGAAGTGGTTTCAAAGAAAAGTTAGAATATGTGGAACAATCCTTATAAAATAGTAAAAATATGAAAATACATATCCGTCGGTCTACCCCGTCCATGTTGGTATAAGTCTAGTATTTAATACAGTTAACATATTTCTGTCACTGATTAAAAAACGATTTTTCAACTCGTACTTCCATAAGAATAACATAAAAGTTAGCTATAGTTGCTTGGAGAATACCACTCCTTAAATATCCCACCATAATCAAAATAATAGAAGTAGGAATACACCAAATTAATTCCCAAAATACAATTGCAGCAACATTACATCCCACAGACTCAATGGAAAATGCCAGACAGGGACAGCAGTACAGAGAGATAAAATAATACATAACTGATGGTATTGAAAATAACTATATAAGTTTAACGGAGAATACATTCAAAATCAGACAAACTCGGCAGAGCTAAAATACATTCAACCTCTATATTTTGATATGACTTTAAATGAAAGAATAAATTCAACAACAGCCATATAATATACAGATTTCAAGACCATACTCCAATGGATCCAAATTATGCATTTTATTTCTAGCAGCGAAAATATATTGGGGTTAAGCTGGAAACGGACTTCGGATCAGCAAATAAAGTGTTCTGCCAGACCATCCGCTGATTTCGTAATAAGAAGCCTTCCTCCACACCTGCTATCAAGAACACTGTTAGTGTGAAAATTTCCGGTGTCGGTTAGAACTTTTCGGGTTTTAACATCAATGACTTGGATCTCATCCAGCGTCCAAGTAGTCCAAATGTTGGTGTTAGCACAAGCAGAACACACACATTGTGGGCTACAGATTTATTGTGCACAGAGAGTTCAGAAGACCATATTTTTCTTTTATTCGGATGTTATATTCCCTGGTTACTCGTTCATTGTTACAAATACATTCATGGGAAATATTTTCATCTATTCCTAAGTATATGTAACAGTTCGCGTCAGGTACCATTGATAGAGATGTTGCTAGATTGGCTTGTAGTTTTTCCTCGCTTTACAATCATATAGGATCATTTATCTTTATTCCTATATTTTTCGAGAACGTCGTAAGGAGGTCAAGGTTTTTCTTCATACCATTTATATTCTTGGCATAAAGTTTCAGGTCATCCACAAAGACGCTATGTGTGAGGTTAGTGTTTTCGGCTTCCTGTAAACCAATTACATATCCTTCATATTTCCTAAGCATAAAGGACAAGACTTTATTGATAATATAAATAGCATCACAGAGAGACTGTCACCTTGAAATATACACTTGCGATATTCTATTTTATCGGTGCCAATACAGTCCCCTTCTCTATATTTAACTTCAGCATAGTGACTCAGGAAGAAGAGAGGGTTTCTGTGGCTCTGATAATGGTATCTGGGACTTTAGCAGGTCGAAGAACATTTAGCATCCAAGAGTGGAGAACAGAATCGAATACTTTTGCGTAGTCCAGCCAGACTGTAACTAAGTTCCTCCTGTGTCACCGCAACTCTGATATCGCGGTTTTGCCATTTTCTTCATCTTATAAACTTCTTTCCTTACTAACCAACTACCACAATATATATGAATATGAAACGTTTTGCATCAATGAAACTCAATTTTACATACAAACATCCATGCCTGTTCAAACACACATTATCCCGCTGGCAGACAAAATAATCTTATTAAACAATATTGTATGCAAAGTATCGAACTTACGAAACGTAGAGGGTTTATGAAGTTCATAGAAAATGTAGGGAAATCAGACACATTAAATAATTGTAAACACAGTTAGTTGCCACAAATAATAGCTTAGAAAATCGGTTAAATATCCCTAAAAACAGAAAAAAAGTCTACAGGGGTATTTTACCTGATTTTCTAAGCCATTGTTTATAGTAACCAACAGGTTTCCGATTGACTATCGAATCAGATATCCATTATATCGGCGTATGCGAAATAACTCATCCGACCTGCTATCGACTCAACTTTCTTCCTGTGGACTTTCCACCAGTCCAACACAAATTGGACGCTATCCAGTGTAACAAGGTCTCTGACTTGCCTTGTGCATCTGCTGCACCAACACCACCTAATGTGTTTCGGCTTCATCTTTCAGCCCCATAGTGGTGCTTGGCCGAATGTCATATCTTCGCGGTCAACTAATACTCAGCTGGACAACAACAGTCTCTGAATTAACATTTCATTCAGGCTTGGTCTCCGAATCTGTGAACAATACAAATGCCGTTGTGGGGTCTACACTAGATGTTTTAGGACTCCACTTGCTATTATTACCAGGCTGTCTCAGCGCTAGCCGCTTCTCTTAGCATGTCACTCTCAACGATATTGTTGAATGTGGTTTGGACACTGCTGGTTTTCTATCGCAGCTGGAACCGACGGGGTTAGACCGAGTGGATAGCATCACAATCTTCCCTTTCTGATGCGGTAAGTCCCTAATCTGGGATGCCACTTGCAGCGATACTTTCTCCAGCGGCATGGCTACTCTCTGATAGCTTTTTTTTTAAATCGAAACCTTTGACCCCTCCGGCCCCCAGACCATCTACATAGTAATTCTGATTGGGATGAAGATGGCCAGTTTCAAGAACGAGTCAAGCAAAGTGGATTGGCTTTTTCATTTATTCTCTGGCGTAACTGATTCCCATTTTGTCCTGCGAGACCTTTGTATAACATGCTATGATTTCCTTTGTTAATTATGTTCACGAAATAAAAATTGAGTCTATAATGGTTTTTAAGCATATGTTGGATTTAACGAAAACATTTCACCAATAAAAAATAAATCAGAAAAAAAAACAAAAAAAAACAGTTGATATTTAGAGGTAGTGCCCCAGCATGACCGCAGTCAAATGACTAAAGCCAGCAAAAGAATAAAATAATGTAAATAAATACTCCATCTTCTTAAATTGAAATTGTATTTCACACTGAAATATTAAAATTGGAAGGCGTATGGGTGAAAGTATACACTAGATATTTGTTTTAGATATGAAAGGGAAAGTTAATCTCAGTTGTGTTTAAATAGAAGGGCAAAACTGAATATTGTAAGGTATTTAGTCCGGCATTCCAAAATATTACGACATTGTTTTCCTTTAAACTGAAATATTATTGAAGTGAAAGTAGAGACTGGAAGAGAAAAAGCATTCAGTTACCTCCCTTGGAAGTGTGAGGGGCTAACTCGTACTTAATGCGCGTACAAAACATGCGATTTTCCTGAGATGCATGCGTAAACAATCTTGCATAAAGGAGGGCACATTTCAATCTACACTTAAACAAAGTTTGGAAAAGAAGGTGCGTTTTGAATTAATTCTATTTTTGAATAGATATATGCAATTATTTACAAAAATATTGTTATATTTCACACAAAGACGCGTGCTGAACTCACACAAACAAAGGTAAAAATATCACAATTGCTATTGGATACACTATAGCGAACAAAGATGCTAAATTTACGAAATAATAAGATAGCAACGCCGGTGTTTATTTGGTTTCGTTTTCTGTGTAATTTATATAGGCTAAACATAAAAGATAAAAAATAGAAAAGAAAAGAAAAAAGTCTTAGAAAGGCTTTCCCCGAAAAATAAGGCAGGTCATATTGATATATGTAAGAAGACAAAGGAAGCGCTGGTAACAGTGGGATAGGGATGACGGTGACGGCGATGGATTATAGATAAACAACGTAGACCCGGCGTCTAGTGAGACGACAGTAAAGCACACCCATTCCCGTTTAGTTGTATATCTTACTCTTTTACTCTTTTACCTGTTTCAGCCATCCGGCTGAGGCCATGCTGGGGCACCGATCTTGTTTATTTATTTCAGTTTTCGTTCTTTTAGTTATAAAAAATCGCAATATAACTATCAATACATGTTGACACATCTAATTATTTGTTAAACATTAAAAAAAAAATTATTTTACTTTATGTTTCAGTGTTTAGTGCCAAATGAAGAATTCATTGTGAAATCCCTGAATGTTCATATCAATGAGTAAGTATGGAGAGTTTAACTTAACAGAACAATAATATTTAGAATGTCGTTGTCTGCCTGTGAAAAAGGGACTAAATCATAGTAAACATTTCTCGAAGTTATAATTATTATTTATACCAGTCTAAATTATTATTCATCCAACCAATAATCCCAAATAATAAAAGTAGAACCCGTTTATAATATTTGATCAGTGTTCAATTTCTGAATTAGAAAAATCTTATTTTGATAACGAGAGAGTTAGTGGAAGAAACAAAGAAAAATAGAAAGAAAGAAAGATAGGCTTGGACATTTTTACACATTTTATAAATTAAATATTTCCTTTCCCCTATGAAAAGTGACCGAAAATTGTTTTTCGAGACTGATCTAACTAATGCAATTAATTTGGATCCAGTTACGTTGGCTCTGGAAAAGGATCATGGATGTTGTTTTTCCTCCTCCAACTACGTCTTGGAAAATACACACTCACACAAACGCTGACTCACATATACACTCACACACACACACACAGTGCGAGTAAAACTTGGTATTCAAGTTATCTAACCTAGTGTTGTGAATAGAGGCAGACGAAAACACGGAATTATTAAGTGTTATTCAAAATTTTCTTTTTTTCACTATTAAAAATATATTATTTAATTAATGTGTATGTAGTTTCTGAGAATGCACGTTTACAAAGTTTCCATTTAATAAAATACTTAATAAACACTTATAACAGAATAAACGTATAAAGACATTTCATAAGAATAAAAATATAAACACAGATAATAAATACAATTAATTATTACTAGGAACCTTATAAATAAAATGTAAAATATATATGATCAAAGCGAGAGAAAACTCATCAATTCACCACCAAATGCGTAAATCGGTCGCACACCATAAGTTTCAACGGACATTTTGGAGCCAAACCAACACGCTCGCAGAATTGCCGCGGGTGATGGCGAGGACAAGGCGCTGAAACAACCAAGCACCCTCACGGGCATCACCTGACTGATACCCCGGCACGACAAGCCTCTAACGATGACAAGAACTTCGCTGTCAGCGGCCCAACTCCATCAAACGTGTCGAACGTCACTGGCTGCAAAAAATAGTAATTTGATAGTTCTCGGTATTTTAGGATTTTATTCTGTTCAGCAACAGAAGTAGTGGCCCTCACATTTACCTTGGCATACATGATATGAGCGAAAGAATCACTGACTGTGGCATCCCAGATGAGACATCTGTCCTTTACCCAGGAACAAAGGATAAGATTATCTGGTCTCTTCCCATCAATTCTGGATAATCCAGCTGGCTCCAAAACTGAGGGGATATTTGCCTGAGTGAGGGCCTGCTTACTGATTAGGTTTACCTTGATGTGGCAGGCAAAGTGACCAGCATTCAGGTGGCAAGACAAAACATGGAGGCCAGTGGATTCAAGGGCCCTACCACAGTAACATCTCAGACCCCCACAGACACTCAGATAGCAATGAAGATGCAGAGCTTGTCCAGACTGAGAAGACCACCAATGTTGGCCACAAAGCAGGGCATCAATCCAGTCCCCCAAGAATTTTGTGCTTGCAGAAAGTAAACAACGCCTTGAAAATTGATCAAAGAGAAAGTTGAAGGTGTCACTCAAGTGCAGATTGTCCCATACTCTCTGCATCCATCTATCCTCATCAGTATCAGGAACTGACAAACCCAGCTCTCTCCACTGTAGTAAAGCTTCATTCATCTCCCTGGTGGAACTAGTCCATGTTGGAAAAGAGAAGATGTCACCTACTAAAGGGGAGCAAGTATGGATGGAGGAAAGAAAGCAAGGTAGAGACAGAGATGAGCATTTATACAGACCAAGACCTCCAAACAGTTTGGGTAGGGTAACCTGGTTGCGGGACTCTGGAGAGAGTCTGATATTGACCAAGCCCTTGAGTTCACTGAAGATTAAGTCATCAAAGCATTGGTGAGATGACGAGAATCTGTAAGAGGGGCTAACTCTGAGAAAATAGAATTTAGGAATCGACAAGTAATTCTTAAGTATAAAAAACCCTGGTGAAGCTCAATATCCTTGAGGTTTTTTAAAAGTTGCTTAATGAAAGATGGATTCAAAGGCTTAGTCAGTAATTGCGGCTCCAAGGGAGCACCACACTGATGAGGAAGAAACCACGATAGAGGAGGTCTCTGTAAACAGGTTTACAATCTGCTGATGTGAAGTTGGGTGGTTGAGGGACCAGAGCTTGCATTTGGAACTGTTGATGTGAAGATCTTACGATCTAATTTTTCAATCATTGTCTTTGAGGTTGCATATTGTCCAAATTAGCAGAGTCATTAGAGCATAGGACACAATACATGTGTTCAAATCTCACTGAGGTAAAATTCCTTTCCGTGTCAATAAAATAAAGAACCAGTTTAGGACAATAGAGTGGCTAAATTCTTAGAGTGTCAGATGAGATGTATTGTAGTATACATACATATATATATATAGAGAGAGATAGTTCCACAACAAATTAGCAAACCATACTCGAGGGCACACATTTCACCTGGTGGATTTTCAATATATATATATATATATAGATATCTAGGGAATGTAACGTCTAGTTACTGTAGGTACACCAGAGTGAGCACTCAATGTGTAGTTTCAATAGCGAAGGCAGTCCACTTAGATGTAGTCCAGTTGGAGTATTCCGTGTAGTGAATAAAGCCCTTATTGTATAGGAAACCATGTCACTCTTCTTTCTTGAATTATATATATAAATATATATATATATATACATATATATATAGAGAGAGAGAGAATTGATAAGCTCAATGTATGAAATCATACAAGTCAAAAATAATGATGGAGTTGTATGGGCACTGTACTGACACACAACATTTCTTGGGCATGTTAACCCTTTAGCATTTAAACCAGCCACATCTGGCCAGAATTCTCTCACCTCTTTCTGTTCAAACCGACCATAACTGGCCCCACAATCCGACTTTAAAGTATTGTTTTCAAAATAAATAATATCAAAATCTCATAGATTTGATATTATGTGAGATAATTATGTGAGACAAAGCCTTTACTGTGAAAATACAATAGTAAATATAGATTAATGTAAATGCTAAAGGGTTAAGCCTGGCAGAGCCCATCCCTCTCCAGGCCTGACTACAGTAGCTTTCTTACAGAGAAGGATGGAAAGTGAGAGAGAGGAAGTGAGAAAGAGATATAGAGGAAGAATCGACCCCAATACTGGACTAGTACTTTTTTTATTGACCTGAAATGGATGAAAGGCAGAGTTGCCTATGGCATCATTATACCAGCCCACCCAGTATTCACCCCTTAGCTGCTTCCTCCTGCCCCCATCAAAAGCCCTTTGATACCCTCACGATTGCACTCTAGTAGCTACTTTCTTCCCTCATGTCCTCCCACAAACTAAACCCCTGTGTCAAAGGCATGACAAACTCCCCCATGAACTTGATAGAATGTAAGGCCATACAGATGTGAGATGCAGACCTTCCCTGCCCAACTTGTCTGGAAGATCTGTAGCCCTGCTTCAGTACTAACTTGGTCTATGTACACCTGCCCAACCCTTGCTAGCAGGAAAAGCAGATGTTAAATGATGATGATGATGATGATATTTGTCACATAACTTAACAAATTTTTTGGTAAATTATAATTTAAATAAGAACTCTTTAAAGTAGGTGGTTTTGTTTTTATATACCCAATAGCAGTTTTTGGTAGATTGATATGAAAAAAGGTGAAAACATATTCTGATTAGATGATTTTGCAACTCCATACACAGATTTTGTTGGAAGCCAATATCTTGTGCATTGAAGCAGTGATATAGATGCACCATTTATATTGGACTGTACTCCTTATACAAATGTATGATAAAAGGATACTGAAGCTATTTACTGTAGACTGAGCTTATATGTGGAAATCACAGACCTGTCAACTCTCCCCATCCGACGAGATCTCCCACCCACTTTGTGGTGAGTGAGAGATATCTTCTCATGTGAAAATAGGTACAGTTTTCATTATGTAAAATCTCCCCATTTTGCCTCATTTCTCTCTGTTTTGGGGCACTTGGGTCCTATTTGAAAGCATTTGAAATGAGTGTGATCAATTGGAAATGAAATGTTTTTCATTGCCACCAATGGAGAAAAGATGATGTAAATGTTTTTGATAAATCATGCATTTCTCATACAGAATATAAGCAAGCTGCACAAAAATACACAATCTATAAATTGAATGTAGTAAACTTTGTTATATTTGTGGTTGTATATCTCTTTCCAAGGCTGGTCTCATTAGTCGCTAACAAAACTGGGCCTAGGTATAAAAGAGGTCAGAAGAGTAAACTGCAATGGTATGGACATGGAATGTGTATGAAGAATGACTGGAAGTGGATGAAGTAAACTTTGTGATATTTATGGTTGTATATCTCTTTCCAAGGTTGGTCTCATTTGTCAGACAAAACGTTGACGACAGCATGTTTATGACAATGACTTGTGCAATCTGTACTTGCGGGAGGTTTGCAAATCTATAGATGGATTAAAATGACAATGCTATACATCAGAATATACTGGAGATCGTTTGTAAGGTCTGTCAAAAGACAAAAGACTTTAAAAAGCCATCATATCTATGCATGTGTGTGTGTGTGTGTGTGTATGAAAATTTAGCTGAAATCACAATTTCAGAATTGCTTAGGTCCCAACATCAGGAGCCACTTTGACTACCGGAAATAACTTTATGATAAATTAAAGAGATTTTATTTTACTTGAAACAGTTAATTCCCTTTACATTATTAAACAGAAAATAAAATATAGTTGTAGTATTACTCTAGAGAACGTGTACAAATTTTATTCAGTTCCAAACATATCCCGCAGTAAGTTCTATGTTATTAAACATACGTTGCTAGCGTACTTTGAGGTCACTTCCGGGTTTAAGAATTGGGTTAAAGTACGTAGATTTGCCAAAGTGACATCTCGATTAATTTGCTGCAGATAGTGAAAAATGCAGTTTTTGTGTGGTCAACTTTTCATTCTCTATTTTTTGGGAGTTGTTTCGATTGTAGCAATTATATTCATACCTCGACTTTAAGATATTAATAAAACTTCGTTGATGTAAACAGAATTCGCATTAAATGATGTTATGATGTATCCGACTGTTGTGAAGCAAAAGCCGCTATTTAAAAAACACTACGTCTGCGACACCTGAAACTTTGCTTTATGCACATGCGTTTACTCTAGTTATGTGCACTCGCACTTACTTATATACATATACACGAGCGAACACACGTACACACAGGATTTTATTTAAATGTTTCTCAGATGCCAAATCAATTAGAGGTGTATCAAACGCAAAATATAAGCCTTCATATTAATATCTAACCTGATAACTTTTAGAATTTTTTAAATAGAACTACTGAATAAATAGATGTAAATAAAGATTTAAAATGGAGATTTTTAAAAATTAATATTCTTTATATAATTGGAATTAAATGGTATATTATTTATCAGGATAGCGAGGAATACATTAATTAATAAAGACAGCTTTTAATTTTCGTTCTCCATTGCCTTCTAGGAGGAAATTATTGATTTTTATCGTCTACTTGAAGTGTTAGTTGACAGTCTCCAGTAAGCTACTGTAGATAAACCAACTTAGGTATCGCCACTCTTCTATGCAAATGGCAAACACTGTATTGATGATGGTAAGGTTGTCAGTGGTGGCGACGGCAGCTTGTTTAATACTAGTGGATCGTAGTTGATAAATATCCAATTTATAAAACCGTTTTATTTCCGCCATTTTGGTCATCGGAGAGAGAGAGAAAAACAAAAAAAGAAAACATCTTTTAGGAGACATCTAGTAATATGAGTACACACTCACATATACACACACACTTATATATATATTTCTATGTATGTATATATATATATATATATATATATATATATATATATATATATATATATATTTATGACTATATAATAGATGAGAGTTTATATGAACAAATCTCCATACAAAAGTACTGAAGTACTGACTTTTCCGACGTAAATATGAGCGTGATCCATGAACGTTGTAATGCGTTATCTAACATTTTTTTCTTTATGAAACTAAGTTAGATATATAAACGGTGTTCCAGTAAGCATGTGATATTGGAACGAAACAAATGAGATATGTTTAAAAGAGGCTTCCATACATCACGATGGTTTTTACCAGCGTAATCCCATCGTTGTCAGCAGTTTGGCGCTCTAATACGTCACCAAAGCCGCTACGATTTGGCCATGTTAGATATAACACGTTTGTCCAGCGGTCAAATGGAGATTTCATGAAAATTAACTCTTTCCTTTTCTTTCACCCCCCCCCCCCCCTATATCTGTGTGAGTGTATCTATATATATGTGTGTTAGTACAGAATTAGCCGTCGAAACGGTTTGAGCTCAGCCGTCGGGGTCCTACTCGTTCCTATTACCCACTCTACTACCCTAAGTATTGAGTACTTTGGTGCGTTATGGTCCATCTGGTTCCTTACCACATTTCCTTCGTTATATGTGTGTTAGTATATATATTTATGCCTATATATATATATATATAATTTACTCGTTTCAGTCACTGAACTTTGTCTATGACATTCAGTCGATCATATTTAACTCTAGTACCTATTTTTTCAAGTTTGGTATTTATTTTATCAGTCTCTTTTTGTCGAACCGCTAGTTTGTGGGAAATAAACGAACAAGGACACATATATATGTTTAGCAAATTTTACTTATAAGTGATTGATAAACCTAAGGCTATGAAAAAGACTTTGGCCTAAGGTTCCTCGCTGTGGGGTTGAACCTAAAACCACATAGTTATGAAGAGAATTCTTTAACCACACAGCCATAAATAACTTGAAGAAGGAGAAAAGGACTACTTAATGCAGAAAGTATTTATATATATATATATCCAGGGAGTGTAACGTGAAGTTACTTTAGGTTCACCCAGGGGCGCAAATCGTCCTTGTATTATATATATATATAAGGGTAAAGAGCCCATTCGGTCATGTATGACCATGGGATTTGTGCCTAGAAAGTCCCCCCCCCCCAAGGCACAAGGCCGTGCAAAGTTGTTTATGAAAGACCAGCAATCACCCCTGTATATCGCTCTTTTCTCTCCACCTCACCAATGTCCATGGGAAAGGCAAAGGCTGTTATAGCTCGGCACCATTCCTACAACTAAGTGAACTGGAGCAACATGAAATAAAGTGTCATTGCCCAGTCCAGCAATCAAATTCACAACCTCATGATTGTAAGCCCAACATTCTAACAACTAAACCATGCGCCAATATATATATATTGAGTAACGCCTGCTTTCCCTGCTAGCAAGAGTTGGACTGATCAAGTCAGTAGAGAAGCTGAGCTACTGGCCTTCCTCACACACACACATATATATATATTTATATATATATTTAGCAGGGTATAAATGTATGTTAGGTTTGGTGATTGGTTGTCTGGTGGATTTGTTCATTTGCAGTAGTAGTGATGAAGTGCCAAGTTGATGAGTGTGTTGCTTGTTGGTCGAGTAATAGCATGTGAGTCAAGAGAAATGTTGCCATGTTCAAGGAAACAAGTAGTTGTACTTGCTTGTTGTGGTGTGAAGTGATATATATTACCATGAGGAAGATGATGTCCCCAAATCACAAGGATAAGAATTAATAAATGAACAATATATCACTTATTTTAATATTTTTATTTGTAACATTTGTAACAATTTTACTAACCTGTTAGCAAGTTCAACTAGTGCTGATCACAGCAGGGCTGGCTAGCAAGTGTGTATAGCTACATTACAAGGCTGACCAAATGAGCTGTCTGTTGCAGAGTCAAAAAGCAGACTGTGTTTTGGGGGTTGGAATCCTTGTATATAAAATAATTAGGTGGCCCAGAAACATTAAACCAATGGCCTTTAAAATTGTCCTCTTTTTGGACACTATGGTGCCGAGAGCATCGCTGCTTCATTTCTCTTCAGTCTATGCATGTCTTCTGCAGTCACTGCCCATGTTTCATTACCATGCAACATCATAATTTGCACACAGGCATCATACAGTCATCCTTTTGTATGCAGGGAGGTGTACATATGCTGCTACAAGAATTTATTCTTAGAATGTTTTCTTCCAATAGACAACTTTCATTAAGAAATAACAGAAGTATGTTTCAACCATGACCAATCACTCATTATATTGTTTAATATTTTTATTATGGTAATCTTTTGTTTTAGGTATATTAATATAGACAACAATACAATAAAACTGGAAAAATATGGTTTTTCACCAATAAGATAATTTAGGATGAGTTGCAAACTATGTGGTTAAAAAGTTTGCTTTGCAATTGTGTGGTTCCAGGTTCAGTCCCACTGTGCAGTACCTTGTGCATATGTCTTCCACTATAGCTTCAGGTTGACCAATGTGGTGTGAGTGGAATTTGGTAGATAGAAACTGTAGAAGAATGTCATGTATGTATGCATATGTGTCTGTTCATGCTTGTGTTTATGTCCTGTAATTTAGTAGTTTAACAAAAAAGAGATTGATAAAATAAGTGTATGTGTATGAATCTGTAACTCCTGATGGAGCTGTAGGGGTGCCATATTGACATACAGTGTTTGTTATGCATTTTTAAACCTAGCAGAGCCCAACTTCTCACCAAATCTGAACACAGCAGATTTCTTCCACATAGAGAGTGAAAGAGGGTCAGGGGATCACATCACATTCATACATTCCAGTTTTTAGCATGGTTTCTTCAGCTGCATGCCCTTCCTAGCACCAACCACTTTACAGAGTGCATTTTATTGACATTAATAGAAAATGTCTCTACTCCTTGACATGCCTAAAGAGTCCTTTCTACCTTAGTGTCACTGTTTGATTGCCTAACCTCTTTACAGAGTGTAATAGGTGTATTTTATCATGGCACCAACATTAGAGAGGTTATCAGGATCCTAATGTGACTGAAGAGGCTTCCGTATGTCATGACTATTCAAATGCCAACCACTTTACAGAGTGTACTGAGTGCATTTTGTAGGGACACCAATACTAGGGAGGTGGTCTTTTCTAAGTCAAACTCGATCAAGATTGGAAATAGAAAGGGTGTGGTGGTTAAAGGGATCAGAGATGTATAAGGAATGTGGTGTGGGAGAGAGAGTGCTAGTTGGAGTAATGGAGACTGTGTTGTGAGATTCACCACTTTATCCCATGTCTTTCTGGGTTTACTCCTTTCATACATTCCAAACACCCTGAACGTCCTTCACCTCTTTATATAGCTGTCATCTTCCATACGCATCACATACCAATGCTAGTGCAGTTTCCTTGCACATTGCTTCTGATTCTTCTTATATCCAGTTTTTCTCTAAACTCATTTATGCTTCATCATTCTTTCACATATGCATCCACTGTAGTATGTTCATTTCTTTTCTATCTAGTCTTCAAAAGTCTTTTACATTCAATGCCCATGTTTTGCTGCTGTGTAGATTTGCAGTTTGTACATAAGCATTGTAGTCTACTCTTCACTCAGAGAGAAACCATTTGTTGCCAACGGAGATAATAAGTCCTTGAATGTTTTCCAACCCTGTTCTTCCTCTAGTTACTAGGTTTTCAGAACACCCATCTACATTGCTGATTAGGCCAGTTTAATTGCTGACCTGACACACAAAAACACATATCATCAATGTTAATCTTATTTGTTGTTCTT
>OZ024745.1:44064278-44186778 GCA_964016885.1 Eledone cirrhosa | reverse complement strand
ATATATATATATATATATATATATATATATATATATACATTTGCGTGTGTAGGTAATCCGATCATACTATCGAAGGAATCCACATATATGTATATGTGCTTATACAAACTTTAGGTGATTTATATGTGCGTATGTTTTAAGGTAATCCGATACACACAAACACACATATATATATATAATCCCACGATAGACATAGATATGTTTCAAAGCAAAAACAAAACCTCTCTTGAAAATATAATACAAAAAAATGTGTATACAACTAAAATAAAAAAAAAAACGAAACTAACGTATACAATGAAGAGCATTCAGAAGAAACTTTTGAAAACTAAACAAAGAAAAGACAAAAAAAAAACGAATAGTCCGAATTAACCATCTCTAAAATACAAAAATCACGAAGTTTTGAAGATTTTTCTTATCAAAGCTTTAAATTATCACATTAAATGATAGCTAATTTGCTTCCTTGTCTTGCAGCTATTTTGACCTGGTATTTATAATTCCATTTGTATTAGTGAAAAGTTGCGTAACCGTTTGTACTAGTGAATATACGTAGCAACCCAATTGCCCCCGAGGGTACTTCGTTATTCCAGCATCTTAGCCTCGCTATCACCCGCGGCAATGCTGTGACTATTGGCTTGCCTTAAATGTTATTAGAAGGGGAAACTCCAGCGCCCCTTGTGTGTGTGTCTTCTCCCAATTTTTTTTTAATGTATATAAATTGTGATTTTTTGTAAACGTTCTATTGAAATAAACTTATACAGTATTTTTATTCATTTTCTGCAGCGTGAAATGTGTAAGCCATACGAGAGCTAAAGTATTTATATGGCCTGTCAGAAAAAAAAAATGAAATTGCTTTCATTTAGAAATAGAACTTTAATCATTAGAATACTAATCACTCGTGCGCATTAGCATACACGCGTGAAAATGTTACTGGGAAAATATTTTAGATTAGAAATAAATGACGCAAAAGACAATTAATTACATAGTAAAAGATCCTTGAGTGAATTACGTTTACTCATTCTCTTAGATGAGCGTGTTTGCATGGAGTACCTGATAATAAACATAATAAAAATTCCTCAGGACTTCAGAGAAGTAAATGCAAAAGTATTAAACGTTCAACCTATTACGATAATTAGAAATTGAAGAGGTAAAAAAACAATGAAACAGAAAAACAATCAAATTAGTTAGAAAATTGTAAAGAAAAATAAAATATGAAAAATAAAAACACGAAAAAAAAGATGTCAGTCAGGGTTAAAAAATGAAATTAGGTAACAGCAGGCCTCGCTGAACTGACGGAGTTGGCTCCTGGTAACTATATCGAACATTTTGAGAGGAGAAAACCGGAGAATTATGTGGATTTTTTTCGGTCAGTATTTTGCCTTTCAACTGTTTCTCCGGCAAGAAACTTGACTTAGAGACAAGAATACATATTCACATACACACACACACACACATAAATATATATATGAATTAATATATATATATAAGAAAAAGAATAAGCAACAGAAGAAAAGAGAACGATTATAGACAAGATTAGAAAGGATGTGTTTGCTCTAGAAGTCAAGAGAGGAGGAGTGAAAGGTAAGAAAGAAGGAGGTCAGTAAGGGAAACGGCAAAAAGAAACAGCATTCTGAGAGGGAGAGAGACGTAGTAATGGGTAAATAGATAGATCGAGTAATGAGAAAGGAGGAAGAGAGAAGAATTGTCAAATAGTAATAGAAGGGAGATGTTTAGTGCAGAGAAAGAGAGAGAGTGTATGTGAACGAGATAGAGAGAAGTAATACATTTAGCGAATCTGTAAAACAGCGCAAAGAATTAATCAAGGATAAAGTAGTATATGAGGTAGAGAACAAGAGGAAGGAACTAGAAAGAGAGGTAAGATAGAAAGGTAAAGGACCGTAAGGGGAAAGGTTGATAACGTCTGTTTAATAGTGCACTCTAAAATGGGAGAGAAGGAATGGTGAGAAAGAGATGGTGATAGACATAGAGAGAGCGGTGAGAATAAGATAGTGACAGATATAGAGAGTGGTAGAGTTGTTGTAGTGAGAGGAAGGGGAGGTGTGAAGGGACAGAAATAGGTGGAGAAAACTGGAGTCACGTGACAGGCAGCCATTATGTTAAGCTCACGGAATGAAGGTCTGGCCAACAAAACTGGAGGGCCGAACTTAAGCCTTACTTTAAAAAAAATCAACAAAAAAGATTAAGCATATAAATAAATAACCAGAGCGGGGGATTATCTTCCCCCCGCCAAACGATTATTTTGGCAAATAAAAAAAATAAATTATGCCCGGGCCCGTGGAAAGATGGCTTGAAACGTTTATGTGCAAGCAATACGCGGATACTTTTGAAGCTTATGGATTTAAAACGCTGCAGTCTGTAAGTAAAGCAAGTGTATCTCTGGGTAGATGTGTAAATGTTTATTTAATCTAAAAGATTTCTTTATAGTTTCTAATGAAAAAATTATAAACTAGCGATGTATATGTGTGACGGCTGCTAGGGTCAGAGGAGGCGCCACAACAATCTCACTAGTTCGTGTCTTGTTATCCCTTTTATTGCTGACACTAAACCCTTTCCTCGTTGCTTTCACCAACCCTACGGAATATTTTCACTTATGTCGATGCTAGCGAAACTAATAAAGTACATTTTATTAGAATTAGTAATCTAGTGACTTTTGTAATCAAGATTATGGAACTTCTGAGAAAGCCTTAAGAAGGTAACAAAACATCTGGACTCACATGAACGAGAGTCGTTACAGCGCTTCTAAATACTGACATTTTTTTACTTGTGTTGGTGCTAACCTGAAACATAATACATCATGGAAGTAATGTAGCAATCTTAGTTATGATATACATTGCTATTGTGTCAATGTAATTGTAAGAAACGAACCGATGTGTGTTCCTTTAGAACCATCAGTCTAGCTTCATCCTCGTAATCTGTGCAGTTATGGTGGAATTGATGCCTGTTACATTATAGATGTGTCTGTTACTCTCTCTATCTGTAGTTAGTACATCTCTTTCTTTCTCTCTCTCCCTTCCTCTCCCCTTTCATCTCGTTCTATCTATTTATTATATATAAAATCATTATTATAACAATATTATTTCCATAAGATTCTTCTATTCAGCACCAAGTCGTAAGTAGCGAAGAAACAGTTGAACTCTCAATAAAAACATTGTTGACCGGCATTGGTGTTCGATTTTTTTTTCTCGTATTGATCAGTGTCTTACAACATAACTGCTATGTTTTCTTCAAGATTTTACTCGACTTTAAAATAGCCTATTACGAATCGCAATCTAAACACACACACATACACATTTGTATATATGTGTGTGTGTGTATTGATCAGTGGTGTTGGTAATTTCACATTGAAGCTTCGATGAAAGTGTCTCATTCGGTAAATACTCCATCACACCCCCGCCTAACTAGTTCTGTTGTCGTCGCAATCTCTCTCTCCCTCCCTCTCTTTCTCGCTACGTGCCAATGTTGTATGTATACTGGAGACTGGAGAAGAGGGGGAAAGACCCTCCACTTACTACTACGATGTAGTAGTAACCATTAAGCGGCTATCTGCAACATTTCCCAATCTAGCTTTACTGCAGATAGGTCCCAAGGACATTGCCGACAATTCATACAAGTTTATTTCTTACGTCTATCTATATTATTTACCATACTTCGATTTTTATTTGCAGTGATCTTTTTTTATATATACGATTTAGGGTGCAATAGTGCATGTGCCATTGAATATGCAGTTGCTCTCACTTCCTGCTAGTGTTACGTAGTGGAATAGAAGTAACTTTTCTCTGCAATGTTATTTATAAATATAAATATGTGTGTGAACTATTGTGTTCTTTTATTTTTAGACCACATTCGATTGATGTGCATAACTTTATGGTCGATTGTTTTTGTTCTTTTATCTTGTTGCTATATGAACAATATATCTTCTCGACAGGTATGTCAGCTTCAACTCCATCAGCTGCAAGGAATGGGTGTTGCCCAAGAACACTGTGAAAAGATATTGGAAAATGTTCACGTACTCAGACAGACTTTAATAGGTAAGCGGTGCCAACTTCAAAAAATTTACAAGATACTACATATTTTGGGATATAAAAATTGAAGTATGATTTAACATTAGTTGTATCGTCGGGAGTGATAAACTTGCTGGTCATAATTTACCTGCAGTATTTTAAAACTCTAAAACGTTTATAGTTTCTATTTCAAAGTTCGCTGTTAAACTATTTGACTGGACCCGTTAGTGATAAGAAGCTATTGTTTATAATTTTACTTTCATAGATTGTACAATAACATCTAAGGCTGGACTGAATTACATCGTATCCTAGCAACTGCTAAACTCTAATTACTCTATAGAATATGCCTGCAACTTCCCAGTGCACATGGCTACTTGAAAACTTTTTGTAGAATTCAACTTAAACTTAAATTTTCTTTTAAAAAATAATAAATAGCTTTAACATTTCTTTTTCTAACCACAGTATCGATTGAGTTAGTATTTTAACAACTAACCTTCTATTTTCTTAATACATTTCATAAAACACTGCATGTTCCCCGATCTCATCTTGAACGTTTATTTCACATTAAATAAATTGAGATGATGTTATTTCATTTCAGAATGCTCTGGTAACAAAACATTTTCAATTTCTATTATTACTTAACATGATAAGAGTGCTTTCTTTTACACTGGATTCAAACAAAGCTTTTAGCAACACATCTAATCTAGACTTACATGTATATGCGACAAAAGCTAATGTTGCATTGTTACAACGGTCTTCTCTCTGCTGCATTTTTTTTTTTTTTTTTTTTTGCTGTGGAACAAAATATTCTGTCAGATTACGTTTGAATATAAATTGTTGGCAGTTATTGGAAAGTAAAAACAACCATGAACAATGGCTCCATTAAAACACTTTTTTTTTCCACTTTCGTGGTTCCATGTGTTTTGCAAATTCATGTTTGCAAGAGTTGCTGAAGTAATTGTTTTATAATTGTATTTTCTAATACTAGCTGTTCATCCACGAAGTAGGCATTTTACCCATTTTTAACTTGCTTCACGAAATATCATCATTATCATCACCACCACCACCATAATCTTACTGGCATGGGTTGAACCATGAAGTAAAGTAATAATGTCCGCTTTTTCTATCCTATTCTAATCATTTACCTAACAACGGCTTTGATTAACTCCAAAACATTTCTACCCCCCACCTTTTTTTTTACTAAATGGCTAAAGCTTGTTTAATTTCTTGCCAAAACAAGGCTATGTTTGAACAAGTGTCATATACTTAAAAGCACATACATAAATATTTCAGACAGAAATAAACTGTCATTGACAAGGAAATAGTTGAAAGAAAGAATTTGATTTTCCATGTAAGCTGTAAATATAACAGATTTGTAAACATGGCCATTTTATGGCTTTTGCTGTGGTAAAGAGGATACAATAACTGACTACTGATTCTTGATGTATTAGACTATATTATGCTATAAGCATGTGTTTGTTGTGAGGCTTGGAAAGAAATATATTTGACATGGTTCAGTTTAGCTAACTGGATAATAGGTACCATATCTTTCCTGGGAAAGTTACTTGCAATAGACCAGTAACCCATCCAGGGGAGTATTTTTGATTGTCTCATTAGCTGAATATTACAGGTCTCTGATTTGAGCACTGATTCTTTGATACTTACATGTTCATTAAAATAGAAACAACTTATTTTCTAACTAGCGCATAGGTAAAAACTTCAAACTATGCTCATCATATTCAATCTAAACTTCTCTTACCTATCTCACCTCTAAATAGTATGTATCTTTTTTAAAGGGATAAATTCAATTTTACATATGAGGACATTTTTTTCAAAGCAAATATATATATGAATTAGTGGAGTTAAGATTGTTGCATGTATATGTCCTTCCAAAAGCTATTAGTCATCTTTGAATTTGGTGTAATAACTATTAACTAGATTGACTAGAGTAATACATTTTGACTATATGCACAATAAAATAGCTATATATAATCAAACAATACATACAATCAATGCTCATTTCAAGAAAACATTATTGTATCTATCTCTCCTTAAATATTATAGCTCACAACTAGAGCCCTCATGATCGTTCCAAATGCTAGGCCATACAAGCGCCGAGGATCTGTCATGATGAATGCACATCTTTAACATAGCTAGGACTGTATTTCAGGTTCAGAAAATAGATTATTTCCTAACAATTAATGATCCTCCAAAAAGCTTAGGTGGTGTGACGGTGCTCATCCTGACATCCTAGACCACATCCAAAGAAAAGCCACTTGGTTAATTGGCATAAAATCATTCACAGACACTTTCTAGTCTACAAACATGCTGTCTCCTTCCCCTTTATCATGACTACAGGGACTTCTGACTTGCTTGTCTCTCCTCCTCACAGACCGTACACTAACCAATATGTCCATTCCTTCTTGCCCAGATCATTGGCCCTCTAGAGCCACCTCTCTGCTTTCCAAAAGTGTAAACTTGCATCAATCTCTCTAGCCTTGGAGAACCTGGAAAGAGCATGAGTACTGCTCCTTCCTTCTATCCAGCATGGTTTTTGTTACTTAAATTTTCACATTTATTTGTTATTTAGAAACTATTTATATATTGATAAATGATGTTGTTCTCTGCTTTCAGAAAGAAGCTGAAATGTTTTTGCTCCACATTTGTGGCAAGAAAACAAGAACTATTCAGTGTCAGAGAACTGGGAACTGATTTATTGTTTATAGTCCCATGACTTGCTCCTTTCAAATGACAATATAAGGCAACACATCTATTGCTTTCACTGTTCTATCCACTGGGACCATGAGGCAGCATGCACCAGAGCACTCTCCCACATTGCCCAGACATTTATCATTGTGGTAGTGATGGTGGTGGTCTGATTGCATAGGGATCTAGTTAAGCCCCTCATTTTCCCTGTTAAAACATTATATGTATTACTATTTCACTATCTACCACACTCACTACTTTTTAAAATTGTAGTTATTTGCCTTGTTTCATCATCATCATCATTATTTTTACGTCCACTTATCCAGGCTGGTATGGGTTGGATTGAAAGTTTTGAGACAATGTTTTTACAGATGGATGCTCTTCGTGATGATAACCCTTTTAGTCACCTTTTTGATACGCAGGGATACAGTGTACCTATTCTAAAAACCAGGATACACATGGCATTATAGCTATAAAAAAAAGGGAGCAACACATTGCTTTGCTTTCGTAAATTACATAAACAAGATATGAAGCAGGTTATTATGTCTTAAAACATACTCTTTTGTTGTTTTCAGTAATTCAACTATATACTGGGACCTTGTGTTTTGTCGATCATATTCACTCCAATTCTTATTTCAGTCTTTATTGGTCTCTCTATTTGTTAAACCACAAAGGAACACAACATATACATACATGATGGGCTTCTGTGCAGGAGAGTTATCAACATGTGGCTATAGCAAAGACACTTGCGTAAGGTAGCATGCACTGGGATCAAACTTTGAACCACATGCTTATAAATATAATGTTTCAAAAATGTATGCAAATGTCTAGATTAATAGTGTTAGTCAACCTACACAAACTGGGAAGATCTATATTTAAATACAGCAAAATCAGTGGGAAAATTTATCACTTATATGGGGAATAATAAAGCCAGTCTTGTTCCAATAATTTCTTTTGGATAATCTATAATGAATCTGTAAATTGAAAGGTTTTGTTATATAGTCTGAAAGGAAAAGATAATTCTAGTCTTTAACACTATCATTCATGTATGGATTCAAACTTAAACTGAAAATTATAATTTCTGTCTATTTTTAGATTAAAAAGATATCCATTAACTATATTTAAATTTAGAGGTTTCATTTCTCATATAAGATATATAGATTACAGTTTTAATATCTGCTTTTCCATGTCTTGGTCTTCCATCATCTTTTCTGAAAGGCCCAGTGTTCTGAGAGCTCACCAGTTCTTTTTACATCTTTCCTGGTTATCTTAAACAGATCTGTTTCATATACATCATCTAGGCATGCTTATTGCACAGATCGTCATGACTCGTTTTCACCAGTCTGTTCAGCCTGTCATTACTTGTGGTAGGTTATCTCAGGTGCACTCAGAATCCTCACACAGTTGCTTTATGTAGGTTTGATGTGGTCTACCAACATTGGTGTACTTATGCTTCGGTTCCTAAAGAAGAATGTTGCTGATAATCTCATCCTCTGCTCTCCACCAATGTCCAGCAAATCTTGTTCTTCTTTCTCTGATGACATGATATTGGTGGTAAATTTCCATTAAGTTCTTTCGTAGGTTGTCTCCAGATGTCCAGAGCAGCTTGAAGCATTCTTATATAAGTTTCATCAATTTACTTTTCAAAATGCTTCGTTAGAGTTAGGTTCCGTCAATTTTTCATATACAGTTACCATTTATTTGCATCACATTTCTATCAATATATCGGAACAGTTAAACCTTTTTTCTGAACTTCATTTTATGAGTGCTCCTACTGCAGACTATTCCTGTACATCTTTTACATCTAAAATTCTAGTTCTATGTTAGCTGACCACTTTTATATATCCATTGCTTACATTGAGTACACTATCATTATGTTCTGACCTACTCCCTTACATATCAAGCAAGTCAGCTTCCCAAAACTTCTGGATTTTATTCTCTCTGTCATTGATAAGCACTTTGGTGACCTTTAAGCTTTTAGATTCTAGATCATACTTCCAAGTTTCTGCAACTCATAGAAGAATCTGTTTTCTTCTATGAGAACCAAGACTTCAGCTCATAAAAGGTTCTAAGCACAACCAATCCTTCACTTTTGTTTTATTAGTTCAAGAAGTATAAGTAGAACGAGAACTGACACTTGAACACTCACCAGAGTATAGAACAGGGGATCTTATCTAACAAATGCAAAGATCTGAAGTTTGTTCTTAGCTAAATACTTCTCTTACAGTTGAAGTACGGCATTTGTTATCCTGCAATATGACACAAACCCAAATTATATTGAATCCTAACTATCCCTATTCTACTTTCAAGACTTGGTCGGGAGATAATATATACACAGGTTTCAGTCATAGGGCATGGGTCAACCTGAAGCTATAGAAGACCTTTGCCTAAGATGCCATGCAGTTGGACTGAACCAGGGGCTATGTGGTTGCAAAGTGAACTCCTTAACCACACAGGCATTCCCGCACCTTTATTCTGGATCTATATTTTTCTCATCAATTGTTTATTGATGTCTAACTGTGTCACTTTATTTTTTTATAAATCTTCAACCCTTTGTTTAAATATTTTGTAATGTAATTTGCTGCTGCTAGCTCCTACCTACTTTCCTAAAACTAAACCATCTAGTAGATTATAATATATCTCTTTAACTTTTATACTTTAATCTTATAGCATACTTTCTTTGACAATATCATTTGTGACTGTATTTTTCTGTTCATGTAATAGGGAGGGCTTGAAGCTGTAGAAAACTTGCCAAACAAAGAGTCAGGACTCTTCAGTTATGTCAAAAATATGATAACCTTGTAATACTGGTGCCATGATAAAATGCAACCAATGCACTCTGTGGTGACCAAGGATGTATGTAAGCGAGTTGCAAACTCTGAGCCCTTCTGAGAGGTCCACTTGAGTACTGACCAGTCCCTAACAACCTGTCCAACTCTTGCTAGCAGACAAAAGGGACATTAAATGATGATGTTTATAATAGACGTTACATCTCTATTTTATCACACGCTAACAGAATTTAAATTAGTACCCCTGTAAGTTTTGGTGTACATCATAAATGATGGTTCATATTCAGTATTTTTTAACTGTTACACTGACTACATAAAGTAAATTTCCTAAATATTATTGTTATTAACCTCCAGAAATCCTGATGTCCTGTATCTTAGCCATTTTCATTAACATCTTATTTCATCTAAATGTTCCATTGAAATTCCTATTTTTGTAATTTTCAATTGGCTTTTAGAAGGAAAATTATATCATCACTGCCTCTTCTAGATCTTTTATTAACATTTGGGCTATCATTTTTGTGATGTTTGTTCAGTTGCAATTTTTCATGCATTTGCATTGTATGTTGACATAGTGATCTTTTTCTGTACATATCAGTCAATATCACTCATGCATATCAACTTGCATTCACTTTTCTTGGAAATTGCATTACATATCCAACAAACTATAAATATCTAAATGATTGAATTTGACAACTATTTATGATACAGTTTCTTGGTAAAGCATTAATCTTAACTAACTTTCATCTCCTATAGACATTGTAACTATATTGTACATCATTTGAATACATAATTTTTCATCAACTACTTTGTCAAATATATTTTTAGGACATTCCAGACTAGAGAGAACTGCTTGAGTCTTAGATAAATACTTCTTCTATAGCAAGTACATTAGGAATATAAGCTTACACCATGTTTCTTTAGGTATGCAGGGCATCTCAATTTTATAACATAAACTGTTCTTTTTATTATCTGGTCTCTCCCTCTTAGTCTTATTTAATATCTTTGCAAAACAAAGGGTAGGAAGGACTCTTCAGTTGTTTCAAAGACATTACAACTTCCCTAATGTTGGTGATCTACATGATAAAAAGCACCCAGTACATGCTGTAAAGTGGTTGGTGATAGGAAGGGCATCCAGCCACAGAAAGCTTGCCAAACAAAGGAAAGAACCCTTTAGTTGTATCAAAGACATGTCATTCTCCCTAGTGTTGGTGATCTATATGATAAAAGAACCCAGTAACAAATATATTTGACTTGACAAATTTAACAACAGTATCTTGCCTAAATTGAGACACCGGCACCAACCAACACCATATCCCCAGAGAATAAACTCAATATAAATTATAGTAAAATGCACAGTATTCTATCATGAATCCAGTGTTTATCCATTAAATTTACTCATCATCATCATGACATTAATGGCCGTATTTTCCATATTGACATACATGAGTGGATGTGTCTACTATACAGCATATTACAAATCTATTTATATTTACTTGATTAGACTCTTTCAATATCTGTGGAAGTTAAGTTTTGATTTATTTTTTTCGTTAACAAACCAATCAGTACTTATTCAATCAAACAACAAAGAACTACTGAATACCTGTATCTTGATCATTGCTATTACTTTGTTGGTTTTGATGGTGAATGTTCCAGTTGTTCAGTTAACAGATCAGCCTAATCATTAATTTAACGCATTAAATGGCTGAGTATTTCATTGATATGAGTACTCTTAACATAATTCTCTGTTAGATTGAGTGACGATTGCTAGCCCTTAGAATTTACATGTACAACCTCATCCAATGAGCTTCCAAACAATTTCCATTTGCCCAATTTCACTCACTTGGTTCGGATTGATATAAGGTTATGGTAATAGACACTTGCCCTAGATGTTGCATAGTGTGACTGAATCCAGAAACTCGTGGTTAGAAAGTGAACTTCTTAATAATTTAGTCAAATCTGTAGTGTTGTATCCATACTTATCATTAACCTAAATTGTAATATAATGGATGACAGTTATATTGAAATTAGAATTTCACTTCTTTCTATATATTATTTTTGTATTCTTATGGTTATATCCACACACACATACATATATATATATATATATATATATATATATATGTGTGTATATATATATATATATATGTGTGTGTGTGTATATATATATATATATATATAGTCAATTATTCTGTGCAATTTCAAATCTCTTCGAAAATATATACAAGAAGGTTATTACTTCTTTTCAAATGTCATGTTAATCTAGTTTCTAATTTTATATATCCCACGAGATTACATTGATTAGTGTATTGGAGAAATTCCTCAATTATAAATGTGTTCATTATATAATTGTGAATATTAAACTATCATGACACTTAAAATATGTGAGCTCGTAATTTTCATTTGTATCGTTTACCTCCCCTTAAAAGCCAATTGCTGTACAGTCTGTTTACCAACATCACGTTTTGTGTTTGTACAAAAATGTTTATTTATCAAGTCAAAAATTATCATTTATAATTACTCTTCAGGATATTTTCAACAAATCATTTCAATAATATTTTCCCCTTGTACAATTTCACTAATAATTTTTTTTTCTTTTTCAAATGTAAATGTGGAAATCATTGGGGAAAAATGTAAATAGCCACTTCAGAATTGGGTAAAAATATAGAATTAAGTATATAGTTGAACTTAATAAAATTACAAGAAAACTCTTGTTACCAGTAAAATATGTTAGATGCCAAAATATGTTGGATTGGATAGTTCTAAAAATGTACATGGGTGAATTTACTAAATAATCTTTATGGAGTTAACTATTAAATCGCTTGGTGGATTGTGTGCAATACGGCTCATGTTTGCTTCAAAATAATAGTCTTGATTATTTCCTTTTATTAGTAAGACAAAAATGTATTTTGATGTGTGGTAAAATGTATTACTTATATGATGTTCTTTAATCTCAAAGTACATTGGTCTTTGGTGTCTAGTTTTCCTTGAATGTTCAGTCACTTGTGAAGATATCTGTAGCTATACTAATGCAGTCTTGCCATGTTTCATGTTTATGTTAAAATATGTAACGTATTCACATGCTATATTCTGACTTACTTCCAGCTTAGAGAGAATTCTCTTAGTGATGTATGAATAGGGGATAAGCTTGTTGTTTTCATTATTTTTGTCTAGCATTATTTATTGATATTCTTTTCATTCAGCATTAAACCGTTTTAATAACAAACTACCCGAAACAATCCCTAATTTTATGATACAAAACTATTTAAAGTGTTCATATTTATCTAAAAACCTTTCATCAAACTTTTATGTAAGAAACTTTCATTATGTTATGTTTCAAACACCAGCTTAATAACGAAAAAATTAGATATGTTACTAAATCCCTCAAAATTTTTTAATATTTTCAAAATTATTTGAAAACTACTGGTAGTGTAGAAATATGTTAACAAAAGAGTTTGTAATGAGGATCAACAGTTCTTTTACATTTAAAACCAAATTTATAATCCCTTTCTGTTACTGTTTTTTTCCTCCTTCTCTGTCCATCTGCCACCTCCCTCTCTCTGTCTTCCCCTTTTTCTCCCTTTCTTTTCTATCCTCACACATTTTTTCATTGGGGGAAGCATTTCAATAAGATCTTAAGATTTATTCTTAGTGGTTATATTTTCATATTTTTATTATAATAATTCTCTGAGTTTATCGCCTTCACAGTTATGTATAAAAGAATCTTGTACAACTATTTCACTACTTATTTTTAGCAGCTTTTACAAATGTTATTTTTGAAGATTTCTGAAAAGATATAACTTTTTTATGTAAGATGTATGAAACATTCTAGTGAAATAAATTTAAAAAAATCAAAGTTATCTATTATTATGGCTGGTAATTTGGTGTTATATATTTAAATAATTAATCATCAGTTGAATATTTTTATCATTGCCATTTTAAGATCCATTCTTTCATGCTGGTGTAAGTTGTATTAGATGGCTACTATATCTGGCACCATTCCTAATGCCTATAATACAAACATAGATAAATACACTGTGAGTATAGTAAACTTCATGTACCAGATTTTAATAATATATTTTATGTTGATATTTTCAGGTTAGCATAGGTTGGATTGTTTTACACATTTTTATATCTACATAAATTCTTTTGGCATTTTTTCTTCTGTATGATGCTTTGAAGTTTTCCAACAAACTGCCAGTAGCAACTTTTGAATTTTAGTTTGTCTTATGGTTTAACTATGTTTTTTGTGAGTATAATATGAGAAATTTTAAACTAAAATTAGGGCAAAAAGGTGTGTTTTATTTATTATACTTGAGTACATATTTTTAGAAAGTTTTACTGAGCTTCAGAAGGCAGGATTGCAAATACGTTGAGAGCATCATCATCATTTAATATTTGTTTTCGCTGCCAGCAAGAGTTTGACAAATTGACATTATTTGTTATTGGGAATCAGTGTGATTGAGCTTTGTTTGTCTCAGACAGGAAATTGATAAAATTAATTAATAAAAGGACTATATAAGATCTGTCATGTTTTGTGAGCAGTTTTTAGTGTTACAACTGAGGTCAAACTATTTTAAAATGTATACTTTTTCCGTTTGAGTAATACTGTGAATGTGTTTGTTAAATAGACATTCCTCCATTTGTTGACACAGGTACCTGTAGAAAAAGTAAAATAATATTCGAAAACTCACAAATTGTTTTGAATTGTAAAGCACTACTACATAAATTGCTAAACTTCTGATTGTTTACATTCTATAACATCAGAAGAAACTGAATATGTGAGTGATTTTGATGAATAACATGGTACAGGTTTTTGTGAGTGAGACACTGAAGGGATGATGAGAGAATGGTTGGATTGAGGTGGTATACATCTTGCTAATATAGAATATCGTGAAATCCTGTAAATGAGATGGAAAGAGTCTGTGCAAATCAAGCTTGCTTCTCAAATGGTTGCCTTTGCTTTGAATTTCTCATATCTGAAACAGTTACAGGCTCAGGCAGGAGCAATTTTGTAATATAGGGTGCACATATACTTTTGTAGAAGGTCCCATGATATCATAAGGTGTTGTAATGTAATGTTTGAAATGATGCAGCTATTTTTTTTATATTTTAAATGGATGTTAGTTTATGCTTCCAAGTTGTATCCTACATAGATATTGTTATTTTCATTTAATAAACTCTTTGAGTTTGTTCTTTTTATAGTAGCTTAGTCCTTCCATTTGGTATAAGAAGCATTGTTAGATTTGCTTTTTTCAAAGTATAATCAGGAAGGGAAAAGCAGTGCTCATGATCATATTCAAGGCCTCTGAAACTGTTGGGAGGGAGGGAAAAAGTGGACTTTGCTAAAGACTCCTAAAGGTCATGTGGTGGTATTAAACTGGGTGTCAGATTAAATCTACCCAAGTCGGCAACAATAGGATTTTAACTCAAAACAATGAACTGGAACAAATCCAATGGAACTTCAGTTCACAAATGCCTCTCATCATGAACAAATTGATTCATGAATTGATTTCTGAACATAAAACGTCTCTGGTGACAAACAGTGTCTCGAGTAATGATCACACAAGCCGGCAACAACGGTTGGCGACAAGCTGGGAGTATCAGCAGGAAAGTGTCACTTACTATGTAGTTAGTTACTACAGTGTTATTTATCTGTCTTTCACATACAGTCTCATTCTCAACATTTTGTATGGGAAAAATAGTTTTGGTTTATGAACATTTCAGGTGATGAACATTCTTTAGGAACAAATTAAGTTTGTGAACCTAGGTTCCATTGTATTGCAAAATATTTCATTCGGTGCTCAAAAATCTCTACCAATCCATGATCTGGACCAGAACTTTTATTGGTGGGATTCAAACTCAAAGATTTTGTCTTATGTTTAAATGACTCTGCTAATTTACCAAAGCTAAACAGTATGAAACATATCATAATGATTTCTCTTTTTGTTACATTCAACTTTTGTACAAAATGTTTCTAAAAACAGTTTTGTTTATGTGATATTTATTCTTGCTCTTGAGAAGTTAAGAACCACTACCACTGGCTGGCTTTAGTTATTAAGTATGCTATTTTCTGCAAGCCTCAGGCAAATTATAGAATTTAAAATTGGTGGAACTTTCAATTTAAATTTTTACATTGGCATCAATTTAGCTGGCAGCAGTAATTTTACTGATGGATATTACTTGTTAATCAGAGAGCAACCTTCATTATCATTATTGTCTAGCTTCCATTGTTCATGATGATTGAGGTCTGTCAAATAAGTATATTTCCTATGGGAAGTAATAACGTTAGGGAGATGAAAGTGTTGCAGAGTGAAGTTGCGCACATTCATGCACATGTATAGTTTTTGCCAAGCTCGCTGGATGTGTCAGTCACTGTACGCCATCCAGCATGTGAGGTGTTGTACTAGAAGGATCCATAGTTCCTTAATATAAAGAACTGGAGATAAGATATGGGTGTAGATTACAACTTAGAAACCAAAGCTCAGTTATCACCATGAAAATCTCCAACATTGCCAAGGCCTGAAAAGGCACATCAGGTGTGGAGCAAAATCAAGGTGATGTTAACTTTTCCTAAACTACCGAAGTATTGTGCATCACGACTATTCACCAGAAGGAGAAACAGTTACAAAGGAGTATTATCAGGAAGTTTTCCATATTCGTGATGCAATTCAGTACAAGAGATTGTCTTGTAAAACAATTTTAGAATAATAACTGTCATTGTAGGCATAGTTTCTAATTTGATATTAGTTACTTATACATCATTGGTATTTCTATAAATATAAATATAATATATATTATTAGACGTTAATCGATGATGATGAATTTATGACTTAATTTGTGCATATAAACAAATCTGTAGTGATTTTTACACCCCCAATTTTTTATTCTCTATCTGATGTGGTTTCATCTAGTTTCAATTTCCTTATCAACTCTGTACTTTAATAGAAGCTTGCTTCTTTTTAAATATCAACCATAGCAATTTATTTTCAATATTCAACATTGTTACATGATAAATTCTTTCAGTGAAGAATTTTGATTTTTTTAATTATAGTTAATCCTCTAAATATGACCCTAACATAATCAAGATGTTGATTATGCTTAGGGATCTGTTTCCTATCAAAGTTGACAGTGTTGAGAATCATTTTTGGCTGTAAAAGCTCAAGTTTAGTAGATTCATACTTCATTTATTATATCTACAGTTGATTAACATCTTAATCTGTGACATAATGTTGTTAAGATCCTGAGAATTATTTTAATGAAAAGCAAGGCATATTGTCTGGGGTGAATCTTTATCTTTTTTCTATTAAGTCAGTCCTTAAAGAATTTAAAATATATTAAGATCATCATACAAATTTTGATATTTAAAGAAGGTATAAAATTAAACTTCAGAATATGTAAAAGTTAAGAATAGAAGTTTATTCATAGGAATTAATGTTGTTGATACACTTATGCAGGTTTAGCTGACCTCCTACATGGTTGCTTCTCAAATTTCTTGGGTGATTTAATGATAGGGGACCCCAGTCCTATCATGTTGTTGATACAGCTTACACTTATGCAGGTTTAGCTGACCTTCTACAAGGCTGCTATTCAAATTTCTTGGGTGTTTTAATGATAGGGGACCCCAGTCCTATCATGTTGTTGGTACAACTCACACTTATGCAGGTTCAGCTGCTTTCTTCGGGGGTTGCATCTCATAGATTTCCCAGGTGTTTTAATGATAGGGGCCCCAGTCATATTGTTGTTACAGTTTACACCCGATTAGCTAACCTTCTACAAGGTTGCATCTCACATGTTTCTCAGGTGTTTTAATGATAAGGGTCCCAGTCCTATCCTGTAATTGGATGAATTGAAAAAAAATCATTAGAAAAGTTTCCGGAACCTAAATTAAAGAAATAGGAAAATAATATAGCTGCCTTCTTATCCATCATGTTAGGTATGTAATTAATCTCTGCAATTAGCACCTAAATATGAACGCTTTGAAATAAACAGTTAATCTCTGCAATTATCCTCTAAATATCTTAACTTTAAAATAAACAGTTTTGTAACTTAGAACCAGGACCAGTTAAGATTATTTACATGACAGAATTCTTGTAGTCTTGTGATTTCTTAATTTCTTGTACAGTGGCATTTTTAGCTATGTTTAAAAATTTAACAGTTTTAATGTTTCTATATTTTCATCTGAAAATTAGAATATTTATGTTGTTTATTTAAATAGATATCATTTTTATCAGCATTTCTAGTTTGAACTGAGCCTTTTCTGGTTTATTGATTCTATCAACAGATTGCTTTGAGATAAATGTCAACCTACTTTTGTCAGACTTCAAGCTTATTAAATATGCAAGAGCTATTAATTAATGTGCAAATATTTGTTAGTGATTTTTAATTGGCTATTAGCAAAATAAATATAAAGAATGTTCCTGTGTTTTCTTGTAATTTGTGTTCTGTTATTGATTTTAGTTGTAGAAATAGCTTGTTTGTGTCATTAGCTTCTCAAATCAAAATTGTTTTCTTTTACTTGGATTACTGAATGAAGAATGATTGGAGATGTTTGCACACTTGATAATGAGAAAATGAGTGAATGGAAATGCTGTTATGAGTGATTGCTAAATAAGGATTATAAATTGAACAATGAACATCTACTTTAAGTTGACCCAATTAAAAGTTATCTGACAATAAAACAGCCAAAATTAGAAGTCTCAGATCATCATCAATTAATGTCCACTTTCCCTGCTAGCAAGGGTTGGTCGGGTCTACATAGATCAAGTCAGTACTGAAGTGGGGCTACTGATCTCCCAGACAGGTCAAGGGGTCAGTATCCTGCTTACGTACTGTCATATCTAGTGTAGAGTTGTTGTCATTTGATACAAACTGAAGGGTCCTTCTAATCCCTTGTTTAGCAAGCTTTCTACAGCTGGATGCCCTTCCTAATGCCAACCATTTTACAGCGTGTACTGGGTGCTTTTATTGTGTTGGATCACCAGCACTAGGGTCGCTGTCATGTCTTTGAAACAACTAAAGGGTCCACTCTACCCTTTTAGGCATGAAGTAAAAATGGAGAATGCACCAGGATAAAAAGTTGATGTGCAAGTACATAAGTGAATGTACCATGATTAATCCTTTTGATAACAAACCACTTGAAACCAGCCTGGATACAATACTGCTCATTTTAACATGTTTATCCATATATAAAAACCTTTCATAATTTTATTTTAGAAATTTTGTTGAATAATGTTCTAAATAATGTTCTTAATAATGAACAAATTCCTCCAAATGTTTGGTTATTTTCAAAATTAATTTAAACACCTAGGCCGTGTATATCATTAGAAATATGGTAATGATAAGGTTAAAATTTTCACCCAGATTTGTATGGTATATCAACTATGTTATCAATTCTTTTAAAGGTAAAAGTAATGTACCCGAATGAGAAAATTATAGGTCAACTGTTTTGGGTAGTACATGTAAATATAACAATTCCCTGTAAAAATAAGACAATGTATTCCATGCAGTTTGTATTTGTATTGACAATAAACATAGATTTTGAATTCTGTTTACAGCTGTAATATGGGAAATATTCCTAAAACCAAAACCAACTTAATTTGTAAATAATTTCAGTATATTAGAGTATATTATTTAGATCTGATTTTGTTACACTCATCCATATTGCTTAAACATTTGAAACTTCATGTCTAGAATTGTACAGAGAGTAAAACCAGAGACTATAATGTGTTTAGTTAATTGCTTTGCTAATTTAAGTTCAAATTCTGCTGGTGTTGATTTTAACATTCATCTGTCACAGGCTTGATTAAAAAGTTGGCTTTGTCAATTCAAAAGATTTTTTAACACACCATTTAGTTTTAACAAATGGAAAATATTTTTTTTCTGTCATGTCTAATAGCATTTGACAGAAAGTACTAAGATATTTATAATTCCAAATAATGCAGATTTCTGTAATGTGGGATAATATTTGATATTTTCATCCCGGGTAGAACTGAAAGTTTATTGAAGAGATTAAAACTAGTGCATTCATTTCTATTTTTGCATCTCTGCGTCCTTGTGGACTTTGAAGTTAGACGATTTGGGAATATTTAGTTTCATTGTTCTATATTTTGAATCGAAATTTCTCTAGGTCAAATTTAATAATAGTTTGTTGCAATTAAGCTATGCAATAGACCTTCATCATTATTATTAATATTATTTTATACTATTATTAAGTGCAGTGGGTTGCAAAATCAGTAGAATGCCTTGCAATATTTAGTTACGTCCCTTTATGTTCTGGATTAAAATCACACAATGGTTTGACTTTTTGCAACTTTTCTTCTTTATTCTATAAAAATTCAGTACCAACGTTCTAATAACATTCTGAGTTTGATTGAATTGATGACTGTGTCTTTCCCAAATTGTGTGGACTTGTGTCAATATCGATGATATAAGTGGGTAGCAGAATTGATAGTGAACTGGATAAATACTTTGTATATTTAGTAGTGCCATTTTATTTTTGAGTTCCAATCATGATAGGATTTATGTAAGATATACCAATCAAGAGCTGGAGTTGATTTCATTGACTTTACGATCCCTCAAAATGTATGGTATTGTGTCTCATCATTATTATTGAGATTTATGGTTTTATTTATGCTTTTTGGGATCAATAAACTGACTTTGCTCTTTCCCCAAATTACTGGCCTTGTGTCAATGTTAGAAAGAATTATCATCATCATTATCATCAAGAAATTAAGTGTGATGGATTGGCAGAGTTATTAGAGTGTTGGGCAAATGCATAGCAGTCTTTGTTTTATATTCTGCATTCAACATCTTTTCAGGGGTGTTAAAATAAAGTAGTAGTACATAACTGAGGGTCAATCGACTTACCCCATGCCCTCAAAATGGTTATCTTTGAGCCTAAATTAGAAACCATTATTATGAAGAGATTATCTTGAGTGTGCCAGAATTTTGATCGTCAAGTTTGAATCCTCTTTACTTGCGTTGCTAAAGACAAACAGAAAATGTGAGCATTGTAATTAGTCAAACCCTTCTATCAAAATAGTAAGCCCTTTATATCTAATTTATTTAATTTGGCGCAGTATTTATTGATGGTATAGACACTGTTTGTTGTAGAGCAGTGTTAAGTAAACTGTGTGTCTCTGGTTGCATGCGACCTGTTTGGCTTTCTGAATGTCACACCAAATTACCTTCAATTGTTTTAGTAGTACAGCCCTCCTTTTGATGAGCCATATCTCATGTGGCTCACTGCTTGAAAAACGTTGCCCAAACCTGCTGTAAAGTGTTTGTAAACTACATCTGAAGTTTTAATTGTGCCATCTCATTGGCCTTATTTCTCATACCTTTCTGACTGGTTGGGTTCATCGACATCTCTTACTTGCAGTGTTTTCATATTCATTAGTATGTTTCTCAAGTAAAACTGAAAGCTGCATGTCTTAGTTGTTAGTTAGTGTTGAACTTGCAATCATAATGTCATAGTTCACTTCCTGATCCATGCAGCATGTTGTTCTCTGGAACAAGACACTTTATTTAATATTACTTTTCATGACATTTGTATATTATTCTATGTACTCTACATGCACATTTGATGAGTTGTAGTGCACCTGAACACTGTACACAATAATTTCATTATTATTGACCTACTCTGAGTATATGCCTGTAAATTGAAGGTGGAAAACTGGGAGAGGACAATTGCCCTGGTGGTCAGGGTCACCGTGGCTTTTTTAATGGGCTTCCTCCACAATGGCCCTCGGAAGTCTCCCCCCTATTGGGGAATTTTTCATTGTTCTTTTATTACATCCTCTGTTTTTTTGGGGTTTTTTTACACGCAGAAATGCCCATTTGTCCTGTACTGTCCTTAATGTCTACTTTATGTAAACCCTTGTGGTTAATAAAGAAAGCATTATTATTATTATTATTATTATTATTATTCTTTGAGTCTCAGTCATTGATGTTATTTAACTGGAAAGTTTGTTGAAATGAATATCAAGCCGCTACCTGCAACCTCAAATATTCAGGACGTATCAGAGGGTTCTTGCTGTTCCCAGCTAGCATGCCTTTTGAAGTGTTCCAAAAAGTGGGGCTGGACTAACTGTCTTTAACCATCCTTGGAAACTCTTTGAGATAGTACCTAGTGCGCCTATGACAATCGGGACCACTTTGGCCTCATGGCAGTACAAAATCCTTTTTACCTCCCACTTTAAGTCCTGGTATCGGTTAATTTTCTCCCTCTCCTTCTCTTGCACTCTCGTGTCAAATGGGCAGGCTACATCCACAATCAGGCACCATCCACAATCAGGCACAATCTTTTTTCCTTGTCCAAAACCACTAGGTCAGGTCTATTGTGTTCCAGTTTCTTGTTCGTCTGTATCCTAAAATCCCACAGCACCTTCACCTGATCATTTTCTATCACTGACTCTGGCTTATGCTCATACCACTTCTCAGAATGTGGTAAATTGTTTACTTTGCATAGGTGCCAGTGGATCACCCTGCCCATCACACCATGTCTCCAGCCTTTATAGTGAGTCTGGGCTAGGTGTTTACACTCGGATACAATGTGAGCCACAGTCTCCTCTCTCTCTCCACAGATCCTACACAGTGGGCTAGCCTCCTCCTTGTAAATATGGTATTTCACCCACTTCATTTTGAGTGCCTGCTCTTGTGCAGCCATTAGCATTCCTTCTGTAGCCTTTTTAAGGTCTCCTCTTTTTAACCAGTTCCATGTCTGTGGATCTCTAAATTCAGTTTTCTCAAAGAAGGTACTATGAAGGGATTTTTCATTTGATGAGTTGTAGTGCACCTGAGCACTGTACACAATAATTTCATTATTATTGTTCTTTGAGTCTCAGTCATTGATGTTATTTAACTGGAAAGTTTGTTGAAATGAATATCAAGCCACTACCTGCAGCCTCAGATATTCAGGGCATATCGGAGGGTTGTTGCTGTTCCCAGCAAGCATGCCTTTTGAAGTGTTCCAAAAAGCGGAGCGGGACCAATTTTCTTTAACCATCCTTGGAAACTCTTTGAGATAGTACCTAGTGCGCCTATGACAATCGGGACCACTTTGACCTCATGGCAGTTCCAAATCCTTTTTACCTCTCACTTTAAGTCCTGGTATCGGTTAATTTTCTCCCTCTCCTTCTCTTGCACTCTCGTGTCAAATGGGCAGGCTACATCCACAATCAGGCACAATCTTTTTTCCTTGTCCAAAACCACCAGGTCAGGTCTATTGTGTTCCAGTTTCTTGTTCGTCTGTATCCTAAAATCCCACAGCACCTTCACCTGATCATTTTCTATCACCGACTCTGGCTTATGCTCATACCACTTCTCAGAATGTGGTAAATTGTTTACTTTGCATAGGTGCCAGTGGATCACCCTGCCCATCACATCATGTCTCCAGCCTTTATAGTGAGTCTGGGCTAGGTGTTTACACTTGGATACAATGTGAGCCACAGTCTCCTCTCTCTCTCCACAGATCCTACACAGTGGACTAGCCTCCTCCTTGTAAATATGGTGTTTCAGCCACTTCGTTTTGAGGGCCTGCTCTTGCGCAGCCATTAAGATTCCTTCTGTAGCCTTTTTAAGGTCTCCTCTTTTCAAGCAGTTCCATGTCTGTGGATCTCTAAATTCAGTTTTCTCAAAGAAGGTACTATGAAGGGATTTTTCATGAAGGTTGCTCTTTCTCCTTGTTGTTATTTCCTCCTTGGACATCCCCTGGTCTATTGTCCTCTCCTTCAGTACAATTCTGAGCATTGGCTCCCTACTATCAGTCACGTATTTGTGTATGTTGTTTTTCTCTATCCGAACACGGTCCTCTATGCTGATAAGACCTCTTCCACCTTCAGATCTCCTTAAGTAGAGTCTATCGACATCACTCCTCTTGTGGAACATGTTGTAGGTATTATTATTATTATTATTTATATGACAGACGTGGAACTCCTGTTATTAAAACACTTGAGAAATTTCCTATGAGATTGAACCTCATAGTAGGCCAGCTAAACCTGCATAGGGGTGAGCTGTGGATTTGTTTCAAATCTGTAAGCTCAGGTTTTAGCAAAGTAGTAGTACTATTTAAAGAAAGGTTATAATGTTGATAGCTTGACTGGTCTCAAAAGTTTGGTTCCTCATTATTTTATTCCTCCAGGGTCAATAAAATAAGTTATATATTAAAAACAGTTGGTTACTCTATATTCCTGTCTTCTGCAAAAATTTCATAACAAACAACGTGATAGAATTTTTTAAAGCTTATGATTGGGTTTTGTTTTATTTATTCTTCAGTTGCTTTATCTTAAACATTAAAACAGTTAGTTTATTCAATTTAGAGATATGAAATACTAATGCTATTTATTTTAATTTTATTCCCCTTCTTTTGTGTTCTTTATTTTCATATTCTTTTTAATCTGTGACACTTGAATAACATTTGAATGTTTTCATATCTAATGTGAGTATATAAAAATTATTGCATTTAATATTAGCATAACTTTGTAGTAGAAAAACCAGTCTCGGATTGAATTGAAATAAAGTTATTAGTTTCTCATTATTGGTGTTGTGTTATACAGGATAATTCTAAGAACTATTGCATGTGAAGGATTGTAAATATAGTTGAGCAAGTTCTATTGTCATTGAAGTGTTGGCAGAAATAACAGAGCATTGCACTTGATGCTTTATAGTCAGTATCCTGTCTGGCAACTTATATTTTAAAGAAATTTTATCATGTCAAGGTCTCTTTGCTTTTCATCTATTTGAGCCAGTGAAATATGTACCAGTATTGTACTGCTTTTCTCAAAAGAATATGATTATTTGTGATAAGTTCTTGAAACCAAAACAATCTGGTTTTAATTTTTAAGTAAAATCATTTCACTTAAGCCCTCCATTCCTCATAAATCTGCTACCTTGTACCTAGACAAGAGAAATTATTATTTTGAATCTGCCAGTAAAACTGATAATTATACCAATACTTTGAAATCTATTCAATCCACTATACTTTAAAGTAATTGTCATGTAATTGAACCTGTGGTCTTAGTTTGATTCTTTTACAAAATCAGTAAATATTGGAGCACCTCTTTCTCTTCTCTATAACTACTTTATTTAGAAGCTATCTCATAGGTTCAAATTTATTAAACTACAATTATTCCTACTTGCTTCAGTACAGCTTCCCTAGTTGTGGGAAATAGATAACAGGTATGCTTATTGCAATAGACTGAGAATGATATCTAGTGTGAGATGTATTTCTCACCTGCTTAAAACCATCTTACAAGAATTGAACATCAGCTCTTAAAAATCTCTTGCGGCTAGGAGACATTTACATTTTAAGTTCATTAAAATATATCTTGACTGTATTGTTTTGGAATAGATATTAATGTCTTAATTTCCTAATTCCTCTCCCTACAGAATCTCAGGCTTTGTGTTTATGTAAGAAAGTATTGTTAAATCTTTATTTGTCTTTTCCTATTGTGTTTGTGTGTGGCTTCATTTTATAACAAAAATCAACATTTTGGACATTGTTTTTTCATCTGTTTGAACAAACATGAAATCTGTCTATCACTCCTTTTGTTGTGCTGGTATGACCTGAAAATTGGTGTCAAAACTTCCATATATTGACAACAGAGATGCAGGGTTTAACTGTATATATTAAACCATACCCCATAATAGAGGATGCACCACCTAAAACCATCAGCATGGAGCAAAACATTCTATACTAACCAATGTGATTTAAGAATATTTGTCTAACAACAGAAGTACTATGAAGATGACACCTAATATTTAGTGATAGAAGGGGAGATAACCAAAACTGGAGATATTTTTGAATATCTTCTCCAATTTAGCTACTTTCTCTTCAATTATGATATCACATTAAACTTCAACATTTAACAAACCTTTCACACATGGTTTCGTTTCGTTTAATTTTCTTCTTGTAATTTCTATTTCACACCTCTTGTTTTTATGAAGACAACCATGCGAGTATGGAAAAACTGACGTAATGATGATGATGAATCAAAACTGTTTTTAATCCCCAAATAGCACATATATGAATTTTTAACAAAAGCATACAAGGTGTGGTTACTGAGTAATCAGTAACTATCCTCTTTATAGTGTTAGCACTTTAATAAGCATAAATGTCTCCTTGACTTTTTCAAAACCGTTGCTGTTTCAGTTTATATTGATACATATAGCCATCTTGGACACAGACACATGTATACCTTTAGTGTTAAAGTTTCTCATGCGATGGTTTAACTTAGAAACTTACAGGTATTGTGTATGATATGATAGTTGCTGGGAAGCTATTTAGGTATAAAACAATAAAAAAAACTTATCTAATTTTAATTTTAGCAGTTTGTTAATCTATTCTCCAATGTTTATCATCCTCTGCCACTTGTTTAGTTTTCAGAACAATTCAGCATTGTTTTTCACAAATCTAATAACCCTGTATGTTTCTACTCATGAAGATAGAATTAATATAGGAAATTGGTTGCACTTTACACGGTATTATGCTTCACATAATGAACATATATAACTCCTGACATTGATGTGGATCACATGCAACTATATAGTATAATATCTTGAATATGGAATTAAATCCAAAACTTGTTTGAGTTTATTGCGAAATGATTGCAGTATGGAATTAAAATGACTAACATGCATTATAACTTAATAGTGGGTCAAAAGATTATTCATTAATAACCAAGCTTAACTTTTGTTGACATAGGTGTCTTCTTAGAAGAAACTGGGTTGAAGCATTTATTATATTTATCAACTCAGTCAAATATTATAAATGTTTTTGCCATATAATTCATGTCACAAATATTTGCTTTTGCACATAATCTAATTCTTGAAATAGAAATAATAGGGTTTATTTAGAACCACTAAAAGTAACTTTATCAAAAGTAAATTATTGGTAGCTTCAGTTATTACAGGCATACAGAAATGAGAGAATTATATAGAAAATATTTAGTTGGATCTGATAAGTTAACAATATGCAGTATTTTTTTTTTTTTTTTTCCTCTCAAAATTATATTATTCTAGGATAAGGTGGCAAGTTGGCAGAGTTGTTAAAGTGTCAGATTAAATACTTTGGTATTTGCTCAGGCTGTACACTGTGAGCTCAAACTCCACCTAACCTATGGTCAGCTTTGCCTTTCATCCTTTCGAGGTTGATAAAATACCAGTCCTTAGGCAGTGGGATGACGGAATTGTTAGATAGGATGCTTTTTATGTTATCTGTTCAAGCTATGTGCATTTAAGTTCAAATCCTGCCTCCTCTCACTAGAAAAGTGTTGATGCTTCTATCAGGATTTGCAATTGCCAGATAGTATGGTAAGTCCGATAGAAACAATTTCTTTGGTCTCTGACAATCAGCTCCTTTCCTTTTTAGAATATAGAAAGTAAAGTTTAAATAAATATAAGTTGAACTTACATGAAATGTAAACACAAGTGAGCTGAAGGAAGAGCTGGCTATCAATGATGTCAATTGATATATACAGGAGAAATGACTACTAATATGGAAATATGGTGCAGATTGATGAAGAATGCTGGGTAGAGAAATGATGAGGTCAGAGCTTAAGATCTGATGTTATTGGATCAAAATTACTGTACTATAGAAACATCCTGCTTGCGATAAGTAAAAGAACATAGTAAAAGAAAATTAAAATGATGATGATGATTTGTATATATATTTTAAAGATATTTATGGACACAGGCAGGTTAACAGAAAAGATAGATTTTATATGCAACAGATGCATTGGAGAAGTCAGCATTAAGAGCACATGTAAAATGAATTCTCTCAGCTATATGGGAGACTCCCTAAAAGTTATTCACAGCTTGTGTTACCTTGGAGACATAATCAGCAGTTGGGGTGGATGCTTTGAAAGTGTGATAGCCAAGTTAAGAACAGGCTGGAAGAAGTTTAGAGAGTTGGTACCTCTGCTGAAAGCAAAGGGGCTTTTCTCTCTGAGTGAAGGGTAGACTATGATGCCTGCATGTGAAATGCAATGCTACACGGCAGTGAGATGTGTGCCCTAACTGCAGAAGACCTGAGAAGGCTAAGAAGAAACAAAATAAGTATGCTCCGATGGATGTGTAATATTTGTATGTATGAAGGACATAGCATAAGTGAGCTCTGAAGGAAAAACTTGACATAAGAGGAATCAATTGTATTATACAATAGAGAAGTCTGCGATGGTATGGACATGTGATGCATATGGAACTTGGCAGCTGGATAAAGAAGTGCTGAGAAACCTCTGTGGAGGGCTCTCAAGGAGGAAGCAGATATAGGAAGTCATGGGATGAGGTAGTGAGAGCTGATCTTAAGAAGCTGAACCTCACCCCCATCCCAACCTGCTATCACTCCTTATGAGCTGTCTTCACTATAATTGCACCCCCACCCACAAACCATCTCCCTGCCCCTGTAGTAGCTATTCTCAGCATCATTATACACCCACACCTCTATCTTATCCAGGGTTACTTCCACTCCTCCTTAATCCTAACACCCACACTCTACCCAGAGTTACCACCCACACATCCTCCCATTCTATTCTAGATTGTATAACCCATGACAAGTTATAACCCCCCCTGTAGTTGTTATCATTGCATTATCTCCCACACTATCAAATGTCACCCTATTCTAGCTATCACCCTTTACCCTTTCAACACCTAACCTGTGCACACTTGGCAACAGTCCACACCCACCCCAACAATAAGGTTAAGAGGGCTCTTCAGTTGAATCAATAACGACAACCTCTCTAATGATGGTACCGTGATAAATGCACCCAATACACCCTGTATAGTTATTGGCAGTAGGAAGGGCATCCTGCTTTAGAAAACGTGTCAAAAAGGTCAAGAGGACTCTTAGTTGTGTCAAGAGCATGAAAGCCATAGAAAGCCTGCTAAAGAAAAGGTTGGGAAGACTTGCAAAAAAACGATTTCCCTGGTGTTGTTGCCACGATAAAATGTACTTAGTAAAGCGCAGGATTATATGTTGGGCCCCCAGCCCACCTGGAGGTCAGAGGCTGTGTACTGATTGGTCTGTGATGACATATTCAACTCTTGCTAGCAGGGAAGACATGTTAAACAATGACAAAGATGATTATATGCAATGTATGTTTTAAACAGCTGGGAATTGCTGGTTTCAAGAAAGTAAATATTGAGTTAACCAGAGAATAGATGAGCACAACTTGATTAAATCCTGGGAGAAAGACTATGGGTTAAGGGACCTAAATGAGAAAACTAAATAATAAATATGTTATCTTAGTAAGGAGATAAACAGTCTGTTGGGTATACAAGGAACACATTACAAGCATGTTGGAGATATTCTGTAATGAGGTGGTATTCGGGCAGAGACACTGTAGAGTAGGGAGGACTCTTTAGTCTTGCTGAGGACATGACATCTTTTCTAGTGTTGGTGCCATGATAAAATACATCCAGTACATTTTATGAAGTGGCTGGTGTTATGAATATAAAGCCAAAAATAAAATATACCAGTGACACATGGTTTTGTGAGCCATCTAAGAGGGCAGTAACACCGAATAAGAACTTGACTCTGATCATAATGATCCATCTAACCCATGCTAGCATGGAAAGCAGATGTAAAATAATGATGATGGTATAAATATTTGTATTAATTTTATTATTATTATTATTTCCTCACAAATACTGCTGTAGTTTACAACTGCTTGTTGATTCACTTTTACTCTTAAGTTTCAAATTCAAAACAACCTTTTCTTAATTTTGAACCAGTAACACTTTCATCAATACATATTTTGTTAAAATAGTAACAATTGGTTTTCTATTTTCTTATGTTTGTGTTGCAGGGCCAAACATCAAATAAAACAATGTGGAATACAAATTGGTTTTACTTGATTGCATTTTGTGGTGTTTTTATTGTTCACAGGTTCATCAGTAACTAGTGATTATTAGAAAAAATATTCAGGTTTTGAGGTCATACTATATTTAGTAAGGTATGGTCATTATGTAAATAAAAGTAAGGCTAGTTGTCTACATAAAAAAAACTTTGTTGTGGGCGGGGGGGGGGGGGGGATTTGGATGTTAAAAAAATGTGAGAAGATGTCTGAAAATTGATTTAAAATCAAAACATATATCTGAAATAGATAAGTTAAAAAATAATAAAATCTATTATCAGAGATGTCCCCTACTCATGGTAATAAAGGAGAATTAAATATAAGGCTCAGTCTCTGACTGAGTATGTAAAACCATTAAGTATCCATTTCATTAAGACCAAGTTAGAAAAAAAATTCAAAAAAAAATTCAAATCATCGTCGCTTAATGTCCATTTTCCATGCTAGCATGGGTTAGACGAGTTGTCCCATTGTAAGACAGCCAGGTCGGATGACCATATTTTGCTCACACAGAACTGATTTTGGCTTGGTTTCTATGACTGGATGCCAACCACATTTATAATGTGTACTGAGTATTTTTGTTGTGATATGCACACGACCACTTTACTGAGTGGACTGGGCACATTTTGTTGTGGCTCCAGAATGGCTGCTTTATGGTGTGGATTGAGGACTTGGGGGGATGCATGGGGAATTGGGGAGGTAGATGTACGGGTGGGGTGATTACAATGTGGGAGGTGTATGGAAGGGAAAGTCGTGCATACTAGATGTATGCCTCAGCTCCTGCATATGGGAAGGCGAGTCTTCTGTATTATTGCATAGCACCAGCGATCACATTCTATGTCCTTGCCTTTGAGAAGAACAATTGTGCAAGGTCAGCTTTTATGACCTCATCCCATGTCTTCATAGGTCTGCCCACTCTATAGCTTCATGTAAATGGGAAAAGAAAAATGATTAAAACCTTCACATTTTATTTTGAAAGACCGTTCTTGTACTTTGTATATTTGTTAGTATTATGAGGAAAGGTAGTACCTTAGACTTTGTTAGTATTATGAGGAAAGGTAGTACCTTAGACTTTGTTAGTATGATGAGGAAAGGTAGTACCTTAGACTTTGTTAGTATTATGAGGAAAGGTAGTACCTTAGACTTGGGTATTATTTAACCAGATATTTGATCTAAATATTTGTAGCACAGAAGATGCCATTAATGACATGCAAGAGTCAACTTGGTAGTTATTTTATGAACATAAATAAAGGTGTGATGTAAATATGTTTTAATTTATAGTTATGAGGTGATCCTATTTTTTTGAGGTGTCAGACAAGCAGTTGGGAATGTGAGTGGGTAAACGATTAGTTGCTGTCTTCTATTTGTGTGTATTTGCATATAAGAGGTAGTGTGAATTACAGACCGGGAGTGTAGAGAATATATCTTCCCTTAGTGGCCAAAAATTCTGTTTATCTATGTGCTTTTAGGGGTAGGTGAAGATAGTATTTTTCTTGCTGTAACTTTGTTTTAATGTCAGTGTTTCTGAATACCATTTTGGTTAAACATGCAGAGATGTAAGATTCCTGAAGTTGGTGTGATCAAACATTAATAAAATTTGCAATGATTCTTTTCAACCCAAATCTCTATCATGTTCTAATATTGTTTATGTTTTACATTTATTTCTATGTATTAATGTAATGGTAAACTTTGTTGCCTGGTTTAACACCACCATCTGTCTCTTGGATGCCTTTAGCACTCTGTTGGGAACATTCAAGCCAGGTCTCTAGTATGAGGATATATTTCTATTGTACTCCCACCAGTCTTGGTGGCTCTCTAAAGTCTCATGGCCACTACCCTACCTTTTTTCACTAAAGAGTTTTTTTTAAATAGTCAGAGGGTTCAGAGAAATTAGATATTTGTATTCCTTGTGCAGATATTTTACAAATCTCAACTACTCAGTCAAAAATAAGATTACAACTTATTTTAATTTAGCTTTAATGAAGAATGTAAAGTAATATACATAACCTAGGAGCAAAATGCTGTTTTAGTGTTAAGGGTTGAATTTTTAATCTTTATGATTGAAATCTAGCAGAAATAGTACAACCAATAGCTATGTGCAATGTAGTAGAATTTCAAGTGGATTGATGAATCAATATTTTAAATGCACTAGATCCACTAGTATGATCACTAAGCTCATGAGTTGCTCTTAAACACCACAGAAAGTAGTTGATATGTCTGTTACCTTGGTAATGTAATTAATACAAGCACAAAACTATGATTTCTGCCATTGATAAAGAGATTTTCTCTGTATGAAAGGTAGCCTATGTGATAAATGTTTGAAAAGTGATATTGTATGGGAACTAGACTTGCTACCAGATGTTGACTGGTGAATAATGCACTGAATTGGTTGCTAGTTTGTTAGGACCCAGAAAATAAACTTGATTTTGGTATTAAGAAAAACATTAAAAATAAGTATGATTTAAAAACAGTAACTGAAATATTGAAGGAATGAATTTAAAACAATAGGTTAAAAACAATATTTGAAAATGAAAAACAATAGAATGATTGAAAAGTTGATAAATATTTATGTGGTTTAGAGAAATATTTATGAACCGGACATTTTTGAAGTGTGGATATGTCCCTGAAATATTGTTCAATTAATCAGTATGTTTGCTAGTTTGTATATATGTATATGTTGGTGAGGGCAAGCTTCAGAACTGTAGCAATGGCTGCCAAAAATTTAGTCTCTAACAATATATATAATAAAGATATAATCCTTTCTTGCAAAAGTTGCGGCTTGTGTAATATATATGCCAAAGAGCATCTGTTTAACAGTACATTAATCAAAGCATTTCTTGTGCAGAATGGACTGTTTGAGATATAACTAAATCACATCCCAAAATACAAAACCAGAATTTTAGAAATATAGAAATAAAACAGTAATTTGAAAGGGGTGGTTTGAACTGCAACTTGGAAACAAGCTGAGTACATGGTGAAACTTCACTGAAAAATGATGGGGAAGGGTATTAAAAATACTTTAGAAAAAGGAAAATTAAAGAAGAGATTTTTTTTCATACACTAGCAGTCTTTAAATTGGCTGGTTCCATTCTTCACTCTCTCTTTTATGTTTTACTTGTGTTTGCATTAATTAAAAGTTAGTATCTTCTCTGACTAGAAATATATTTCTCGGAAACTTGTTTCTTGCATAGATAGTTCTAACATGTGCCAAATGTAATAATTTGAAACAAGATATTTAGTATTCAAATCTCTCCCATTAACTCTTCCACTTAAAGTGCAACATTACTAGCTTTTACATATTTCTACATATTGCAGCTTTTCTCTGGATTGAAATATGATTTTAAAAAAAAAAAGGAAGGAAGTTGCTTTCAGCTTTATAATGGTGTTCTGTAACAGAACAGATCAAAAAGGAACCTTCTTGTAGTCTGTATAGGGTGAGTCAACATTATAAAGCCCCTATCACTCCTATGCCCCCAAGAGAAAATGACGTGTATATATATATATATCAGAAATTCAGATTAGTTGGAATGTGTGTTTAAAAGTATTATATTTAAATACTTGTTCATTAGATATATAATACTTGCTGATAATGATTATTATGATAGCTATTATGAAATAGTTATTACTCAATACCAATCTGTGTTTTCATCATTTTAAGATCATAGTATTGTAGGTTTAGGAAATAATATTGAGTTAATAAAAAGAATGAGATTGTTTGAGAATTCCTAATAGACATTGGTTGTAACATTTCAATTCTTAGGAGGACCATCATGTTATAAGCATCTTTTCCCATGACTATAGTGTGTAAAGATTGAAAAAAATCTGAAAAATGTTTTAACAATATTAAGTCAAATATGAAGTTCTAAAAGTGTGTTTTGTGGATAATACTGAGCCGTGAGCTGTTTATAACAATTTTTGGAAATTAAGAACATTCATCCTACCAAACAAATGAACGAATGGACCTCTGTCAGTTTCGATGATTAGTGTTCCAGATATTCAATCAATGCAACAGCCTAGTCAATAATTAATGTGAAAGTGGCGGAATATTCCACAGACACGTGTACTCTTAATGCAATTCTCTATTATGCACTACTAAACACTTTTGGCTCTTTATTGTGCATTCTGTTTTCAGAAAATATATTTTCATGAATAGATAATTAGGTTACATTTCTATTCTTTAATAGATGAAGGAGGAAGCAAAAATATACTAATTTTGTTAGTATATTATGTTTGAATATATGTAACATTTGACCTGTATATTATAAAAAAAAAAAGTCACTTACAAAATATAAGCTGAAGATACAATGCAATGTTTATTTGGTGGAGCACATGGAATATGGATCTTTAATTATGGTATATACTCCAATATAAACATACTTCTCTTCTCCCCACACACATTTTATGTCTGAGAATGGACAAATATCCAAACCTCGTTTATAACATGAGACAGCTAATCAACACATTATGACATTGTTTTGAAGTTCTCATGAATGCAGTTTTAATATTTTGATATTTAAAATGTTTTAAGTGTTGTTTAGTGTACTGTTTTTGTTTTACAAATCCACTATATAATGATTTTTTTTACCATTTCATCCGTTTTATAAAGTTTCTTGAATTTTTGTTTACTTTTGACTATTCAAATACCGAGAGTATTTTTCCTTTTTTTAAGCAGACAATTGCACCATGTCCAAATGTACCAGATTTTTATTCAATATACACATTGAATGAAATGCGTACCATGAAAACTTGGAAACAATTTAATGTTGTACAAGTGTGTTTTAGGTAGATTTTTTTACAGCAAGAGTGAGAAGAGGCAGAGTGAGAAAAACAGACGGAGAGAGAGCGATTGAAATAAAACAAGTTTTGAAAAAAAAAAATAATTATGTACGTCACAGAGAAAAACAGTCGGTGCACATGTATTTATGTACACATGTGCGTGTATGCGTTGGGGATATTTATGTATTAAAAAGTTCAAATAACAAAACTTTGTGGGAATATTCTCAAGGCAATGCATAAAGAAAACTCCCAGCGATATAGGAAATGTAGAAAAAAGGTGTTTGATTGTAAAATAATCACTCCAGGTATTTTAGCACCTTATTTATCTAGAATTTGAAGTTGGTGAAAATTGACATGAAAATTGACCCTGAATTGACCATTTTACCATCAATTTTTTTTTGAGGTCACATATTCATCAGCTTATATTCAAGAATATACGGAATATTTTAATGTAAGTAAATAATATTAAACATTAAAATATAAAAGTAAAGGAAAAGATCAACTGAAATACTTTTCCTACAATACTGTGTGTATATATATATATATATAGAGTAATATTTCTGCTTTTATATATATATATATATATATATATATATATATATATATATATATATATATATATATATATATATATATATATATATATATATATATATATATATATATATATATATATATATATATATGGAGGCACATGGCTTAGTGGTTAGAGCATTGGGCTTGCAATCAAAAGGTTGTGAGTTCAATTCTCAGACCGGGTGATGTGTTGTTTCCTTGAGCAAGACACTTTATTTCACATTGCTCCAGTTTACTCAGCTGTAGAAATGAGATGATAGGACTGGGGTCCCTATCATTCCACTGCAAAGCGGTCGTGTAGGTGCCACGGCAAAAAAACCACCCAGCCCACACTGTAAAGTGGACGTGTAGGCGCCACGGAAAAAAAGCATCCAGCACTCACTGTAAATGAGGTTGGTGTTAGGAAGGGCATCCGGCTGTAGAAATCAAGCCAGAATCAGTTGCCATCCCACTCTTGCAAGCAGGGGAAAGCGGATGTAAAATGATGATGATGATGTGTATATATGTGTGTGTGTTGCAAAAATGTTTGGGGGAAGGAAAAAGAGCGCTCTATCTAGTGCAAGAAAGCTAATTTATGATTCATCCAGGTATCGCAATACATGTTACATGCATGAATTATTATAAATAATATATTTATCATCATCATCATTTAATGTTTGTCTTATTTGCTAGCAAGGGTTGGATGGGTCATTATAGACCAAATCAGTATTTAATCAGAGTTACTGACCTCTCAGATGGGTTTGAGGCAGCATCACATATGTTTTTTCTCTCTCTCTCTCTCTCTCAGCAGTACATTTTTGTGATATTAACTCTAAGGAGGTTATCTGATACAACTGAAGAGGCCTCTTAATCCTATGTTTGGCAAGTTTTCTATGACTGCATACCCTTCCTATCACCAACCACCTGACAGTATGTTCTAGGTGTATTTTTCATGGCACCAGCACTAGTGAGGTTGGTGTGTTGTAACTGAAGCCCTCCCCCCTCACACACCAGCCATTATTACGGAGTATAATGACGTGTATGATGGATGTTATGGTGTTGGGAGAACACACACACAAGTATATATCTTGAATTTCTATATCTCATTTATAAATGTGACCAGTAATAAGCCAAAGAAAATAGTTATTTTATTTGTTGTTTTAACAGTATGTCAAATGAAGAGTTAAACATACTTTCTGGAATGTAGAAGTATTTCAATGAAATGTTAATGTTTTATTTTATATAGGATATGATAGTGATATATAAGCAGCATGTGTAAATACTATCTTTAAACTATGTCTCCAAGCCAGCCTGAGCAAATTTAAGATTAAAGCTATCCAAGAAGTGTACCTTGGACAAAATTATGTAATATGCTAGTTTTTTTTAAAGTGTAAGGTGTGGTTTGGGGGAGATTTGGCTACGTTTTCTAGAATCTCTCTTGAGTGTTTATATATCTTTGAAATCTTTGATCAATTATTTAGGACTTGCTAATTGGAAAGTTGTTTTAATTATGAAACATGCTTAAGAATCAATATAAAACTTTTGCATGTATGATATACCATACATCTGATTTGTTCATAATTATTTTGTCTAATGAAGGACATATTTGACCTGCTTTCCTAAGTAAAATAAATAAATTGCTGTAATGTAAACATATATCAGAGTTTTTGTACTTATTCATTAAGACTAATGAATAATATAGTCCTTCAAAAGTTATATCTGGTGAAGTCAGTGATGTACGTCAGAGACAATCTATACTTGTTGATCATGTAATTGTAATATGTTGGATTACATTTTAGAGAAACTTATTGCATGTACTGTTTTGTAGTATTCACCTGCTGTTGAAATTGAAACGAAACAGAAAATATTTTTTATATCTTAAAATTAAATTAATATGAAGGTATTTTAATCTGGAATGTTTATTAAATTTTATATAAATATTTAATTTATATGATGATATTTGATTTTATACTTCTCTTGGGCTAATCTAAAGCTGCATAGAAGACAGCATATTGGTAGAGTCATTAAAGTGTCAGTTTGCTTTGAAATATATGTTGTGGCTCCCTGCACTATGAGTTCAAATCCTGTTACAGTCAAGTTTGTTTTGCAACTTTTCAGGGCCAATGAAGTACCAGTTTCAGGGTGGTGGATTGGCAGAATTATTAGGGCATTAACCTGGATGTATTTTAGTATCTATTTGGGCTCTGTGCATTCTGAGTTCAAATCTCTCTTCTTATCACTGGAAAAATGGTGCCATAATATGACTGGGGTTCCTGTTATTAAAACACAAGAAATTGCCTACAAGATGTAACCTCATTGGAGGCTGTTGAAATATATACAAGTGTGAACTGTAATGACAAAACTATAAATATATTTTGCTTTCCTTTTTTTTTTATTTTCAAAATGTACATATTCCATAATATATTACGCAGCAATTTTCAATCTACAGTGTTTATTGTGTAGTTAAATTACTCTTTAAGCAGTTAAATGCATGACTCTTTCTTGCAGACAAATCTGACTGCATTTGGCCATTGTTTTAAAATTTATTCGATGATTTGGTTACAATCTTGAAAATATAGAACTTTGTGTGAATATATATGTGTAACTAAGAGCAAGGATCCAGTGGTTGCCTTGATTAAGTATTACAAATATAATAAATTATCAAGTTTAATTATTGTAATTGTCTGCAATATTTAGTGCAGAAAATATATTAGATAGGGTGTACAATTTATGTTCACGAGTTATCGGTGTTCATGTAGGGAGCATCCATTTAGTCAAATATCTTCTCATTCACAGATAATGCACCAACAAATTGGAGAATAGTTGATTAGTTAATATTTATTATTTTACTTTACGGGGTCGATAAAATAAAGTACCAGTAATGCACTGGGTAATTGCTGGCCTTGTGCCTAAAGTAGAAACAATTATTATATTTTACTCTTTTAGTCTTAGAGAGAAGGGCAGTGTCTATGATTCTTTTCAAAGGGGGTTTGCCAAGGACCTGGTCCAATATTTGCAACAGAGTAGAGTAGACTGAAGGTACCTAAAAAGCTGGACCAAATAACACAAGATATCTTATCAGATGTTCTAACATGTCCACCAGCTCACTGCTTTGGAATGGTATTTTATTTTATTGACCCTGAATGAATGAAAGGAAAAGGTGACCTCGGTAGGATTTGAACGCAGAGGGCAGAAGGCTGCAACAGATACTGCAAGACATTTTGTTCAATGCTCTCATGACTGACAATTTGTTGCCTATTTATATCCATCTATCATATATCCAAACAGAATTACATAATATAATTTTGTGAATCAAGCATTGTATTTTGTCTATCAAAAATACATACTATTCTTATTTTATCATCACTCAGAGAAGCAGCCTGCTGCAAAAAAACTTGCTTCAAAAATGGAAAGCTATTTGTCGAATATTTACAGGCAAAATAGTTCTGTGAAATATATCTAAAAGAAAAACAAAACAAAAACAAAAGCACTACAAATGCTGTTGTATCCACACCATTCTATTTATTTTAAGGTAAAAGTTCCAAAGTTATTTATCTGGGATATTAACCATATAATTTCCCAGTAGTTTTTACACCACACACCTTTTCATAATATTATGCTATTTTCATGCTTCTTTGAATCAAATGTTTCTACAGCTGTTACATTATTTGTTCTTCACATTACAATATTATTACTGACTGAAGTGAAGTCAAGAACATTAGTTTCGTTAAAAATTGTTGATTCTAGAGGTATGTGAAGTAGAAGTGTGCATTATGAAATTACCCTTTTGTTACCATATTTCTTACGAAAGACACTGCCTATGATTTTCAAATCATTTTGAAAATAATCAAGAATTTGGAGAAATTTAGTAATGTAACATACTCATTATTAAATTGAGTTTGGAACATAACTTAACAAAGGTTGTTACATAAAATTATGGAAGATTTGTAGATAAAGATAACCATTTTAAAATAAACAGCTGTATTTGATGGTTTTGTATCAAAGGGGTCAAATATTCCTACTCTGATCAAAAAAATTGCAGATGTCATTTTTTTAAAACTCTTAACATCCTGTAATGATTTAGCAAAAAATGTCTAAAAACTTGTTTGTTAATTTAAATGTTTATCATATCTTTATTAGTGGGCAGATCATTGTGAAAAATTGCAGTACTTACATTTTTAATCTGACAGTCATAGTTATGTTTTGTATTTTTCAAGAATGTCATGCTAATGCAGTTTCATGTGGTACAGGACATTTAGAGTTAAAGAATGCAACAGCTAATTATTATTAATACATGGTGTAGTGTATATTTTAAAACCCTAATCCTTTATTTTATGAAGCCTGCTCAATGTAGATGTTTTGTGATCAACAAAAGTACTGTTTAGTGATATAAGATAACAAGCTTTGCTGCACATTCCAATTTATTAATGACTTTTGTGTTATATGTAATGGAGAAATATTTATTCCACAAAACACTTTTGCATTAAATCATCATTCTATGTTTGCTGTTCCACGCTTGCACAGGTTGGACAGGTCTTTTCCAGCACAACTTCTCTCCACTTGTCGAGCTTCTTCGTCATCTCATCTGTGAAACCTCAGTGATTTGATATCAGCTCTCATCATCTCTGCCCACATCTTCCTTGGTCTTCCTCTACTGTAGCTTCCCATCCACTGGGATTACTTGGTACTTCTTCACCCAGCATTCATCATCCATGTACATCACGTGTCCATACTAACACAGTTTCCTCCTCCCTGGCACACTACATCTGATTCCTTTTATACCCAGTTTTTCCCTCATTTCATCCATGCTTTGTTCTCTCACATTAACATTGCACATCCATCAAAGCATACTTGCTTCATTTCTCTCCAGTCTTTGCATATCCTCTGCATTCACTACCATGCAGCATCACACTTTATACACAGGCATCATATAACTGACCCTTTGTATATAGGGAGAAACCTTTTGTTGTCAACAGAGGTGGTAACTTTCTAAACTTCTTTAATCCTGTCCTTATTCTTGCTACAATGTTCTCAGTGCATTTTCCTCCACTGCTAATTATATCATCTAGGTAGCAGAAACTATGGATCCTTCCTGATCAGAGCCCTGTCTTTCTTCCTACTTATTAAGTGGGCTAAGGACTAAAGAACAACCAGGAGTGGGCTAAAGATCGAACCCTGATGCACCCCTACTTACTTGTACCTTGAATTCCTCACTAAACTCCCTATTCTCACTTTACTGACAGCTCTTCTGTACATGGCTTGCACTGCTCTTACAAGCCACTCTTCTACACCTACTTTCTTTAAGGGCCACCAAATGACAGATCATGGTACTCTATCGAAGGCTTTCTATAAATTAACAAAAGCTAGATATAGAGGTTTACTCTTAGCTGAGAACTTTTCTTGTAGTTGTCTTACTAAGAAGAAGGCATCTGTAGTGCTCCTCCCTGGCATAAAACCAAATGCATCCCCTCTGATTTGACTCTTTCCCTAATTAGTTGTGCTAGAACTCTTACTGTAACTTTGATAATTTCATCTATTAGTTTTAATCCCCTATAGTTGCTCCTTTCTAGGGCATCACCTTTTCCTTTGTAGCAATTAATGATTATGCTGCTTCACCAGCCTATGGCTATTATCACAGTTAAATTAACACTGTAGTGACCATATTCAAAAACAACAGTCCAGATAGCTGAGGATAAATGACCTCTTCCACAGTATTGTTTCCTGCTATCTTGTTTTGAATGATCTGAGAATACGTATATGTATATCGTTGAAAAAATTTATCTTTATTAATTTTTGTAGTTGTTTACCATATACAAGTTAGTTATCAATGGTCCAAGAAGTATTTCTCTCTTTTATACTTAAGCTGATATGAAAATTACATCTACCATCTTATTTTGTAAAATCAAATGTTTATGTATGTTGAGATTATTGTTATTTTTTTTTTTTTTGCATTTTTATATAGCATGGGTATTTTTACTTTTACTTTTTTTAGAGCAAATGTTTTATAGCTGGATGTTGTTTAACCCAACTGAGCAGACATGCGATCAAAGGTGTTCCTGCCATGACCATCATATTTTTCTTCATATGTTGTATATCTAGAATCATATGCAAGAGTATGCTTTGAGAGATATTTATAGCAAATTGAACGACCACATTGAGGCTCTCTAATTGGCTTATATAGTTGGATATCTTTCCTGTTGTGAACCACTCAATCGTGAAGCAAAACCTGTTTTTTGTTGGTCAGGAAATCTAGAAAAAGTAGGCTTAACATGTATTCCTGGGTGGAGGGGCATAATGGCTATGGTAATGAAGTTTGATCCAGTCTAACAGCTTAACCCTCACAGTTATTTTGTGTCTGGTTTGCCTGTAAGTATTTATTTAAGATCATAAGGGTGTAAACTTTTCAATTTCATTTGACCTCTCAAAGGCTTTATTAGTTTGTTTTAAAAGTAAAAAGCATTGATTACATCATTATTGACATTTCTTAAAAGAAATAATGATTTGAATGGAGAGAGAGAGAAAAGATTATATAACTGAAGTATCAACTGATAAATAGTGACCTATACAAACCTGTTAACCTCATGATTGATCGATGGTGGGAATTTTCATATGTGATTGGAATATACCACAGTTAAATTATTAAGTGTATAATAAAATCAAAGTCTAATAATCAAATTTTACAATATCTAAAATTACAAAAAATTTCCATTTACTTACATTTAAAATAATATAAATATTATCTTGGTGTTTTCTGTAAAGGCATTATAACTCCTGTGCAAACAAATGCAACCAAACACACATCTCTCTCTTTTTCTCCCTCTCATTCATTCCATATATATATATATATATATATATATATATAAGGCACAACACTATAGACTGCATAATACTATTGAATCACTGCCTATGTAGTTTGACTGATTGGCATGTAACCTTTGAATAGTAAAATTATACGAAGTTAAAATTAAAACTTACTTGCAGAATAGTTTTTCAGTAGGTACTAGTTTGGGATCTGTAATCCAATATTTTATTTAGCCCAGTGTATTTCTAGTGAAATACACTGCCTATATGTTTCAATTAATTTTGAAAATAATCAACTATTTGGAGGAAATTAATAAAAAAACAAATTCTTTCATTAATGACCTGATAATATTAGGACCTGACAGAAATTAACTTAAATAAAATTATGATGGAAGGATTTTAAAATAAATATAAACAATTTAAAACAAGCAGTTTTGTATCAGAAATCCAGGGCAGTATTAGGCAGTTTGGTATGAAATAGGTTAACTATAATTCTGTATACTTTTACCAGTTTCAATCATTTGACTGCATCCATGTTGGGTACTGTTTTCAAGATTTTTAGTCAATCATATTGACTCCTATATGTAGTCAGTCTGATACTTATTTTATTGATCATTGGTTTTTAGGTCAGTGTAAACATAAATACACATACTATATATATATATATATACAATGAGTTACCCCATCATCATAATTCTCTCATATATTCACATACCCAAGAATAAAGTTTTTATTTTCGCGGTGTGTCAGACCAAATTTAGTCATTTTATGCCCGCTTTTCTATGCTTGCATGGGTTGGATGATCCTCTCCAGCCAAGCCTGTCTCCACTTGTTGAATTGCTTTGTAATCTCCTCAGTGAGGTTCAGTGTTTTGAGTAATCATCATCCCTATACACCACATGTCCATATACAGACTCTTCTCTCTAGCACACTACATCTGATTCCATTCATATTCGGTTTTTTTCTTCAGTTTATTCATGCTCCATCATTCATACTCATTAACATTATTCATCCAATAGAGCAAGCTTACATTCTGACTCCCCTTTTTATTCTTCAAAGGTTGATAACATCTGTGCCAGTCAAGTTTAGGGGTCAAACTAATCAATATAGCCATCCCCTAAATTTGTTGCATTGTGCTTATGTAAGAAATTATTTGATGACTCCTTTTAAGTTCTGATTTTAAATGCTGCCAGGTTTGACTTAGCCTTTCATCTTTCCAAGGCCGATGGTCAATTACTGGGATTGATAGACTTTATTTTTCCTCATACATTTGTGATCTTAAGTATATGTAAAAATTTATTTTACAGCTCTTTGTTTCGAGTTCAAATCCCACCATGGTCAACTTTGCTTTTCATCCATCTGTGGTAGATAAAGTAAAGTACATTACTTTATCTACCACATCATATATTGGGGTCGATATAATCAAGTTTCTCTTCCGCCTAAATTGCTGGCTTTGTGCCTAAATTAGGAACTATTATGTTGTTGTTATGTTCACTCATGAAAAAGTTCATTTTTCTGTTTTGTTTAATTAATGGTGTCACTTCCAGAAATGTTTGTGCATAATGCATCTTAATTGCTTGCTCTAATCTCTCCTATGAATATTACTTTAAACCTGTTTTGTTTTTGGTCAGTTGCTGTGCCAACTAATGTATGTTTTTTGAATGCTAATACTTTAACTACTTAACCACTTGCGCTCTATTTGCACACATTTCTTAGCTATAAACTCCATTTGTGTTGCTCTAAACCCATCTCTCTTAAGAATTTCTAACTAAATTATCTCAGTTTTTCAGTATATTGCTTTGTTCAGCAATTTTTGGAAATGATAACAATCCCTCTCAGAAATGATTGCTTCTTAGTCATAGAGCCAAATCCACTCACAACTGCTTTGTTTGTTTTGATAATCTGATTAAATATAATATCATTGAAAGTTGCTATTCTCTATATTTGTGTATGTGTGTATTCTGAATGTGATCTGATTTTCTTTCTCTTTTTATATTGTTTTTTTTTTTGTTTTTTATCTATATTGCTACTGACCAATCTAATCAAGGATTTAGAGTATTCTGCTTACCTATTAAATATTTCTTTTCTGTTATCCCAAGCATAATACTAATATAGTTATTTCCTCTTTCTCTTTCCTTAATGTTTTAAGACAGTTGTATCTATGCTACAGCTGACTTGTGATTTTGAAGAAGATTGCCTTACTCTTTTTGTTGGTCTTGTGGTTAGACGTGAAACTAATTTTCTCATTTGGATACATTTATATAGTTATCTTGATAATGGATTTTCTTGTAACATTTTACATTAACTATTTGGCTAATTCCTTCTGCTGCCAGTTGATCCCTTCAAATAACGAGCTGTGTACCCGAAGTCCATCCCTTATTCAGTCCAGCCAGTGATCTGAGTAGCATTAATTTTCTCATTCCGCCTCTTTTCACTGCTTACAGCTGGGAACAACAAGACTACAGGTTTACCTGAGCAGTCTCCTCCTTCCGCCCATGACTCAACTCTGGTCAATTCCGCCAGCTCTGTCCTTCGCTCTGTAGCAATGAATGTTAATCTTCAGCGAGGTAGGTATTACTTAGGGCAGCACATTCCACAAAAATACCAGCTCAATGCTGAAACACTGTTTTATTTCAGTGTAATCAATTATTTAAAGGTCTGATCATTCTGTTATCTTAGCATTGTGCACAAACATTTGGGTTTCAAATAACTACTACAGTTTGATTCCTTTTTCTTATATTTTTGTTTGATTTTCTCTCAATATTATATTTTTTTAAAATTTATTTCTAAGCAAAATGCTGTGACATTTTGTTTCATGAAATTTGTTTGATTAATAATATAGATAACAATGTCACCCTTACATTGCTGAATAAAATTAGTTAAACAATTGTATAACATTTTTTAGAATAAAATTAAAAAATTAGATTAAGTGACTTCTGTAAAGTGGTTGGTGTTTGACATCTGCTCACAGAAACCATGCCAAAAATGGAACAGGAGTACGATGGCATTCTCCAACCTGTGTATGAAGGTAGTACTCCAAATATGAACGGAATTATCCAACTCATGCTAACTTGAAACCTGAACAGAAAATAACAGTGATGAAATTACTAAATTTGATAAGTTCCTTGTGTGAAGACATCAATAGCTATATAACTTAGCTAGTACAGTAGTAATATAAAGAAATATCTAATATTGCATTTAATGTAATAGGAATTGTGTTAGAAATATTTGAATTAGAGTTAATAGATCCCCTTCTTCAGGTGCTGTTACCATATTCTGGAGAATATTGAATATATTCTGTGGTTGAATGTGTACTTACAAGATTCAAATACACCTCTATAGTTTAGTTCTGATCTCAGTTTCATAACTGCTGCATTCAAACATTTTTCCAAGATCAACTCTGTCTATACAAGAGGTACTGGTTGAATTGTGTTGTCGGGGCACTTTAATGTGGATTTCTCTTGTAATCATAGGAGCTTCTCTCAACATAAAGGGTCAAGCATTGTTTGTAGGATCTAGTTTATTCTCCAATTAAATTTCAATAATATCAAATATTATATTTTGAAATGAATTAGAGTGGCAGAAATTGCATTGCCAAACTAATTACATTTTAACTCAACTTTGTATTCAATGAAATTGAAATTCAAACCCCAAATTTGCCTTCTAGTTCTTTGGTATTAAGAAAAGAAGTGTCAGACATTCACAGGGGGCAGTTCAATCAATTATGCATTTTCTTGCAAATCTGTATCTTTGTGATAATCTTCAAATAACCTGGTTTAGTCTGCAAGAAAGGTTGTGACCATTGCATTCACAGTCCTTCTGAGACTGGTGAAATAGACAAAGTTAATATTTTTCTTGAAAAGTTGATATCTGCAAGAAAAACATGAGCAGTGAAGAAATTCTATGGAGCTGGTGTTCTGGGGAGGAAAGACTGGGTGTAGTGGTTAGTGTGTTTGTGGTGGACAATATTGGTGATAAGAAAAGGAGAGACGAGTGAGTCTGAGTCTGGAATGTCTGAAAAGTCATTAAAGTAGAAGTTGATGTTCTTTGGCAAGTTTGTGTAGGTGCAGTACCTTCCTAGATGTGAGAGCTGTATTCTTTTGTGAATATCACTTCAGCTTAGATGAAGGATGATATTTGTTGCGGGCTGAATTATTTTTAAGTCTACAAGAGGAACGCTAGTCTTTGGTATGTTGAGGATGTACATTCTCCAGGAGATATACTCTGTGGTGGTGAAACCTACCATTTACAGTAACCTAGAGGGTTCTAGTTGTGTGTTTGGAATAAACTACATTCTATCTGCATCATTTCGTTTTATATAATTTGGATCTGGTTAGAAAAAAAAATCATTTTTCACATAGATATTATATTGGTTACTGAACTTCTTTTCCAACCAGATCCAAATTATATTGTTTATTTTCATAGTATCCACAACCTTTTCGCTAGCTAAGGTTTTTCAAATTTTGAAAATAATCAAAACTTTGGAGAGATGTAGTATTATAGCTAATCATGAAGCTGGTGTTTGAAACATAACTTAACAGAAGTTTCTTACATAAAATTTTGATGAAAGGTTTTTAGATAAATATAAACATCATCATCATGTCTATTTTCCATGCTTGCATGGGTTAAATGGCTGTTATGTGGCTAGGCCAAACCTGTCAGGTAAATAGGTCCTGCTAGTATGCTTTGTTTTGGTTTTGTTTCTACTGCTGGATGTCCTTCCTAATGCCGACCACTTCACAGCATGTACTGGGAGCAATTAATCATGGCTTTAGCGCTACCATCTTATAGGGTGGACTGGGTTTTAAATAAATAACTCTGTATTATAGAACCAGGTGCTGTTTCAAGCAGTTTGGTATCAAAAAGGTTAATTTTACATAAGTCACTTGATGTAGTTATTGGCAATAAATACAAAATTATTTATAGATGTAACCTGCAGTATACCAATATTCCATCCAGTGGAGATTTATCTTAAATCTAAACTATAATAAAGTAAGGAGTGTGGGACTGCGTACAGTTTATAATTTTTTATCCCATTAGTAAAACAAGTTGGATTACTTTGAATAAATAATGAATGAATATTACATAATTTATCTACTAAATTTCGTAGCTGTTGATTAAATATATTTTATTGTTTATTTAAAGATTCACTTCTTTAAAATTTTCAAATGTCAACACTTCCGGTTAGCGATCGCTTAAATAAACATTCATATTTTTCCATCACTAATTTTCTCCTAATGCAGTTTATATATAATATTGTCTTTTTTTAATGTATCATGGATTACGTTACTGATTACATAAGAGAGTGTAATGTAGTCTTCGTTCAATTTCTGTGTATATTGTTACGATGTTATTTGATGTATCATATCTACATGCATATATACTTGCGTATAATATCAATATGCACACTACACATGCTAGCAGAAAACCACCCGAAGGGTGCTTTTTCTGCTAGTTTATTTAATACTTTGAAACTGACTAAGCATTGGCCCTTAAGATTTGCTTGGACAAAAAACTTTTGGATTAGTGATTAAATTTTTATTTTCATTTTTATTGTAGAGCTAATACAGCTAAAATTTATATATAAACAGAAAATAACTTTAAAATGTATGTTAGACATATGTTGCAAGGTTTTTATGTGTGAGTATGTAGTTATAAATACGTGTGCATGCACTATTCAAAGCTGAGATTGGCACTCATAGCTTTGAAATTTTGTCTCTGGGTTATATGTTAAGTTTCATTTTCAGAATTCTAATATATTTAGCCCTTTAGCATTTAAACCGCCCATATCTAGCCAGAATTCTCTCACCTCTTTCTGGTCAAACCAGTTGTGACTGGCTGCTCATACTTATGTTTTGTTCTCAAAATAAATAACATCAAAATCTCATAGATTCGATATTATGTGAGATAAAGCCTTTACCATGAAAATACAATAGTATATATAGAGTAATGTAAATGCTAAAGGGTTAAAGGTGCAATTATGAAATTATTTATGTGATTGATTCTGTTGATTTCAATGATGAGTATTCAGTTGTTTGATAAACTGAATCTCCAACTTGTGAAGAAACATTTTATTATTTGGGTATTCTACTGACACTTGTACCCATAACATAGTTTCTAAGCTGAATAAGTGTGACACAATATATGACAAAGCTGGACCTTTGAATTACAGGTACAATCCATCTGACAGGTTTCCATACAGTTCCTTTCTATCCAATTTCTTTCAAGGCTTGAGTCAACCTGAGAAAGTGGTAAATATACCTGCCCAAGATACTCTACAGTAATGTCAAACCCTGGATATCATGGTTGTGAAGCAAGCTTCTTAATCATTGCTTACGTCCACAACCTTTATGTTGAAAACATTTCAATATTGTGACTACTCTAAAATGTTTTATGTGAGCTCCTTTGCGTTATCTTTCGGCTAGAGTTTGAAATATTATTTGTATCTAAGATATAATTATGCAGTAATGACTGAAAAAATACTACAGGGTTGAATAAGCAGGAGCTGTGTTTTACAACCAGATATCTTTAAAACCCTTAGTGGTTAGAAATAGATATCTTTAAATTCACTTAGTGGTTAGAAATTGTATAGTTGGAAGAATTATGCTAATGATCTGTATTGAATATGTCAACCTTCCAACTTGAAATTTATAATTAATGTGATATTGGCTTGCTTTAATGATAGTTTCTTAAGTGATTTTGTTTAACATCATTGCTAAGGAATATAGCAGTGGCCATCATAATATGGGTGACCATGTCTTTTCTGTCCATGTCAAACAAACATACATACATAATGCAACTACATGCAGTAGGTTATTTGAGATTCTTATCAGTAACCTATACAATCCAGTTAGCTCCTGAAGGAGCCCCATGAGGTAGAGTGACCAATGCAGTGGGTGTTGCTAACTGTTCTCTGCAGCAATGTTTTTGCCTTCTTGTCCACAAGGTGCAGCTGAAATATACCATCTGACTTGGGTGTAGAGTCTGCTCCTCCCTTCCTTTTCTCCTTACTATCACTAATTTTTTTTTATTGCAAACATTATTGAAATAAATTGATACACATCTGTGTAAATTAGCAGCTTGTAAAATATATCAATGAAAAATTCCTACTTTCTGTTACTATTGATTACTATATTTTTCATAGGAAGTAAAAAAAACAAAAACGGGGGCAACAGTTGACTGGAGTAAAAAATGGAACAACTATAGATTTTTCATTGAATCTTAATTTTTTAAATAGATGTTTGTGATAATTTACATTGGGATTTGTTTTTGTTGATATAAATTTTATATATCAATGATATCAATAACATCATCATCATCATCATCATCATTTAACATCTGTTTTCCCTGCTAGCAAGGGTCAGATAAGTCATGACAGATTTTAGAATAGGTACACTGTATCTCTTCATTTTGTAAGGGGCAACCAAAAATGTTAGCATCAGAAGGGCATCCTGTCTAACCCATACCGCTTTGGGTTAAATGATGATGGCTAATTTCTCAGACAGACAGGGGTATCTGTATCTCACATATGGAACTAATACTAAGGAGGTTGTCATGTCTTTGACACTGCTGAAAAATCCTCCTGACCCTTTGGTTGACAGGTTTTCTATGGCTGGATGCCCTTCGTATCACTTTATAGAGTGTACTGGGTGTGTTTATCATGTAGATCAATAACAATAGTTCTCTTGACACTTTTTGGCATGGCTTCTACAGCTGGATGCCTTTCTTGTCACTAACCACTTTATAAGGTGTACTGTAACACTTCAAACAATTATCTTGAAGCTTGTTAGAGGAATAAATTCTTATTGTATCAATTAGTGCAAACTGACCAAACTTTTCTATTTATATTTAACTGATAATTCATTACGAAATGTATGGTTGTGTATTATTTTATTGGACGCCATGCTTTGATGCATAGAGTTACGGCCCTTGCCATTCTGAGTTCAAATCCCGCCGAGGTTAACTTTGTCTTTCATCCTTATGGGGTCGATAAAATAAAGTACTAGTAATGCACTGGGTAATTGCTGGCCTTGTGCCTAAAGTAGAAACAATTATTTTGTTGATATTTGAGAGATGAATGGGAAAATTGGTCCTGATTTTGAACTAAGAAAAGGCAGCAAACTACATCTATTTTACTGAAGAAAAACTAAAGACCAATTCGTCTGTTTTGTTTTTGGCACTTAAATTATTGTTCTAAGAGCAATGAAAAAGAATTCTTGTCTTTCAGTCTATGTTAGTGATGTGTTTAATAATAATAATAACTGGTTCAATAATACGTTTTGAATTTCATGTGTCTGATTCTGTCAGGCAGATGAAGCTAATGAAATTTAGAGATGGAAAATGCATGTATAGTATAGTCTTGATTCACATTTCAATATAATGTAAAATTTATTGAACAAAGGCCTAACTCAATTTTTATAGGATTCAGATTTAAGCTATTAACTTCTATTTTATCTTTCCTTGTTTATTATTTGTTGAAATAAATAAAAATTAGTTAAACAATCTACAAGGCTATTATCCAATTTTCAGTAGTAGTTCTCAAATTAAAACTGTATCTCGTGCATAAATCTATCTCTAATGTAGATTTTTACATTACATTACCGAGAAATTAATGATACCAGAGTGATGCTTTGTCAAAGCTATAAAGTTACTGTAAAAGATAGTTACTATTTCATTAAATTGTGGACGCAGCATGGATAAATAGTTTAGGAGTTTGCTTTGCAATTATTAAATTTTGGTTTTGAGCCCATTGCATGGCATCTTGGCAAGTGTCCAGGTCAACCTAAGTCTTGTAGGGGGAAATTGGATAGATGGAAACTTTGGAAGCCCATTTGATGGACTGAACCTGCAATAATAATAATTTTAAAAAAAAACATTCAATTCATGACAGCATAGAAAAGCAGGCTTAAAAGCAATGATTTTTTAAAATTATTCAAAATATGTGTCTCTGTGTATAGATTTTGTTTTTATTTTATTTTGTTATTTTATCGATTCAGAAGCTATTATTTTTGTAACTATTCAAGTAGTCTGTTTTGACATTCAAACAAATTGTAGTGAACAGAATTACCCAGGGACACAACACAATAACTGTAATAAGCTTTGGACTTTTGACCAGGCATGGCTAAGAAGGCTAATAATGGGGTGTTTGCACTGTGCAGCACTTGAGGGTGGGGTTGCATTGTGTGTGTGAATAAGGAAGGGTTGGGCAATAAAAAGGACCACCCCAAGCAGCACAAACTCCAGCTACAGTATCAGAAACAGGTTGCATTGAATAATTTAGTGAACGAGAAATTCTTTTTGTAAAACTGTTAAGATTCTTTATGTTGACAGAAAATTTATTCTATGCTAATTTTGCTGTCAGGTTTTTATATTGTTTGTATGTCTAATGTCTAGCAGTAAATATGGAAGTTGAAGTGTTCTGAATATGTTATGTAAATAAATAATTCATTTTCTGCACTCTGGTTTGAGATTGGTATTTTCCAGAAAGTATCCCTCATGTGTTGTTGATAGACTACATGGATTACTTAGAATATCTTATTGCTTTTCAAATTTGGCAGCTAGCAAGGAAGATAGTAGTGGTATTAATGTTATTTACCATGGGATATATTTTATTTAGACTAATTTACCATGGGATATATTGTATTTAGGCTATTTTACCATAGTATATATTTAATTTAGGCTATTTTACCATGGGATATATTTTTTATTAGGCTTTTTTACCATGGGATATATTTCATTTAGGCTATTTTACCATGGGATATATTGTATTTAGGCTATTTTAACGTGGGTTATATTGTATTTAGGCTATTTTGCTTTGAGATACATTTTCAATTTATTCTTTGTCCAATTTATTGTCAAAGATATCTTAACCAGAATATAAACCAAACTTAGACAATATTTTATTTGTATGGAAATGATTGGTAAACAGAAAGACATTGTTACAGCTAATTGATTTAGCTGTTTTCTGAGTTTAAAAGCATTCAATTTCACTTTTGTAATTTTGCTTTTTTTTTATATTCCAACAATTAACTTTTTAGAGATTATGATAGTGCTCTTTTAATGTTTTCTTTATTGAATAAAATCATAACAACAGGAAAAGAAAAGGAAACTATTAAAGAGTTCTACCAAATCAATTTAATAGTTATATTTCAATACAAAATAATATCACCCATCAAATATAATTCCTATCAATACGTTTGTTTACACTCTTATAAAACAGCTTATAACATCAGTGGCAGATTATGTTTAAATGGCATTGTATGCATAGAGAAGGACAGATCTGTTATTTACTAAACTATAAAACAATTCTATTTTACATTTATATTATGATATTCTCATGGAAATATGAATATATCAATTGGATAGCCTGCTTAGTTTTCATTAAACTATATAAACAGCTGGTATCCATTAACCATTTTATTACCATATCTCTAATGAAATACATTATTTATGTGTTCCAATTAATTCTGAAAATAAAAAGTTTGGAGAAATTATGATGGAAGATTTTAATATGACAAACATTTTAAAATGGGTAGTTTTGTATCATAAATCCAGGGTGGTTTTAGGCATTTTTGTATGAAAAGGCTTAATAATAATTCTAAGTTTTAGGAAGTTTTCATTTCTTTTACAATCTAATCTTATTAATTTTCAAAGAGCAAAATACAAAAAATATTTCAACTCATTTTTTGAAAACCTGAACCATTTATTTCAATACTTTACATCCATTCCATCTGAAATATTTTTGTAACCCAATCACAGTGCAGTCTGGTGCAGGCAGTGTGTTTATGAGGGACACAGGTGGTCACCACAAAGCGGTTGTGATACAAGCATTTTGGCTATCCTCAGTATTGATATCTATTGAAGATTTAACATGATCTGCTGTGACAGTCCACTTGAAACTATTATAAATAATAACATTCATTCTGACAACTGAATGAGTTGGTGTGAAATTCTCACTGAACACTGTTTTGCAAAACGGTTGAGGTGTCAGAGAATAACAACCTATAACTTGTACAGTACAGAAATATGAGAGCCCTAGGGTGCAAAAATGCTAACAGCAGTCTACAATATGTCAGCAATGGAAATTTTATTTTGATGGACATGAAAAGAGACAATTTTTTTTCAGTTACAGAATGGTCTCTCCTAGCTAACAAAGTCTATATTGTTTATTAACATTAACCATGAGATTTAAGACATCTGAAAATTGGGGACAATCTAAAACATTTGTCAATGTAAAAAAGTGCAGAGAACAATATTAACTTTAGCTGTTTTTAAATAAATGTGGTCTCTAATTCAGATGTCACCTAATGGGTGAAAAACTTTGTGCATTTACATAATGTTCATATGACTTCAACTACTTCACAATGTGGATACATTAGGAATGACATTTTTTTTCTTTTTCTATTACAAGATATTAAGCATTCACTTTTCATGTTGACATGTGTTGGATGGGTTGTCACGGCCTGATTCAGTTCTTTTTCTGGGTAACTGCCCTTATAAACAAGTTGAGAGACCACATTTCACATCTATGCTCCATTTTTGCATAGTTTCCTAACACTCTGGTGCTGGTGCCATGAAGTACACTGGATGCATTTTATCGTGGAACCAGCACCAGAGTAGTTGTCATCATCATATAATTTTACAAGTAGTATGGCTACAGACACCTGAGCTTTGAGACTGGAAGTTTATTGGTGACTGGACACATGCCGAGAATCGTATGTAGAGTCTCTGATAACATTGCTATAACAGAGCTTAAAGCATTGAACCTGTCTTCTATTAATTTTCAATAAAATTTATCCCTGTTATAACAATGACAAGAAAGGTGTTGTCACATGGAATTCAAACAGGAAATTATTTGACCCATTTCCAACCAACTGTCTCTGTTATTGCTTACATTACTAACTTTGGTAGTAAAAATCTTAGTTATAGAATAAATGGAAAATTTATCTTCTCAGAGCCACCTTTTACTTACATCATTATCATCATCATAGCTTATATATTTCATTCTTCTTATCCAAAGTTAGTTCTAAGTAAAATCTAGCTTGTTTTATCAATGAGTTCGTTTTTAACTTAGTTTTATGATGTCATGTATAGGCATTTGTATGTGACTGGATTGTATTTAGACTTATTTATGTGTTGACATAACCAATAGTGTGGATTATACTACTCTCATGCAAGATTCTCACAGTATCTTCAACATACTCTTTTACTGTTCAAATAATCATAATCATGAGACTTATTATAAAACAGGGCTATTATTAATGTAATTTTTCTTATCATTATCATTGATGCCTGTTATTCTATGTTGGCATTGGTTAGATATCAATGTTGTATGGCCTCCTATATTTTAATGTTTAATTTAGCTCTCTGCTAGTTATGTTTGCTTTCATTAGTGAGGCCAGTCACTCATGGGTCTTATTTGATTTATTGTGGTTTGCAATTAGAGATAATATTGTATGTACATTTAAGAACCAGTTGGTGGTGATATTTGCTACAAATATCTGTTGTGTTAGCTTCACCATATACAGAAGCCATTTGTGTAAAGGTTATCTCTAGTCCCTCTTCTACTCCATGTACTCTTCACTATTATCTCAAGGCACTTCTTCAAACCTATATTATCCAGTTACATTATTTTTCCATACTGTAAGAGCCATGTCTGCTATGCCAATCATCATTACATTTGCATATACATACTTATATACATGCACATTTTCAATTTGCATTTTACTTCACTCTCAAATTAATTTTGCACATTTTTCAAATCCTTAGATATTTCCTCTCTAATTGTTGCATGATATCTGAATGTGCTTACTGTCTAAGTTCCACAACACTGTAGCATCATGGTTATAATAAATATATAAATCATGCAGTTTGTCTTCTATATATAGAGAGAATGAAGTTGCTAAGCTATCTTTACCTCCAAAGCTAATTGTGTTAACTAAGTACAATATTTATTTGTTATGGAGGCTAGAAAAAATATTGCACCTTACGTGAAATATTGCTGTTGTTTTCTTCACATTTCTTGTATCTGAAGGAACTTTTCTTCATAAATCATATGGTAAGAACTCATATCACTATAAATTTAATGTTTATTTTACCTTATTTTATTGTATGCCTATCATGGCGTTTCAGTGGGCTTTAGAAATGCTTGGCAGCATTCATTTTATCATAATTGCTGCAACCAGTCATTGGGGTGTCACTAGAATTTGACTGTAACCATAATTTCTTTGGGCTTTAAAAATGCTCAAGTGTCCAAAGTTTAGCCTGCCAGCAGAAAGTTACCAGGGTGTGGCTAAAAAATGCCCTGGAGCCAGAATTTAGTCAGGTGAGAACCAGTGTACCTGTCCCTCCCCAAGAATGGTGTTATCAGACATCAAGGTATTCTCTCTACTCGAGAGATAATGCTTCTTTAAACCTTGGCTAACAGTATGTTCAGCATTGCAGTAAAATGTCTTCAAATCATTTCACTCTATTTTCAAAGAAACATAAGAAAATGCTCTGTCTAGTATATAAATAACCGATACTTGTTTGTAAAAGCATGTTAACTTGTTCATGGTAATAGGTGTATATTAAATTTGAAATGTTTTGTTTATGTATTTAGTATCTAAGCTAAACTGATGAGCATAACAAGTAAAGAGCATGATGATTCTGCTACTTTTTAGCTTTCCTTTAACAAAAATGACAGTGATACTAATAATAGGAGTGGAATCAAAATTCATTGTTCTGAATGTTGTATATGACAAAACTTAGGTTGTCACTTTGTCTATTTTTTATGTTCATCAAAACAGTTTCAAATTGTATTACATTTCTGAAAGCAATATGATAATCTAGATGCCATCTTGTAAACATCAAAACAAAGTTTAGCTTATACCCTGTTAGATAGTAACTGCCAGCTTCTAATTTGTATTGAGTTCATATGAAAAATTGAACATTTTAAAAGAATCTTTGTTGGCTATTTCACTTGTCACTTTATATTATGCTGGCAACTATTACTAGTATTCCATAACCAGTTATATTTTGTTTTCCATCATCTTTATTTTCTCTTATATTACAGTGTTGGTTATTTTATTATAATTATTTGCATATCAAAATAAATTTTATTATTATTTTATTTTTCAAAGTATGCATTTTGTTTATCAGTTTTCAGTCAAATGGAACATATTAGTAGGCAAAATGTTTATCTTGTTTTTTTGAGGTTTGTAATGTTTTCTCATTTTGGCATTCAGTAAAAAAAAAAAATGTTTTTATTCTATGAGCCTAATTCCAGTTAAAGGAAGATTTTTTTGTGGGTAATTAACAAACAATATTGTCAAGAACATGGGCCCAAACAAATTTAGTGACATGATAGTGCTGCTAAAAATAATACTATTATTTTAGGCAATTTAATTGGCAAATGACAATATGTTCCAAATAGATAAACCAGTGTGGGAACTGTCATGAAAGTATTAGTACAACTTTGAAAGTATCAGTACAACTGTCATGAAAGTATTGGTACAACATAAGTGTGAGTCTGTCCGTGAAACATATGCATGTACACTAGGTCCAAATGCTTTCACCTATTTGGACTTTAGTGAACTAGATATATATTTCAGAGTTTCTCATTAGGATTCATAAATATTGCCTAATTAATTACTCATATTTTATATGTAATCATAGAAATTGTAGCATTGAACAAAACTGATAATGGTGAGTAACAATAGATAACAAGATAATAACATGTTTGAAAGATAAATATTATGTTTTTCAGTTTAAGGATAGTGGTAAGTGATTTGTGATGAGTAATAAATAAGGTTTGGCCATTGATCTAGCTTTATAATTATGACTCAGTTATATTCTTTCACCATTCTGTATTTAATAGTCATAAAAGTTTTCTTTTTTTTTTATATATGGTAGTTGCTATATGGTCTGAATTACAAATTAGTTTTTATGAATCACTTGAAGTTGATGACTCAGTATATATATATATTTTTTTTTTCCATTGTCTTTTGTTGAATTATTTCAATAATTGATACATATTGCCTCATCTATTAAACAATTGACCCCTAATTTGTTTTTTCATAGTGAAATATGCTTGTTTATTAATTGTGAACTAGATGCATCACTTTTGTAGTTATGAGCTATCCTGTGATTTATTTTAGCTAAATACAGTTTAATGAAATCCATTATTAATCCTTTCATTACCATTGAAATCCACTGTCTTTCAACTAATTAATGAATAATTTGGATGGGTTTACTAAAATTATTTATTATTTTAAGATGGTATTTGTAACATAATTTAACAAAAAGTTCTTATATAAAATTATGTTGGAAGGTTTTAATTTAAACAGAATTACTTTTAAAATGGATAGTTCTGTTTCATAGAACCAAGGGCGATTTTAACTGGGTTGGTATCAAAAGGATTAAAGCTCATTGTTATAAAAATATATTATTTATATTGATTTATAAGAAGGGGGTTGAAAGCCAAGTTGAAATGTATAAACTAAATAGCATGTTTGAATAGACTTCTGAAATTATTCTACTCCGCTAATAACATGTACCACACCCATGTCAGAATATAAGAAACTACCACAAGGTTATGTACAACTTTTCACCATGAACTCTAGTATCATCTGAAAATTCTTTGGTTTTAATACATCTTGGCAGATCAAGTTTCTACATAGCAACTGTTTTAGTGACATTGAGACTACAAAGCAACATAGAATCTTTTTTCCCAAGCTTCTTTTTTTTGTAGTTGGCAACATTTCCTTTAAAAGTAAGGAACTTCCGTGAGAAACTAGAGATAGAATTACTGTGAATAAATACAGTCTAAATATTAGTAATTATCCCTTTAGTCTCCATACATTTCATGTTGCTGTAACATAAATCTTTCTTGTTTTATTTTGATGGAAACTGATAGGTCTTACTTAAATGATTTAAAACTACATAGCTGTTTCTGTATATTCTGTTAAATAAGCAGAATATGGGAAAATATCTTTGTTTTATTTTTCCTTTGTAAGAATTAAATATTTAGGACTTAGGTTTGTAACTTTCAATAATAGAATTTTATTTTGTATAAATTACACATTTTATAAAAGTTTTCAGACTTTTTATTTTAATATATTTCTCTATTCTTTCTCTAAAGAAATCATACAGTAGTGAAAGTATTTTAAAAAGGGGATTAAAATAATAAAAAAAGAAGAGAGAAAAAATGGTGGTGATAAGGGTGGGGGTTAAATGATGAAAAGGGGGAAGAGAAGGGCACTTTTAGATGCTTGGTTCTGCAACATCTCAGCTGCACTCCACAGACAAGATGTTGAAAGCATTATCACAGTTTACAACTAGCAACACTAGCCAGTCCACCTCACAGAGCTCCTTCAGGTGGGATTTTATGGAGGTAAATGGCAGTCTGGTGAACAAGGACACCAGAGGTCTCGATGATGACTAGCATAAAAAATAAGTGGTCAGTCAAGTCCCAGTGTTATGGGTGGCAGTGCCTGGTGTCAAAATGACCTGGTTGGAACTGGAGAATGTGTTGCAGCATGTGTCATCTCAGATTAGTGATTTCTGCAATTATCTATAATTTTCACACATCTACTAATGTAAACAAAGTTAATGTACTGCTTCATCTTATACATTTTTAATGGATTGGTTTCTTTTCTTTCTTTTCTTTTTACAATATGTTTTATTTGAAACTATTTTTTAAAGCTAGTATTTACATGGTAAAAATATCTGTTTCTTAGTAAAATATTGAATATTTTCACATAGTCGTTCTTGAATTATCATTTTCATTTAACTGGGCATGAGGGAAATATTTTGTCTGGATTAACTTATAGTGATTAGATAGTATTTTTTTTTTTTTATTAACCCCAGAGATATAAAAGGCAAAGTTGAACCATAATAGGCAGAAAGTATTTTTCTCGTAGCTATTTCATTTATTCATGTTATAAAAGTAAATTCTATATTGATTTATTTGGAATAACCCATGAAAAGATGTTTCAATAATAATTGTTAGAATGTTATAATCTAGTATTTTAGCTCAAACATAGCACTTACTAAAATCCCATAATCTTATGCTCTATGGTAGTGCTTTCAAAATGGGGTTCCGCAGATCCCTAGGCTTTTGTGGGAAATTCTGGAGTTCCACTAGAAGAGGTGCTTTTTAATATAATTTAATTAAAAGAAAATGTGACTTATTTTTATATATGCATTAAATCATCCCTCTCAAACAGTTTTTATTTCAATTAATGTCTTATTGAAACTGGAGTGGTGGAGATTGTTTGTAAAATATAGGCATAGGTTCTGCAATTTTAAATTATGTAAAAATTTCATGCTGAAATAAATTTAGGAAGCATATCCCTTGTGTATAGGTCAACCTCTAATAAAGAAAACTTTAAAATATGAGATAAAGACAAAGTAGTAGAGAAAATAAGTTAAATTATAACATAACGCTATGCCCTGTTTTCTTTACCACATAACATATCTAAAGAGTTCTCTATTTTATTTATACTTTTCTCTATATTAATGAAATTGGGTTGGCAAAGTGTTTCTCTCAGATTCTCATATATTGTAATTTCAATGTTTGTATATTGTGAAATGATTGCCACTGGTTTTTCCAATTGTCAAATTACTAATTTGGTTAGCTTCTTTTTATCCAATATCAACTTTTTATTTAAAAAAAAAAAAAAGCTAGGAGAAATCTATTTAGAGCTTTTCACAAACGCAGCCTTGTCTCTATTAGGTTAGGTGTTCACCCCTCCTCCATCATCGGGTAGGGAGGTCTTTTCAGTTAAGTCAAACAATCTCTGTTATGCTGGTATATAAAATGCATCCAGTACACTATAAAATGATTCGTGTTAGGAAGGGCTTCCATCCATAGAAAGCATCCAAAAAGAGTTGAAAGGACCATCTAGTCATGGTACAGCAACCTCTCTAGTACTAGTGCCACAATCAATAAGGTGGTTGTTGATAAGAAGGGCATCCAGCTATAGAAACCTTGCTAAAAAAAGGGCTGAGAGGAAGTGTAAGTGAATTGAATGGAAGTATTAGTTCAGAAATGCAAGAATTGTTATAGTGGTAGTAAGCGGGTCGATATGGCATGCTAATATGCTAGTGGTTGTAACATGTTGATGAATGAAAGTTTGTCAAAAACTTAGATGGCATGTTTTTAGATGTGGTGTAAAATATTTGATATGACAATGACACTATTCCAGATATGTGAACAGTACTTTAGTCTGGGGATGCATTTGTAGTTTGTGGAATGTCAGTTGATATTTGTGGCTGGTTTAGTATCTCTGAGAAGTCACCAGTGACAGAAGAGGTTAAGAGGGTTCTTCAGTTAATGCCAGAGAGTCAGGCTCAGGTCGGTTTAGTACTTCCTTGAAATGCTCAACTCATCCCACAAGTTTATCTTCGCATTTGGACGGCAGGGTTCCATCCTTTGATCAGGCCTGACCTGCTTTTTGAAGTACCAGTAATCAACTTGGCAATCTGAAATACAGCATGCATGTCATTTCGTTCAGCACTGACCTCTGCTTTCCAACCACAGACATTAGAATCTGTCATATATATATATATATATGTGTGTGTGTGTGTCTGTGTCCATGTTTACATCGTTATAAAAACTAGGGTTTATGTTGTGTTATAACTTAGAAGTTCAACAAATGGAAATCAATAAAATATGTACCAGACTAAAACCAGTAAAAGGACAAATAATAGAATGTCAAGTTGCATATTTCATATGCTTTGTATTGTAGAACCAGTGGCGATTTGGTGTCAAAAAGGTTAATGTCACTACATGGGACTCTAGGGGAGTCCACTCTTGCATATGTTTGGACCAAGTCCCAAATTATCTTCTTGCCTCTGTTTTTTTTCTCCTTTGTATCAAGTTGCTGATACTCAGGTTGAGTATTGACCACATCAATCTGCCTCGCCTCTAAACTCACTTTATGAATTGATTATTTGTGCTGTAAATAATGATAATAGGGCCAGTCATTTGGACATCTAATTTCAAGTAATATCATCTCTAACCACTGTTTTATTAATTTCAAAGAAAAAAAAAAAAAAATAGCCCCCTTTTAATTACTATTAAAACTTAATTAAAGACATGGTGAAAACACAGAAAAAAAAATGCAGCTATTTATTGTCTTATAATTCAAACTTAATGCAGTTTATACCATTTTGATAACTGTTTGGGAATGCTACTTATTTTAAAACCTTTCTTTTATTTTTTTGTAGGTCCTATGAATCATTATCCGGAGGATATGCCTAATCCTTATGGTGCCAACACTGGACGTATGGCTCTAAGCTCTGATTACCTCACCAGAGACAATCCTCAGATGGTAATAGATCCCTTTAAGTTGTTAATTGAAATGAGTTGTTTTACTTGTATTCTCTTTCATTTCCTTGTTTTAATATTAGTATACTAAACTAAATTACAAACATTCAATTGATTCTAATCTTAAGTTTCACTAATGATATCAACTGGTTCATTATAGTTTGCGATATTATGATATATCTTATAAGAGAGATTAGTATTTTTAGTACTATATAGTGGTTTATATTTTAGTTTTCTGAGCAGACTCGACAAGTGTGTGATTGTTGTACTACATTTCTTCTAAAGTCATTGATTGAAATTTTGAAGATATATTTTTGTCCCATTGTAGCACCTATTGAAGTAGATTTAACTAAAAATACTTCAGATGCAAATATCAAGATTTTCAAATGCATCCATTGCATGCTAGCTTTGAAAAATAGATATAAAACCATTTTAAGGTAAATTACATTTCATTAAAATATGTCAAATTATTGACTAAAAGGAGAACATTGAGTTCTTTCAGAAACTCAAAATGTTTTTGAAGTTCTTCATTTTTTAAAAATTTTTTATAATTATTTTTTGCATTTCCTCTTATACTAATTCTCAAAAGTAAGAAAGGCCTGAGCACCTTTGCAGATATATTTAAGTTTTGGCTATTCCAAAGTGTATCATTTTGATGTATTTTATTTGTATTTGTAGATGAGTCGTGGTATGTCTGGTTATCCACTGCAGAGTTATGGCGATCATCCTTCCAGTCATATGATGCTTTCCCAACAGACTTCTTTTCATGGACACAATGCAGCTGCAGCAGCAGCAATGTACAACCAACATAACCAATCTCAACAGTTCATGGGACAGCGTTTTTCTAGCCCCTACCAAGCCTCTCATTACTCTTCTATGGGTGCTGTGGCACAGAGCTCCGCTGCTGCTGCTGCTGCTGTACAAATGTCAGCTGCACAAATGTCACAGTTATCAGCTGCACAGATGTCTAATATGGCCAGCAATTCCATGTACAGTTCATCACCTGCTTCTTCTTCTAGTTCTTCCCACAATCCACATTCTCATCCATATATGCGACACTCCTCCAGTTGCCAGAACCCACAGCAAGTAGCCGACAATATTTTGCAAATGGCTTCGGTAAACTATCCTAGTAATCAGACAGTACATGTTCCCATCAACAAGAGCCGGACTGCACCATATCACCTACCCCGTTCACCCCAGTATACCATGCAGACTTGTAACAGTCCTGTTCAGCCGCAGATGCGTCACAATGCTGCTCAGTATGGCTATCCTAGCACATCACCCCATCCACCTGCAGCCCGTACTTCACCAATCAGTCCTATGTTGATGCATAGTCCAGCAAGTCATCATAGTAACCAATCTATGCCAAATTCCAGTCCTGTCTCTTTACATAGTCCTGCTCCAGCCAATGTGAAATCTCCTGTCACTACGCCGTCCCCAATTACAAGTAGTCTTCGTTCGCCTTGTGCTGTTCAATCGATGACATCACCTGTGGGGTGTGGAAAACAAATTTGCTCTCCTCCTCATTCAATAAACAGTTCTTCTGGGATGCAACAATCTCCGTTAGGCAGTAACAGTAGTAGTGGTTATGTTACATGCAACACTAGTATTAAGTCTCCAGGTCCACAACATCAACAACAACAACAACAACAACAGCAGCAGCAGCAGCAGCAACAACAACCACAACAGCAACATCATCATCATCAACATCATCAACAACAGCCTCAACAACAACAACAACCACAACATCAACCACAACAACAAAGACCGCCATCTCAAAATCGATATTCTCCTCATCCTATAGGTTCCCCAATAAGCCATGCTGGCTCACCCTATGCATTGTCGAAAGCTCATATTAACAGTCCCCCACAAAGCCAAAACTTCCAGCATACACCATCAATGAGCCCATATGTTAGTGATGCTTCCCAGGACTCCACTGCTAGCCAATCTACAGCAGCTCCTCTTGTTGTCAAGAATCCCTTACAATCACTCGAAAAACTTGTGTTGCTTCCAGAGTCACAAGTGATAGATCCAAAGAGTGTAGTCAATGATGCTTGTCTACCCTCCCCCTCTCACAATATTGAAGGCCCAAAAAACTGTGATATTCCAAGTGATCATCGAAATTCTGGTGGCTGTATTTCTTCCAACTCGTCCTCAACCTCTTGCAGCAATAGTAGCACTGCCTGCGGCAGTACCAGTTGTACTGATGGAAAACACTGTGATAATGGCAACACAACCACTAGCAACAATTCTGGCTCTACCAAGTCGGACTATTCATTTAAAATATCACCACCTCCACCACTAAACCCTACTATAGCTCCTCTTTCGTTGCCTCCCACTTCTTCAACATTGGAAGATAATGGGATCATTCACGGTCTCATAGTCAAACAAGACGATAACCTGAACACAAAAGCATCACCACCACAGGTTTCAGTTCCTTCACCATCTACACTTAAGTGGGATGTGCGCTTTGCTGAGGACACCAGTAACAATACTGTGAGTCACACTGAAACATCTGCTGACTCAAAACTACCAGATCAATTGGAAATTTCAACATCATTTAATAAAGTTCCATTTCAATCTAAATTGGAGAATTCTCCAGTTGAAATGAAACATGAAGTGGTTTCTTTTGAAAGCAATAAGCAAGATATTGTTGACTCGGATAACAGCAGTACTGCCACTGTGAATTCCAGCGTAAGTGTACCATTAGATGATACGTCTTCATCTTCAGCAATTTCCAATTCATTGTTCTCTCCTGAACAGAATTCTATGAATGCTAGTGTTACTTCTTGCTCAAATACTGCAACTCCATCTCAGACTACCAATAAGTCAGTATGTCTTGTAGGAAATCCTAGCTCTGATTCTGCTAATACACCACCACACTCAGTGCCCCCGGCTGTCTCCACTCCATTGTTTTCTCAACCTCTAGTTAATATAGAAGTAGAAATGGAAACTAACAACCAAGATAACAATGAGTCACCTGCATCTCCAAAGCAACACCAGTGTTCACCAAATCCTCTGGTTAATGGTATATCAGAGGTTTATCCAAGTCCAGACCTCTCTCAGAGTAAAGAAGAAACTATGTGTCTCAGTCCAAGATGCGAAGATGGTATTTCTTGCTCTCCAAAAGACAACAAGAACCAACATAAAGAAAATACTGCTGAAATACAAGTAGAAATTAAAGTCGATACTGAAACTAAATCATCTGATGCAGCCAATAATTCAAATCCTTCAGTTTCTTTAAAAAGTAATGAGAATCCACCTCAAGCAACACGCCGCAGTCCAAGAAAGAAAGTGACTGTGAGTTCTAGCCTTTCCACTGATGTCAATGTAGTAACTGCATCAACCACTGCAACGATTAACACAAACTCATCACTCACAGTGTCATCACCTGTATTATCTACAAGTGAAAGCAGTACCCTAACAACTAATGCTGTTTCTACTCCTACTTCCTTATCAGCCCTCCTTCCTACTACTACCACTACTACTACTGCAACCACTACTACTACTACAACCACTACTACTACTACAACTACTACTGCTGCTGCTGTCAAGCAAAGTGTACAAACTAGTGCTACTCAAACGAATCTTAGCAAAGTGAAAAGATCAAAGCGTATCCAAAATAACCAGACTGTAAAAGCAATAGCTCAGAAAGAAGAACAAGACAATGAAACCAGCTCTCGGCTTCGTGTACGTAAAGATTCAGGCAACACGTATACGCGGCAAATGCGTAATTCTTTACTCCGGTCAACTACAACTTCTCAGAGTAAGGTGTACGCTGGTGGGGGGCCAGAGATTACTGGCGGTTGTGAATTGGATACAGTTGATGATGAGCACATATCAAGAGTCGAAGAGCCGGCAGAAGAAAGAACAAATGGTTGTGAACAAACTAAAACCTTGTCCAATTCTGACAGTGCTCTGGACAGCAAAGAAGAAGACAATATGACGACAGAACAATCTAAGTTAGAGCTGGATACAGAGAGTCTCTTTCAAAAAGATAGTGTTGAGTTAGTTGGTGATAATAGTTCCCAATCTAAGAAAGAGGAATTAGGTCAGACTCCCAAAAACAAAAAAAGAGGCAGTAGCCGAATCAGCCAACAAGCCAAATCTCAAGAAGAGAAAAGTCACACAGCTCTTGACTCCATTGAAGAGAACAAAAAATGTCTCTTTGAAAGGGCTACTCATTCGACCCCCAACGAGGAAGAACAAATAGATAATTCCACAGCAATAAAAAAAGAACCATGTGATGAAGATGAACAACATTCCACGACAGCTGCAGAAGCTAGTCCCATGGAGCATGACGTCAGTGGAGAAGATAGTAGTCGCACTCCAGAACCAATGGTAAGAAGACGCCGAAAACGACAAAATTCATCATCTGTAGACTTTGATTGTGTTGTGGATACAAATATGATGGTTGATTCTGTATCTTATGATGGAAATATTCTCTGTTCTAAGAGAAAAAGGACAATTAAATCTGAAGTTTTTCCTTCAAGAAATCCGGAACCAGAAACTGCACCAATTTCTAAAGCTCCTGTAGAAATCTTGGAAATAGACTTAACTGATGAGAGTAATCCTATAAAACAGGAATTTCCCAATAGCATGGAAAATAACTCTGACTTAAGTGATGAAGAGGCATGTGACAGCAAAACCAATGAGCTTTGTCCTGATACTCAGATTTCTTTAAATGTAGAATTTAAAGAAGAATTGACACCTTCTGAAACAAATGAAACTGATGGGGCAATGACACCCGACAAGAAGAGCAGTACATCTGCTGGTAAAAAGAAAAAGAAAGGGCGACCACCTGCAAAAGGGCCTTTACGGGGTCGCAAGATAAGTCGTGGCAAGTCTGATATTTATAGCAGTTTTGCCCCTGATAGTGATTCTTTCAAGTCTTTGAAACTGAAAAAAACAATGGATTTAATGTCCAGCACCAAAAAGAAAAAAAATGAGGTGGGATCTGTAACAACTGGTCCATTTATACGAATGACAACTATAAAAGATGAACCATCAAGTTGCATGGTTGTTAATCAACATCAAGAAGACAATGACTCTAAACTGAACAAGAAGTCTAAAATCAAATGTCCCTCAACTGGGTCTTCAGTTCAGATATCTAATTTACCATCTGAAAAGTCTGTCTTAGTTCCCCGAACCTCTTTAATTGGGGATGTTTGGGTTTGTGTACTGTGTGGTAAAGGTAGCACTTACAAATTTTTAGGAGATTTATTTGGACCTTACTATCCAGAGGGCTTCCACCCCACTGTAAAATCAGAAAAACCTGACAAAGTACAGGTTCCACCAGCATTAACAGCACCTCCTTTACCTTCACCTCTTGGTCAAGCCTCTAACCCCGACAGCTCACCTAATGCTTCAACCCTGACTCCTATTTCTGAAGATTTATCGAAAATGGATAGTAAACATAAACGAAAGAGGACTTTACCTTTTGTCGAGCAAACCAGTGGTATTGATAGGCGAATACGAAAGTCATCAAGTGATGAACGTGGTTGTGGCAGCGATTTAGACTGCGAGCAGTTAAATTCTGATGTATCTGAGGTTTGGGTCCATGAAGATTGTGTTGTTTGGTCAGATGGTGTATATTTAATAGGGAATAAACTGTATGGTCTTGAAGAGGCGGCTGCAATTGCTTCAGCTACAGTAAGTGACATTTTACTTCTCATATATTTTCAAATTCTATATAGCTATTTTTTATGGAAAATGTTTAAATAGTTTGTGTAATGTTAGTTTTGGATTGATTTATATAAATATCCTTCCGTTCTCTTTATTAACAAGATATATTCTCAATTGGTATTAGTAAGAAAAACAATTTAAAAATGCATTAAATTCTACAAAACTATTGAGAGGAGGAAAACATTGACTCTAAATAATAAAATGGGTAGTTTTGACAGTGATGTGTTCAAATCTTGACCAAGTCATTATGCTAATTTCAGGAAAAAATGATATTGAAAATGAGTTGTAATATTATTGGTGGCAAGTTTTGAAGTATGGATCCGTGCACACCAAGTTCTTACACTAGTACCTTGAAAGAAATCGTTGTCTCGTTTCTCTGGAAAAGCACAACCGACTTCAATTTTGTTTTGTTTATTTACTAAGGTTTTATGTGTTTTGTTGGAATCTAGTATAGACTTTAGCTGTGGCTATGTAATAGCTAGATGTAAACACCTTTACTTCATATAATAACTTTGTAAAGAGAAAAAGAGGAATCATCCAGATTAGTTTTCATCTGTCTATACAAAGTGTTAGTTAAAATCTATAGATATATGCTGTGTAGTACAGCATAACATTGAAATAAAACACTGTTATTTCACTAGTAATTTATTAATCAAACTAGTTGCCAAGAATATATTATATATGCAGTCTCTGGTTTTACTTAAGTTCTTAATAATAATGGGTTTATAAATAATGTCTCTATAGACAGTTATAAAGTGAACTCATCTGTTGATGATATCCCAGTCAAAACTTCCCTCACTGGCCAACAGTCCGTGAGTTACCTACCCCTGACATAGACAACAACTGCAACTTGGTAGAGTTGAGAAATTTTCTGGCCGAGTTTATAAATCTATATATTTCTAATAAATGTCATTGAATTTAATGCATGTGCACACCCACATTAGTGCTGGGCTATATCATGTACACTTAAATTATAAATGATCCAGTCTACCTAACGAGGATGTTATATGACATCAATGTACTTAGTGGTATGTTCAGTTCTTTCATTAGAAAGAAATGGTTTCTACAAGGGTAACTTGCCTTAGACTAAGTTAAACACGTTATGAAAACCACAATTATCAGATACACGTGTATAACATTTTGCTTCCAAATTGATATGTTAATGAACAAAACATTAATTAATATTTTTTGCAATGCATGAATAACTGCATAATTACTGAAAAATTGACTGTTTTAGGTGTCATTGAGTATGTGTGCTTTAATTTGAAACTGATAGTTATAACTGTTATTGTTGGAGCTCTACTGTTGACTACCCTACCCTTTTTCAAACCTCCAAACCAATGAACAAGTCATGAGTATCATCAAAGAATTCTCCTAAAAAAATTCTATATTACACTAACTTCCCTTTGTAATTGCATCCTACTTAACCTGTTTGTTACCATATTTCTAATTAAATATACTGTATTTCATTTAATTGAAGAATTTGGAGGAATTTACTAAAATTATTAACTATTTCATTATTAAGATATTTGTAACATAACATGGTTCTTATATCAAACTTTGTTGGAGGATTTCAATTTAGCTAAGAACCCTTTAAGATTTTTGTCATAGTAACAGCCAATTTTGATTGAGTTGGTATCAAAAGAGTTAACCAATATATAAGTCTGACCTATGATTATTAGAGCAGACCACTTTATAACAATATCTAGCATAGTGTCTAAATTATATTTAATTAATAAAAAAACAAACAAGTTGAACTTGACTAAAGTGTTTTCATGTAAAGTATCATGGTAGGTGTATGGCAAAATTGGTGTAGCAATTGAATAGGAATGGGTCAAACATGATTTGTTGGGTGTTTAATGTAGCTTACTGCAATTTAGAAAGTTGTTATGTATCTCTTTAGTTTGTGTAAGCTAATAACTACATGGTAGAAATGTGATGAAAGCATATATGTATAGATATATATATATAGCTAGAGATTTTATCTAAGAGAGGAAGCTGCTTTAAATATATATGGAATAATTGGTAGATGTAAGATGAAAATGGTTGTGGTCAAGTTCACCTTGAAACCACATGGTCCTGGTTCAATTCCACTACGTGGCACCTTCGGTAAGTGTCTACAACTATCTATAGCCTTAGGTTTACCAATGTATCTGGCTTACATATGGTCATATCAAGTGTATAGAAGTTGTCATGTCTTTTGACACAAACTGAAAGTTCCTCCTAACCCCTCGTTTGGTAAACTTTCTACGACTGGATGCCCTTCCTAACATCAACGACTGATATATATGTGTTTTTCTGTCCCATAACTTAACAGTCTGACAAAAAAGAGATCAATAAAATAAACACCATACTTGAAAAATAAGTACTAATGTCTGAAAGAAGTAAAAAAAAAATATGTATATTTATATATATATATATATATATTGCTATAAAGTGGTCTGCTCTAATAATCACAGGTCAGACTTATATATTAGTTAACCCTTTTATACCAACCCACTCAAAACCGCTTGTTTTTATGAAGAAAAATAATCCATGCAACAAACGATACAATACAATGAAAATATATATGTTTAACATCGGCTTCCTTTGCTAACAAGAATAGGATATGTATTTACACACAGTGATTTTATGTAAGAAAGAACAACTGCACTGAATATATAGGAAAAGATTGTAGATGAAAATGTTAATCTAATAACCAAAATATTGCAATTTTGACCTAACTGGATCTTATTCAGCTTTGGTGTGGTCATAACCACGTTTTTCAATCAGCATTATAACCCACAAATTGTTTTTGAGTATAGCTAGACTGAAATCATATGCTTACAGTGTATTACATTATGTTCCTTGTATGTACATATATGTGTATTTTTACCTCTAACAATTTCAATGATAACTTTGTGAGCTTAGGCAAGTGTCATTTACCATAGCCTCAGGTTAGCTCACACTTTATAAGTCAAACAAGCTAAATAGAAACTGTTTGGAAACTCGTCAGATGGACTGTACCTGTAATTCAAAGGGACAACTATATCACACTGAATCTCCATGAGAATTACATTAAGGGTACTCATGCCTGGAATACTCAGCTGCTTATATGTTAATTTCATAAGCAAATTTCATAAGCAGGCCATTCCATTGATCAAACACACTTCATTGAAACTGTCAGAGGTCCATTCCATTTTCAATTCAACTCTATTTCCTTAACCTGTGTGACAAGACAAGCCTTGAATTACAGGCAATGTCCATCTAATGGCATCTATACAGTCACTATCTTCCCAATTTCACACAAGGCTTCATCAAACCAAAACAGTTGCCTAAGGTGCCATAAAGTAGGATTGAACCCAGAATATCCTGAATGTGAAGTGTATATCTTAACCTATCCATCCAATATTTATACATTCACTTGCTCTAATTCGCATTCTCTTCTCCATCTCTAATATGCATTAAGCATGATTTAATGACCTCTAAATGTATTCAACATTATATTTATATTTGACAAATTATTACTTTTTCATACCACATTAAATAATTCTAAATATTTATTTTTGATGCTATATCAAAGATAAAGGTCTACAAGTTCCTCCTAATTTGGGAAGGGTGTTACACATATCTGACAGAACATTTGGTGCTGTAAATAATTCTTGTGTACTAGTGTGTGGTGGTGAAAATGTATTATTGAGTTTCATAGTACTGCTATTGAAAAATTCTTTAGCTCACATTGTTCAACATGATATACACAGAATTGGTAAAAAAAAAATTAACTATCTGTACTATTACAATCTAAATAATTCCTAAACTTTTTTTACTCATGGCACTCTTTAGAACAAGTAAACAAATTTTGGCACACTTTGTACCTAATTTCGAAAATTTATTCCAAAGAAGTATTTATACAAATTAATATAGCATAAAGTAGAAATATATATAACAATACAGAAAAAATATTTGTTCTTCCTGCTTTAGTCAATAAATGGAGCAAAGTTATCAATGAGAAAAATGTACTTGGTGATTTTTTTTTTTTGGCAATGTTTTCATCCTTAGTTTAGTTGTTTCCCACATATATGAAGGAATTTTGTTAGGAATTTCAATTTGTATTTTTTTACATTTTGAAATAGAATATTGCTCTTTCATGGTGCACCTAATTACCATATATACTCAAATATAAGCCAAAGAATATGCAACCAAAATAATCGATGGTAAAATGAAGAGTTGGCTTATATTCGGGCTCAGTATTTTGTCAATTTTCACCAACTTCAAATTCTAGGTAAATAAGATGCTAAAATATCTGGAGTGCTTGTTTCAGACTCAAACATTGTTTTTCAACATTTCCTATATGATCAGGAGTTTTATTTATGTATTGCCTTGGGAACATTCCCATAAAGTTTTATTATTTGAATTTTTTAAATACATAAATATCTTTAATATATAAATATTCCCTTCACATAAATGCATACACACACGTGTACATAAATATATGTGAGCCGACTGTTTTTCTCTGTGACTTAAGTAATTATACATTTTCTTTCAAGCTTGTTTTATTTCACTCGCTCTCTTCCTCTCTTTTTCTCACTCTGCCTTTCATCTCTCCCGCTGTAAAAAAATCTACCTAAAACTTTTTATAATTGTACAATGTTAAATTATTTCCAAGTTTTCATGGTACACATTTCATTCAATGTATATATTGAATAAAAATTTGTTACATTTGGGAGATGGTGCTGCTGTCTGCTTCAAAAGAAAGCGAAATACTCCCAACATTTGAGTTGCTGAAAGTAAACAAAAATTCGAGAAACTTGAAACTTTATAAAACAGATGAAATGGTAAAAAAGTCATTATGTGGTGGATTTATGAAAGAAAAACTATACTCTAAACGACACTTAAGACATATTAAAACTTCATAAATATTTTCTCCGCTCATGAGAATTTCAAAACTGCCATAATGGCTTATAAACAGGGTTTGGAATTTTGTCCATTTCTCAGGCATAAAATGGGGTGGGGTATATACAAGTCTGTTTATATTTTAGTATATATGGTATATCTCACAGTGCACAGTTTGGTAATTACTGGTCTAGATTGAGATTCAGGTTACAACACTAGGTAAACAATAACTACACATATTTGAGATCAGATTAACTGGTTATCTGTGTGTGAAGTTTTACTTGTAAAATGATTTTTTTTTATTTTTCTTATTTTGCTTTATTTACTTTTAAAATGTTGAATGTACCAGATACAAGCTGGAATGGGTAGTTTTGATTGAATATAAGAAATGGGTAATATATACATAATTTATTTTGTAGAAAAGATTTGCAAACCTGTCCACTCCATGCCAGTCTAGAAAATATATAAATAATAGTCATATATAGGAGTATTGATATAACCTTGTGAAGTGTCACACATAAATTTTAAAAAAAACAGCATTGTTAACCTTTTTGATATTAACCCAGCAAAAACTAGCTCTGGTTCTATGAAACAAAACCACCCATTTCAAACATTCCTGTATAAATTAAGATTTTCGAACATAATTTTATAGAAAAAATACGTTTATGTCTTAAACCCAGCTTCTCCCTCAACTCGTCCAATCTTTGCCTTTCTCTCACACTTACACTACACATCCAACAGAGCATGGTTGCTTCGTTTTTCTTCAGTCTATGCATGTCCTCTGCAGTCACAGCCCATGTTTCACTACCATGCAGCATCACACTTTGTACACAGTCATCATGTATAGTACATAGAATAATGTACAAATGTCAGGAAAGAGAACAGTGTATGAGTCATGATGCATTCCCCTCCCATGCATACGTGTGTATGGAGGGGGGAATATCAGGTGTAGTGTTGGCGGATTTCGGGAAGCATGGAAATGTTGAAGGATGCAGCATCCCGACTGCTAACAACTGATGCAGGTAGTTTCTTCCATGCTTCAGCAACTCTGAGCGTGAAAAAATGTTTCTGAAAGTCATGGGAGCTGTACTGTTTTCTGATTTTGTAAGCATGTCCATGGGTATTAGACACATAGAATTCAAAAAGGTGCTCAGGGTTGTTGTTGGAAAGATGGTTAATAATTTTGTGGGTGTTTAGGAATACTTTTAAGTTGCAACATAAGTTCATGAAATCATTTAATACTTTATATATATATATATATATATATATATATATATATATATATATATATATATATATATAGTCAGTTAAATCCCTAAATCCAAAATGATCATGCCATGCCAGTGCTTATTCAATAGGATTAATTCAAAAGATTTAGTTTAGAAGTGATCAAAATGCAGGAGGTTTTTACCTCCCTTTATCAATAAGCACCATCAGATTTTTTGGGGTGGGGGGTCTCTTGATATAACATCCCCCCTTGTATAATAACTTATGATATTTATGACTTGTGACAGTTCTTTATCTCTTAACATCCTGTAACAAAAATCTCTAAAAACCAGTTTGTAAATTCAAATGCATCTTTACTTGTGGACTGATCTTTGTGAAAATGTGCATTATTAGACTAAAATAAAGATTCAGATCTTAAGGTAATGCAGTCAGTGCTATTCAGAAGGCAGTATCATTGGAGAAAAATATGCCAACAATGAAGGCTCTTGGACTAAGCTATGCTCTAATTTTCATGTTCTTGTTAACATTCTTATTAGGTCTAAAATAGGTTTATACAATACCTACATAAAACCAAGTGGTTCCAATGATGTGAAGATAATAGAGATGCTTTATAGTGAAGTGAAATTATGTTTGTGTGTTCATGTGAGAAAAAACATCTTTTAAGTTGTAAACATTTTATCACTTTAATGCTTCAAATTATAATGATGTCGATGGATAATGATTTTATAAAATATGTGTGGTTGTGGCTTGAGAAAAGAATCACTTGATGTCTGGCAGATTTACTAAGCTGGGTGTTAACTGTCTCAGAGACCAGCAGAGTAAGAAGAGGATTTGGGCTGAGGGACTTACCTTATTATACCCCAAAGTGTCACCATAGCTATTTCTGTTGATGACAATATTGCTATTTTTTTTAATCTGCATTTTGTACTCCTGTCATAATTTCCCTAAAATAGTTTATCCATAGCATTTGTAGTATCGGTTTAATTAAACAATATTTTTTCGTTGTGTCAGAATTTTACAAAAAAAGTAGTGAAAATAAGCAGTCACCTTGAAAAAAATCCTAGGTCTTAAGAAGGCTGGTATTTATTATTTTCTCTTTATCTTGCAGTATAATTAATGATTTCCATTTTGGCATAATGTCACTAATATAAGTATATTTATCTAAAAACCTTTCATCATAATTTTATGGCTTAGAGGAGGCACATGGCTTAGTGGTTAGAGCATTGGCCTTGCAATCGAAAGGTTGTGAGTTCAATTCTCAGACCGGGTGATGTGTTGTTTCCTTGAGCAAGACACTATTTTACATTGCTCCAGTTTACTCAGCTGTAGAAATGAGATGATAGGTTACTGGGATCCCTATCATTCCACTGCAAAGTGGTCATGGAGGTGCCACGGCAAAAAAGCACCCAGCCCACACTATAAAGTGGACGTGTAGACGCCACGGCAAAAAAAGCACCCAGCACTCACTGTAAATGAGGTTGGTGTTAGGAAGGGCATCCAGCTGTAGAAATCAAGCCAGAATCAGTTCCCGTCCCACCTTGCAAGCAGGGAAAAGCGGACGTAAAATGAAATGAAATGATGATGAACATTTGTTATGTTCCAAACATCAGATTAATAATTTGGAAGTTAGTTATATTACTAAATCCCTCTAAATTCTTGATTATTTTCAAAATGATTTTAAAATCATAGGCAGTATCTTCATTAAAAATACAGTAACTAAGAGTTAAAGGTGTTAGATATTTTAGTTTAAATGTAATGATGAGTAGCTATTTTTGTAAAAAAAAAAATATAATAAATTGAATTTCCTATGAATGTACATTTAAATATTCCCTGCAAACAGGTTGGATATTTGTTCAATTTTGGTCATTTATTTGTTCAAATGAGTTATTTACAACTGGATGTAGTGTGCACTAGTTTTGATATGTGAAGCACATGGATAAGGAACACTGGATGAAGAATGGCTAGGTGATGCCAATGGAAGCGGCAGTTGAGGAAGACTGAGAAAGACCTGGGGAGAGGTGCTTAGAACTCATCTCAAAAGGCTGAACTTCTAAGAGGAAATGATAAAGGAGCGCTGTGTGTAGATGGAGGCTGTGTTGTAGAGGACCTATCTGACCCATCTAAGCCTGGAAAAGTGGATGTAAACTGATGTTGATGATGTTGATTTCTATTTTTCAGTATCAATTCAGCTTTGCCAGTACAGTCCATATATTTGATTTTGATTATAGTAGTTTCACCTTTCAATCATTATACTGTTTCATTGTAGAGTAATATGGTATTATTGTATATTTTTCAGATTTGTTCTATTTGCAAAGAACGGGGTGCAATGGTTGGCTGTCTTCATAAAGGTTGCACTCAGAAATACCATTACATATGTGCTGCAGAAAAGGGTAGGTTTATTTTCACAATAATTTTTAAACAAAATGTTCATATCCATTCAGTACTAACTTTTACAGTAATTCATAAATCCTGTATTTTCTGAGACAACTTTGTCAGGCCTGATGGCAGTTTTAATAGAAGTTTTCCAATAGTTTTTGTGTTGAGATGTGTGAATGTACTCAACATATCTATGTCTGTATTATCATCATTTAACATTAATTTCTCCCTGCTGGCAAAGATTAAACTTGTATTTTTTGACAAGATTTTTCTGGTTGGATGCTCTTCCTATCAGCAAACACTTTATGGCAAGGAGTAGGTGCATGTTATTATGGCACCATTACTAGCAAGGTTGTCTGACAGGATGTATGGTTCCTTACTCCTAATTAGTTTTTATTCAAAGTGATTGCTCTCCTAGACATCAAACTTGTGTCTATCTTGTATGTATGTTTGTATGTATATAATTTCTTATCTCCTTTCAGGTTGTTATCTTGATGAGGAAAACTTCTCTTTGCTTTGTCCAAAACACAAGGTATGTAAATATATACATACATAAACACATACACATGCATATATATATATGTATATACCAAGATTTCTTAAGTTGAATTTACAATGCTTTTTGTGTGTTTTTGTTTTAAACCTTTTGGAATATAAGAAAATATTGATAAAGAACACTAAAGCTTTCCTTATACTTGATACTAACCCAAAACCTATTTGTAAAGTTGTTTTGCTTCAGTGTTTATTATATTTATTTGTTTTGCTGTTGGTGTATTGTTCAATTAAGTTTTTGTTTTTATTTTACTAACTAAATAAGATAGCAATAATATTGGAAATTTACTTGTTGCATCTTGCCATTTCATTTCTAACTTTCTGTTTCCTTTACCTTTCTGGGATTGATAAAATAAGTACTTGTATTATAGGATAAGAACAAGTATAATAAAATAAGTGCTAGTGTTATACAGAGAACAAGTCAATTGATTGCATCCAATTTCTTATGACTATTAGATAAAAGAAATTTTTAAAGATTTATAAAAACTGTTTCTGAACAAATGCTCACCACATAACCAACATAGTTTCTTATTCTTTCATTCTAAATGATCTGCCATCTGTATATTGTTACCATTTTAGTAATATATGCATATAATAATGCATCGTTATTCATTTTGATCTCATCTGTAAATAACATCTGTGTGATATTGAGATTGTCATCTCTGTAGGTCTTATATTGAAGAGCTAAAAGTAAAATACTTGAAACTTTCCAGCTTTAAATTCAAAATGTTCAACCAAAGCATAGTCATGTCTAGAACATGAATGTCCTGGTAAACCTGCCTACATATCAGCTTCAACAGTCTCTTGTCTTTTGGATCAATGGCTTCCTGTCACATGGCACCATTGCTGTGTGTGTGACCTAGACTCTATCAATTCAGTTGCACCCTACAGGTTTGTTTCTGTCCTCCATATTCTTTTTATACATCAGTGACCAACTTGCCATGACCTTCAACAACACCCAGGATACCATCCTACATTCTGCCCTAATCTTGTGAGCCCCAATCTCCTCCACATGCAACCTAGACATGTCAAACTTGCACTAACTCTATGAAATGAGTCCTAGAAAATATTTTCCAATGAGCGTTACCATTTTTATCTTTTTAACAGCACACGACAATTATTACGCACGTCAAGAAAACCTTATTGTACATCCTCTCCCTTTTAACCTGAATAGAACACAACTAGAACCTCTAAGATTGCTACAAATGCTAGACCTTACTCAAGATCTCTCCTGGTGAGACTCACAGTGGAGCATTGCAACCACATTTTCATCCAAAGAAAGAACACTTGATGGAACTGAACTGAACTGAAATTTACAGCTCACACATATGCAGGTTTAGCTGGCATTGTATGAAGTAGTATCTCATATAAGGTTTCTTGGTTGTTTTAGTGATAGGGACCCCCAGTTATATCATGAAAAGCAACACAAAACAAAGCATCCTGCTCAAGAACACAACATGCCACTCAGCCAAAGTGTTGAACCCCAGATTTTATAGTCATTCACCAACATACCTCTGGTTCACTGATGTGCTGACGCCTGTCTCTGCTGTTTCTCCTATTACTACCAGTGACCGGTGTCTCTTGGAATTAGCTGGTCTCATGCCACCTTCACATAGGCACTCCAGACTGATTTGTCTATTCTGTGTCTACCCTGACCACTTTCCACAGGCTCTGCACTAACTAGAAAGTTGGACATCGCTCCATGTTTTACCTACAACAGTTGACTTGAAGAAAGTTAACCTTGTCAGTGTCACCAGTCACAGAGGTCCTGTAGAAGCCATGGGCACCTAATTATCAGCTGTCCCAGAGGTCTAGTGGAGGTGGTGGACACCTCATCAAATCAATCTCACTGGTCTCTGAAGGCCTGTAGAGATCATAGCCACCTTATCAATTTCACCAGTCTCAGATGCCCCGTGTAAGTGATGGGCATCTTATCTCAGCAATCTCAGAGGGCCTGTAGAGGTGATGGGTGCCTAGTAAATCTCAGCAACCTCAGAGGGCCTGTAGAGGACATAGGCACCTTATCAATCTTGCAGTCTCAGGCCCGTGGAGGCCTTAGGCACAGTTCTTTACTCTAGACAAAACCAATAATTGTCAACGTAGTTAGTAGGAGTTCATATAAATGAGGGCATAGCTGAGAAAATTATTACAAACAGTAATAGCCCCCAGGACTTGTGCCATTTCATTTGGAATTATTGTATCCTTTGAACAAGTAGTTGGTTGCATCAACTCTCCTCCAACAATGTTCAGATCGTATAGTTTGTGACATATCATTCCATGATTTCCTTTGTCTTTTTAAGAGAATTGTTATCTATGGCTGGCATTACATCTTCCTTCTTTATTATATTATGTAATTGATAGCTACCACTTCCTTGTATAGGGTTGAAGACCTCTTGTGCCTTATTTATTTGTAGGTGTCCCATCAAGGTAGTGAAAACATTTTCAAATTAACTATTTCTGAGACTAGTTGCAGAGAGGGAGATATTCTCCAATCAGAAATCTGGCTTGAATATTTGCAATTTTTCATTAAAGGCACCCAAGGTGTTGGTGTTAAATTGGGTGATGGGTTAAGTTTATAGTGCACTAAAGCTGATTCCTTTGGGAATTTTAAGAAAACTTTAGGGCTCATTTTATGTTTTCTACAGGCTGCTCCCTCTCCTCTGCCTAATTATCTCCTTTTCATGGAAGTGTTTTAATTTTCTTCTTGATTTCTAGTGATTTCATACATTTGTTCTTTTGTTTGGTCAGAATTTTTCTGTTTCTAAGAATTATATTTTGGTGGATTTGGACTTTTTCTCTCTCTTTCTCTTTAATAGATAGCATTATTAATGTTTCTTTTTGACCATCCAAAATTATTTTAAAAGTTAATTCTGTTTTGTTATGGTCAAAGAAAATTGTATCCACCACTTTCACTTTGTGAATGAGTTTTGTGTTGTTTCTAAAGCTGATATCTAGAGTGTTATTGCCCCTGGTTGAGTGAAACAGTATTTCTACAAACAACAAATATTCACCAATAAACATGACAATTCCTCTATCACTTCTTCTTGCTGTTACTATGAAAAATGACATACTTTCCTGTGTGTATATCTATTTCTGCATCAGTTAGTCTTGTTTCTTAATACATTTCTCTAAGTGCCAAGCATATATTACTTGACTACCTATGTTTAAGTATCTTCTTAGGTAGGGAATTTTATTTGTTACTAAGTTGTCACAGTCCTCTCTCTGACCTTCAACAGTTGGAGTTATATAGGTATCAGCATTGCTGTGTGGTTAAAAAGTTCACTTCACAAGCACATGTTTCCAAGTGTGGTATATTGGGCAAGTTTCTTTTACCATAGCCTCAAGTTAACCAGCCTTGTGTATGTAGCGTATATGTGTTTCATCGAGTTATCTCCCCCTATGTCATTTTCTCCTTTGCAACAGGAATAAATATAAATTAATTTAAAACTCAAATTTCATATATTTATAGTTAATGTTGGTAATATTTTAATCCTTCCCAATCACAGTTTATTTATATTGATTACTGTATATTGCTACTAAAACTTGAATTCACTAAATTGATATTTTGATATCGCATTTACAATATTTTATTAATTTCCTCTCTTAAAAAAAAAAATGTTTATTTTTACACCATGAGAACCACTAACTATAGTTAAAAGAAGACTTGGAGAGGAATTAGCAGTTGTTATTGCCAGGAATGTTGTACAAACGAATCCGTTGGATTCACAATATTTTAAATAAATGAAATATTTTAATATATCTTAATTCCATCGTATGTTTGATGTGTATTTTAAATTTTTGTTGTTTGAATGCTCTTACCAAAAACCAAAGGTGTGATACAATGAGCTGTATGTGTGTTCTGTTCCCACAACTAATCAAAATGATACACTAAAATCTCATTTAAAGTACTAGCCTATAAAGTTAACTCTGTTATAAGATTTACATCATTGACTGACTACTGCACCCTAAATTAGCTGTAAACTTAATTATCCCACCCCCTTTATTTTTTTCTAGGACAAAAAGATGAAAAATCTGGACCCTCAGAGTAGTGCAAAGTCCTGACATGAGTAAGTTTTAACCAATAATCTTAATTGGTTATTGTGCTGATCTAAAGTAAATTTTATTTTTAGATTAGGTTAATAAGTACATTTTGTTGTACACAAATGTTACTTTAGAATATTGCTGCCTCACTTAGTGTTCTATATTGCAATTATATATATATATATATTTACAAATAAAGCATTCCTATGAATGATATAAGATCTGTTGGCATAAAACAAGAAGGTAGGAGCAATTTACTGAAGTTTTAAAATTATTTTTAAAGTTAATAGTTTTATTACTCTTAATATGTTACATACTTGAATAAAATAATTTTTTGTACATATTCAATGAATGAAAGAAAGAAAACTAATCTAAGAAATAAACCACTTTAATAGTTACAATGCTTAATATCAGATTTTCTGATTCTGTTAGAAAGGAAGATTTACTTTCTTGAAAATGGTATCCAATAGTTAACTCAATTCCAAAATTATTTTCCCTGTCTATAAAAGCCTATTTAAAGAGAAAAGTCAGTCACAAGCATTCAGTCTGGAAAATCCTAGATATAGTGAACTAGATTACATCTTGATTTTATTAATCTTACACAAAATGTGGTGACTATAATTTTATTAGCCAGACTGTCATTATTTGTGGTTTATACTTAATTGTTCTTCCAAGCCTATTTTGAGAAATGTGTTTGCTTCCATATATACTTTGTGTTTAAATTAACTGCAGCCCTTTGCTGGGGCATCACCATCAAAGAACCATTTAATTGAAACTATTGACTCAATCATCTCTAATTTATAATTTAGATATCATTTTACAAATGTTTGCATTCATTTTTCAGTATATTCTCTGATTGTTTATTCTGCTTGATTAGCTTTCTTTGTTTCATTGTCCCCACTCCCTCCAAAATATTTTATAGTTGCTATCATATACACCCTGAAATCTGTTCTGCAGAAAACTGCACATGTTTTGAACGATCTTGTACTTTTCAGCCAGTAAATTATTTCAGGGGAGATAACCTTGCAAGTACAATAATCTGTTTGAATGATGTCATTGCTCAAAGTATTATTGAATATGGTAGAGTCAAAAAAGAACAACATGCCTACTATAGGGACCCAAACTATGTTTCTGTTGCTTGCTGAGTTGCAGTGCTACCAATTCCATTACAGGTTGCATGCCATTCCATCTTTTGAAATTAGATACTATAATAGTGTTATATTATTATATTTATTTAGTTGATCTAACTTAACTATTTTTATTTTCAAAATAAGGATTCATTTCATTATTCTGAATAAGCACAAAATAAATGTTTCTTCGAATTTTAATCTTGCCTAGTTTTTCCTGGAACCATGTTCATATAAATATAATATACAGTAGAAGTACCTAGCTAAAAGTAAGCTACTCTACTTGACATTTGTCGGTCTGGAGAAAGCTTGGTTGAATGGTTAAGAAGTTCACTTTGTAATAATTAGGTCCAGAGTTCGATCTCATTGTATGGCATCTTGGGTAAGTGATATTTACCATAGCCTCAGGTTGATTTATGTCTTGTGAGTGAAATTGGGTACAGGAAACTGTTTGGAAACTCATCAAATGGACTACCTGTAATTGAAAGCCAGCTTTGTCACACATTGTCATGAGAATTATGTTAAGGATACACATATCTGTGAAACACTCGGCCCCTTGTATGTTGATTAAACTGGAACAATGACAAAGGTTCATTCCATCTGGTGAATTGTTAAAATCGTAATAAGGACTACTTGTAAACAAATATTTGTTATATAACCCCTGAAATGGGGAGTGGTAGAGTTAGATATGGAAAAAGGTGAGAATTGAGATAGAAATATATCACGAAAAAAGATAGCTCAAATATATGGCTACAAATATATAAAGATGGCTACAAATATATAAAAAAATTAAACAAAATAAAGTAGTATGAAGAAAATGGAATGAACCTTTGTCATTGTTCCAGTTTAATCAACATACAAGGGGCCGAGTGTTTCACAGACATGTGTATCCTTAACATAATTCTCATGACAATGTGTGACAAAGCTGGCTTTCAATTACAGGTACAGTCCATTTGATGAGTTTCCAAACAGTTTCCTGTACCCAATTTCACTCACAAGACTTAAATCAACCTGAGGCTATGGTAAATATCACTTACCCAAGATGCCATACAATGAGATCGAACTCTGGACCTAATTATTACAAAGTGAACTTCTTAACCATTCAACCAAGCTTTCTCCAGACCGACAAATGTCAAGTAGAGTAGCTTACTTTTAGCTAGGTACTTCTACTGTATATTATATTTATATGAACATGGTTCCAGTAAAAACTAGGCAAGATTAAAATTCGAAGAAACATTTATTTTGTGCTTATTCAGAATAATGAAATGAATCCTTATTTTGAAAATAAAAATAGTTAAGTTAAATCAACTAAATAAATATAATCCACAACTGTTGCAAGTGGCTAAAACTATTCATAACAAATACACTACAAATACATTATTAAAGATGGCATCGACTTGGGAAAAAAGAAAGAAAATAAATATATATTTTTCTACATGTTTCATTTCTCAATAAGAGAGAAGAAAAAACAAAATAAATAATCATACAAACAAGCATTTTCTCTTCATTCATAAGTTCCTATATTTAAAAATAGATATTAGTCTGCACCACACTCCTCTCTCTCTGTATATATGCGTGTGTGTATATAACGAAGGAAATGTGGTAAGGAACCAGGTGGACCATAATGCACCAGAGTACTCAATACTTAGGGAAGTAGAGTGGCTAATAGGAAATTGTTCAAGACACCTATGGCAGAGCTCAAGCCGTTTCGACGGCTATTTCTGGACTAAATTAGATTTTTAGTGTGGTAATAAATAGCCTAACTTTTCGTGGCTACAAATGCCCGATGGGCTGCCTCAGGGTAAGCGAAAAAGGAGAGGGAGTGGAAGGAAGTGAGAAGAAGAGATAAAGGGAAAAAAGAAAAGAAGTACATCTACCTATGTATGCTGGGGTTTCGCCTTTCTTGTTTGGCAAGTCGGGAAAAAGAAGGATCTTACAGCCATTGTCTACCCACCTGGGTCATGAGGGGGTTTGAGGGCGAGGTAAGTCCTACGCAATCAGTGTTTACATGCGGTTACAAGTTCATCTTTTTTGTTTAGGGGCTGGTCCTTCGTAAACAGCATTTGTATTGTTTGTATTGTTTCCTCCGAGCATAAGTTAGTCCTCCCGTACATATATATACATATATATTTGTGTATATGTGTGTGTACATATATATATATATATTTATCTATATATATATGTGTGTGTATGTATACTCCAGGGGGAGTCTATATATATATATCTACTCCTTTCTTGCACACTGAGCAAGGCCATTTCCCTGAGGGGATCTGGACTCTGTTTTCCCTTTTACTTAGTGTTTGTCAAGTTGATTTTTAAGACCCTTTGATACTAGGCCATACTTCTAAGTTTGGAATTTCTTCTCTAATTCTGCCATAGATTAGCTATAATAATTAGATCATCTGCATATGAAACTTCCCATGGGCAGCCAGTCATAAACTCTTCTGTTATAACCTGCAGGACGATAATAAACAGGTTATGACAGAGCACTAGTGGACTCCTACCTGCAGGTTAAATTCTTCACTATAGCCATTGTTAATCCTAACTTTGTTGACTGCTCCTCCATAAAATGGCTTGTACAGCTTTCACGAGCCACTTATCTACTCCTAGTTTTCTAAGAGCCCACCAGATTATGGCATGGGGACTTTATCAAAAGCTTTCTCCAGACCAACAAATGCCAAGTAGAGTGGTTTAGTTTTAGCTAGCTACTTCTACTGTATATTACATTTATAATATGAACATGGTACCAGGAAAAACTAGGCAAGATTAAAATTCGAAGAAACATTTATTATACAATAGGGTCTCTAAAGTCCACTTCCCTGCTAGCAAGGGTTGGATAGGTCTACATAGACCAAGTCAGTACTGAAGCAGGCAGCCTAGGTGTCTGTATCCTGCTTACATGCGGTTATATTGAGTGCAGAGGAGTACTAGTTGTGTCTTTTGACACAAACTGAAATGTCATCCTAACCCTTTGTTAGCTTTCTTATGGTTGGATGCCCTTCATAACACCAATCACTTTACAGCATGTACTTTATCACTTTAACCTATTTTGGAGGTTTTGTTGTGATAGTCAGATAGGGTTGAATGGCCTAAATGACCATTGGTGAAGAAACAAATAGATTAAAGTGATAATGTATTTGTATATTATTGTTGAAAAAGCAATAAAATGTTGGTGATGGTGGGTGTATTTTATAGATGAGAAATGGATGTTTTATGATAGGAGAAAGAGAGGTTGATTAAATGATGGTACCTTATTGTGGTGGTCAGATAGGGTTAAGTGTGACAAAAGACCTTTGGAGAAGAAACAAAATAAAATAAAATTAATGAAATAAGTGCATTTACATATTGTTGAAAAAACAGTAAAATGCTGGGTGGTGGTGGTGGTGCTGGTGGGATGAGAGGGTGAATATACAAATGAGAAGTAAGTGTCATGAAAAATTGAAAGGAGAGGTAAACACACACACACACATATCAAAATTTCATTGTACATAATGCATTCAAAGAATGGAATGAACTCAATCTAGAAAAAGAGACATACAGGAAAATAAACCAAATGAAAAGTTTTAGGAATCAATTACTAAACCAAAGAAAACAATGGAAAGACATGCTGAGTAAAGAACACGTTATCCTTCCAATATCATTCTGAATTAAAGAAATAACACCAGAACCAAACAAAGAGATAAAACTGTGGTTAAGTCTAGCTATCCAGAAACTGGAGGTTGAAATCTCTCTACTCTGTTTAAGAGTTCCAAAATTCCAATAAAAAATTTTTTAAATGCAACACCATCATACAAGAAGAAATGAATAAAAGAAGCTGTTGTGAAAAACTCTTGATCTGTGGAATATCAACACAATCAGGGAGGAGTCAGAATTGAAGATATTGGAGTCAAAAATTCTATGGCTATAAGAATATGAAAAAATTATGGGAAAAAACAAATAAAACCCAGAAATGAAATTCATAAGAAACCTTCAGGACCTGGAAAAAATATATATATATAAAACAAAATGATGAGTTTTCATGCAGCAAACAAACATCAACCAGTGATCAAAGAAACCCAAACTTCTGTTCATACACAGACATAGTAAAAAAAAACAAAAAAACGGGACATGATACAACCCTCATCAAAGACCCAGTAACAACTATCAGAGGCAAAATCAAAGACCTATGAAGACTGAACAAAACAACAGAAGCATAAGTACCCCACATGTAAACCAACAAATAAGATCTCCCAACTAAGAAATTATCAACACAAAGTATTAACAAGCAGAAGGCTACAAAGTCTTAACAGAAATACCTCTATTTCAAATAGGAATTCTTTTTTAGGACAGGGTTCCTTCCTCCTTTCAAAATATTAACACAAAAAATTAAACTTAGAAAATAGACTAAAATTTTCACCAGCCCTGAAACTGAACCAAGCCAACATCATAAAAGACAGGAATTTTGTCGAAAATTATGTTGAAGAGAATTCTTCCAAAATGCAAAATACGTGGATGAATCACTGATCAGAAACAAAAAATGTTTCAAACCCCCAATAAATAGAGACAAACAATTGGAAGAATACATAACATGCCTACAATGATGAGCACTATCAAATATTTCAAAGAGTAACTATAAATTTAATATACTCACAGATCAGCTGCTAGCACTTAACTTACAGAAAGACTCCTCAATAAGTACTAAAAAAATCTGACAAAGATGGAGCAATTGTAATTATAAAGATCACTACAAGGATATAGTCCTAGAACAACTAAATGATGAAGACGTCTACAAGAAAATTAACAAAAGAGAAATACAATGAGCCATGTAGGTAAAATGACTATAAAATATCACAAAATGAAGTGAAGACTAGTAATTTTTATGGATTGATGAAAATACATAAATCGATACAAATCCAAACCAATATCAAAATTAGTTGATAGGTTTTCTTATCTAGATGACATAATTAGCTGTGAAAGTTGCTGATATTTTAGGATAGTAGCCAGAGTAAGTATGGGATGGAAAGAATTCAGAGAGCTACTACATCTGTCTCATACATTATCCTTTTGACTTTCTAAAAAAACATGACTTTCCACCTCAATCTACTATTACATTTTGTCCACCCATAGTTTACATGGGGTACACTATATGGAAATTCTACCTAATTATTCTTACTATTTTTTATGTTCTGCTTGGTTAGTTAAGTTCACTTGCATGTAATTTTATTGGACCTGTTGTGATTTAATAACCATTTCTTTTGCTTGCTTTATATTTTTCAACATAAAATTAATATAAGATACACGTGTGCAGAGATGCAATAAAATAGGGTGAAGGCCCTTAAAAGACAGAAAAAGAAGTTGCTACCTGCTGCTGTGAGGAATTGAATCTCATAGCAGTCAATGGCAACTTCTTTTTCCATCTTTTAAGGGGTTTTCACTCTATTTGATAAGCTATTTTATAGTATAGTATCTCTATGCAGGAATACATCATCCTTAATTCTTTTGAAGTCCGAGAGATCGGCTTTGTATATTGTTTATTTATTAAACTATACTTTGTAAACTTTTTTCTTTGTTCTTGAAATGCAAAGAATGAAGATAACATATATTTTAAATATTGTTTATCTCTCGTCTTGTTCATTTCAGCCTTTGTCCCAGTTATGACTCAACCACTGAGTTAAGCTCTGAAACAGTCGTCAAGACATTATCTCCATCTCAAGTAATCCACTACTGTTACTACCACCACCACTACAACTAACACCATAATGGAATTATGTTGTTAATAAATGTTGTCTCAAACGAACCTGAACTGAGTGCAACTTGCTTGTAAGCTTTCCCTTGTGCTGCTGGCTCTACCAACAGTATTCAGTATTCTTGTGACTATAATGTGTGGAGCAGCACTGACAACAGCAGTAGTAATATTAATGATGATGATGATGATGATGATACTTCTTACTGTATCTTTGAGAAAAAACACCAACAGTACCAGTGCTATTGTGCCATTGGTTCTATCTGACTTTTGACCACCTTAGCAGTTTCACTTCCAACAGACCACCTTTGGACTACCTCGTTTGCACCTTTCTACTGCTGTTGTGTTGGCTTACATAGAACATTTTACTACTACTACTACTACTTGTACCACTACTATCACAACCACGTCCACCACTAGCATTACTGCTACTTCTGATTTTAATGCTAACTACTATTACCAGTGCTGTAAGTGATAAAATGGTGCATTTATGCCACAAATGTGGCTAGCTGATACAATATTTTAGTGATGTTTGTGTTCATTTTACAAAAAAAAAATACCTCTAGTGTAAATAACAAGCAAATTTTTACAAAATCATCTAAAATTTACTATTCATTTAAAAAAAACATTTTTTTTTTTTGCTCTGTGGTCTTTATTTTAACACTAATTTCAATAGCTACGAGTGTACAATTACCACCCAGCTTGCTGTGGTTTTTTCACAAAAGAACATCTCTTGCTCGGTGATCGAGTGTATATATAAGTTTGGAATTGGCTGTGGAATTTGTCACAACAGCATGGAATTGGCTGTGGTGTTTATCCAGAGAATTAAAGTATTAACAGTGGAGTTTCTCATAACAATGAAGATTATGTCATGACAAGAAAGGACTGGTTGCAAAATCTGTCAGAAACAGATATAATAATAATAACAATGATAATTTGATATAATGGCTGTTTGTTCTTTCATAAAAGACAAAAAAAATGGTTCTGGGGTTTGTCATAGCAAAGTGAAAATTACTGGATACTCTGTAAGAGCAATGTGGAGCTGGCTGCGTTTTCAGTCAGAGCTGTATGGAGCTATAAAAACACAATGAGGAAAATTATAGAAGATTAACCATGTCATCTGTATCGACAGTATAGAACTTAGCTCTGGAGTTCATCAGCAGTTAGTTGTATGATATAAATTGCTTTTTGGTTTAACAAAACTCTACAGAGCCTGCAACAGAATTCTCTTCTGTTCCCTGCAGATATTTCTGTTTGCTTTCATCCATCTCATAAATATATAAACTCGGTCCAGTGCTCTGTCACAAGATCATGTTGTCTGGAGCAGAATAATTCCTTGAGGTTGACATATATATATACATATGTATGTGTGTATCCATATATATATATGTATACACATATATGTATGTGTGTATCCATATATATATATGTATACACATACATGCATACATATATATATGTGTGTGTGTATATATATATATATATATATATATATATATATACATACATACATGTGTGTGTGTATATATATATATTTCTTACTGCTGCTGTTGCTGCTACTACTTGCACTACTATCATATTAGTTGACAAACCTAACTATTGATAGTAACCAGGGATAGCAGTTGATTTTTGTTTTTGTTTATTTTTGTTGTTGTTTGTAGCAGCAGTGGTATTATAACTACAACTACTACTACAGCATTTTAACAAAATTTGGTTGACCAAAGAGGAGGACAAATGAATATCATCTGCTGTAAACCTTTCACCTATTTGTCCTCTGTCAACTTGATTGTAGTAATAGTAGTAGTGGTAACAGTAGTAGTAGTACTACAACTACTACTACAACTATTGCTGTTGCTGGTGGTGTTATCAAGTCTGCTATCTGCTAGTTTCCATACTCTAAATGCTGGCAATGGTCATTTCTGTTGCCCACTAAAATTTCTCTCTCTCTCTCCCTCTACCACTTTCCTTGTTCCTCTCTCTCTCTGCTACTGCCATTTGGCAGGTCTTGTTCTTTTTCTGAGTTGAAAAACAAACAAATTCATTTTAAACCTCCGATGTACATTTAGTGTGTGAATGTGTGTGTGTGTGTAAGTATACACGCATGTTTGTATGTTTATTGATTTATGTGTGTTTGCATGTGTGTGTGCATGTGTGTTTATGGTTGTTGGCTAATGCACGCGTGTCTGGTAGAAATTTCATGCCTATTTTTGTGTTCCATTGAAGAAAATTTACCAAACTGTACCATGTCTCTAGTTCCTGCAATATGAATCTTGGATGTGGTACTTACTATGAAATTTAAATCATTTTTTTTTCTCAACTACTGTAAAATAAAGACTTAACTGTCAAATGAAAGTTTGTCTTTTTATTGCATTACTACAGTTTAAAAAACGAACTCTTCATCATCGTTTTATGTTCACTTTACATGCTTTAATATATAAAGTTTCTCTGTAACGCTTCTTAATCAAAATTATTTTTACTTTAAGATTGTTTCCATGCAGCTATAGATGTGATGAGGTTACTAATTGGTTGACTTTAAAGCAGACGTGGGCCACATAGGATGTGGCTCATCAAGGCAAATTTGAAATTAGGCAAGCCATTCAGAAAGCCAAAATAAGAAACTATTATTACTGGGATGTCTGAACAAGATGTGGTCCTCTGTTATATCTACGAAAACTAACTCTGAATAAGTATTGACTGAAACTTTTATAACCCAGTCAATACATGTCAACATGGAAAAGCATGTGTATAAAGGATTACTTTGGGGTTTACTAGGTGTAGAATTTAATGGGTATGGGGTCATTTGAGTATAGCTTTAACCATTAATTTTAATTATAATCAATAAGTTGATGATGGGTTTTCAGATTCCTATCTATATTCAATAATTGGTGCTTGAAATTTTTTTTTAGCCTTTTACAATGTCTTTTTGTTCTACTTTAATCTGTATTTGTAGCTAAATTAGAAACCATTTATCATCATCATCAACACCATTATATCTCAATTTTTCTGTTTGCATGGGTTGGAAAATAGTCCCACTCATGTAAGCATGGAAAAACAGACATAAAAGGAATATGATGGTGAATAATAGTTTCAAATTTAGACACAAGGCCAACAATTTGTGGGGAAGGAAATTTATTAAATCACCACCCCTCCCAAAGGTTGGAAAGTTGACACTCTGGAATTTGAACCGAGAACATAAAAACCAGAAGAAATACTAGAAACATTTTATCCAATACTCAAGCAATTTGGAGGAGCATGAAAGTTGGCTATATTGACACCAATTCTTGACCAGTACTTTATTTTATTGATCTTCAGGAAGGAGGAAAAACAAAGTTGACCTCGGCAGAATATGAACTCAGAGCATAAAGAGCTGTAACTAAATACCATAAGACATTTTGTCTGATGCTCTACCGATTCTGCCTAGCCACTGCCTTAATGATAATAATAACAAACACATACCTTTGTTATCCTGGAATGGAATTAGCAGATGTCAAAGCCAGACAATATAAATGAAATATCAAAGGACCTAGTATACTGCAATGTAGCAATTCTAATTATGATTTTTAATTTAGATACCAAGACCAGCAATTTGGTTAAAGGGGAAAGTCTATTATATCATCCCAATATTTAATTAGTACTTTTATTTTATTAACTCTGGGAGAATGAAAGGCAAAGTTGACCGTGGCAGGATTTGAGCTCAGAATGTAGGGTCGTAACAATGCCTATTTTCATCATCATCCTTTTGCTTCCATTTTTTCATGTTTGCATGGGTTGGATTGGTCTTTTCCAGCACAGCTTCCCACCACCTAGTGCATCCCTTCGTCTCCTCTGATAGGTTCAGTGTTTTGAGAGCCACTCTCACTCCTTCTGTCCAGGTCTTCCAACTAGGGAGCCTGTATAGTTGTTGCCAAATCTCTCTTAAATCATAACCATACTGTGTTAAAAAAGGCAGGACATACTCTATAACACAGTCTTAAAGTAAATGGACCGCTGTCAGTTTCCATGATGAGTGTTCCAGTTGTTCAATCAACAGAACTGTCTACTCATTAAATTATTGTGCAAGTGGCTGAGTATTCCACGCACATATGTATTCTTAACATAATTCTTAGGGAGAATCAGCACAAGGCTGGCCCTTTTATTACAGGTACAGTCCATCTGGCAGACTTTTGAACAGCTCCATCTTAATTTTACTTAATTTTACTCACAAGGCTTCAGTTTATCTAAGACTATGGCAAAAGATGTCATGCAGTGGGATTGAATTTGGAACCTCATGATCAAGAAATGAAGTTCACTTCTATGTGGTCTTAGTTACCCTTAAAAAGATGGAATGGTGAAGGCTGGAATGACTTTGAATATAAGTCTGCTCTGTTAGGTCTACCTAGGGCTAAACAAGAAGTAAAATTGATCAACTAACAACTGTACCACGTGTAGTGGAAAACCTAAAGAAATTAATAGAAAATGTAAAAATGTCTGATGCAGAAAATAACTGTAAACACACTTGTTATAAATGATAGCTTAGAAAATTGGGTAAAATTCAGCCATTGACAGGAAAAAGTGGCCAGCTGCTGCTATGTATCAAAGATATGAAGGTTGATTCCTCGTAGTGGTTACTGGTAATTTTTTCCCATCTGTAGGGATATTTTACCCAATTTTCTAAGCTATTTCATCATTTCATTTTACGTCCGCTTTTTCCCTGCTTGCAAGATAGCAACCTATTTTCTGTGTCTGAGTCAACTGAGTGCTTTTTATCATAGCACTGCACCACCATCATACAACATTAGCAAAAGAACAAAACAGCATTATGAGTACGTCACATTTAAAATTAAAGTCTTTAGTTTACTGCAAAGCTAACCTCGGCGGCATTTGAACTCAGAACGCAAAGGGCTATAACTCTATGCTGCAAAGCATGGTGTCTGATGCCAATCTACCACCCTCAAAATAATATCAAAATCTCAGATTCAATATAATAGTAAAAATAGAGTAATGTAAATGCTAAAGGGTTAAACATGGCAGGTATTTTGTATGTTTTGGAGCCATCCACCACCCTTTCAATAATAAAGATTTCTAATTGTCTTAAGGTCAGAAATTTGGGTATAATTTAGAGGAAATAGTTAATTATATAGATTAAGGTTGCACTGATTAATTAGCAGATAATTAGTTAATGCCATTTTGCCAGTTAATCAGCTTTGATAATCAGTCATTATTGTTTTTTTTATTATTATTGATAGGCATGTATGCTGGAACAAGAAAACTATGGGTGAGAGAAATTCAGGAAACATTTAATTCAACATGTAGAAATACATTATTTCCCAGGACACAATCTAAGCCCACCAGTGTAGTATAACTCGATTCATAGAGACTGAATACATTGATCTATACAACTTGGGACGTCCCAGGAACATAACTCCTTGTAGGTTAAAGAATGTCAAAATAACAGTCAAATTTGCCTTTCATCTTTCTGGGGTTGTTAAAATTAAATACCTGTCAAGTACTAGGGTCTAAATAATCAACTTACTCCTCTCCTCCAAATTACTGGTCTTGTACTTAAGTTAGAAATCATTATACATACAGTACTCCTATACTTTGCTATGGCAAGCTAATGGTACCTAATTACATCTGCATGGACTGAGCCTTCTCAGATGATTTGTTGTAGGTATGGACATAGAGAAGTGTCCTCAAGTTAACCAGTTCCTACCCTAAATTACTACTACAATTAAATGCTAAACCTATAAAAACTATATTTATAAATTATCCCATGAAAATGTAGCCAACCAGTAGCTTAGATCAGAACCCCCCCCCCCCCCCCAAAAAAAAAACCAACATAGTTTTGCTCTCTGGTGTGTCTTCATCAGAGTATTTCAAATATAAAATGGTCGCTGTTTGCTGCATTCCTCACTGCAGTTGCTCAACATAAACATTATTCTTGGCATCAAAGCAAGCAGCAAATGTTAAGCCAACAGAAGAGCAATCAGGAAGTGTGTTGCCGTTTTTCTAAACTATGTATCTATGTTTAACATGCCATGCTGCTGCTACTTAGATGCTGAAATACAAGAGGGGCTATACCTGTTGTAACACAACTGTAAGTTATAAAATTTATTTTATCAATGTTACTAATATCACTTGAGTTAAAAAACACTGAATAGAAGATGAATAAGATTTCTCAGGCTCACCACATGTCAATGTGTAACATGAGTCAACAATACTGCACAACTCACCACATGTGAGTCTGTAACATGTAGTCAACAATGCTACTCAACTCACCACATGTCAGTCTGTAATATGTCAACGATGCTACACAACACAACCACTCAGGTTCCCTACATGTTAGTCTGCAACGTGTAGTCAATAATATGGCTGCACAGTTTTTTTTTTTATATTAAACAAAGATCTCTGGCTGTTGTAATTGATAATGTTGATGTTAAAGTATTAGTAATAGTATGAGAGCTGGGTTTTAGAGAGGTGTATATTATACAATGGCTTCTGGTTTAGACACAAAGCCAACGATTTGGGGGGAGGGGAAAGGCGATTAAATTGACTCTAGTGCATTGCTGGTACTTTATTGTATTGACCCTATAAGGATGAAAGGTAAAGCTGAACTCCGATCATAAAGTGGTGTAACCCTATGCCATAAAGCAGATCCGACTCTCTACCGATACTGCCAATCCACCACCCTAGAGAGATATAAATTATATTAATCATTTGTTGGTGCCAGTGACACAAATATTACATGTCCATGCCCTGTTACATGTTACATGTCTATGACCTGTGTTACAGGTCCATGCCCTGTTACATGTACATGCGCAGTGTTACATGTCCATGGCTTATGTTACGTACATGCCCAGTGTTACATGTCCATGACCCATGTTACATCTATATGCTCTGTGTTACATGTCCATGTATGTTACATGTTATATGTACATGCTCTGTATTATATGTACATGCTCTGTGTTATATATGAATGGTTTATGTTCTTTTAGATATGTCTTACATTTGATTGGTAGGATGTAGTTACTCTGTAATGTGTTGTTTATTATATGAATGAAACTAGGAGCAGTTAGTTGCAGATTGGAGCAAATTAAGCACAAGAAATCAATAGCATTGAAGCTATGTTTTTGTTGTTGATGTTGTTACCACCACCACCACCACCAACAACAACAACACATAGTAGAAACTATTGTGGAAACACTTGGTGACAAATAAATTTCTGGTTATAAAATGCTATTTGCTTAATAAAATAGTGGCTATAATGAGAATTAAGTGAAACATACTTTATATGATATTGCCTTAGTAAAAAGATACCTGTCAGTTTGGTATGTTGTTATCAGGGCGTGTTGTATTAACTGAACATACCAAGGTTGGTAAACGTATTGATTACATTGAAGTTACTTGCAACTGTAGTAGCCTGATTTATTCTACTTCAGTTCTAAACTTTAGTCATTATTAAAGGCGGTAGAGCGTCGGATAATGTGCTTTGTGGCATAGAGTTACAGCCCTTTACATTCTGAGTTCAAATCCCACTGAAGTTAGCTTTGCCTTTTACCCTTACAAGGTCAATAAAATAAACCACCAGTAATGTACTGGGGTCGATTTAACCGTCTTCCTCTTCCCTTCAAATTACTGGCCTTGTGCCAAATGTAGAAACAATTATATTAAAGGCAGTGGATTGGCATTATCAGTAGAGCAGCGGACAAAATGGTTTGTAGAGTTTAGTTATGGTCCTTTATGCTCTGAGTTCAAATCTCTCCGAAGTCAACTTTGTCTTTCATCCTTCCAGGGCCGATAAAATAAAGTACCAGTAAAGTACTGAGGTTGATATAATCAACTTTTCTTGCTTCACAAATTACTGGCCTTGTACCTAAATTAGAAACCATTATTATTATATTATCTTGGAAACCAAGGGCTGCAAGTTGACAAAAACGGTTATTTAGTTTTGTACATTTACATTCTGAATTTAACATTGACTTTCAATTCACTAAAATAAATATCAATATTGTACTGGGGAAGTGAGGAGATGAAGAAACGTAGCTTGGTGGTTAGGATATTTGGCTTACAGCTGTAAGAAGGTCATGTATTAATTCCCAGCAGTGTGTTATGTCCTTGAGCATGACATTTTATTTCACATTGTTGCAGTTCACTCAGCTGGCAAAAATGATTTGTACCTGTAATTCAAAGAGCCAGCCATTGTCACACACTGTGTCGTGCTGAATCTCCAAGTAGGCACTTGTGTTGTTCAAACAACTGGAACACTCTTCTACAGAATCGGCAGAGGTCTAACACACTCATTATACTAGGGTGGATTGCACAGGTTATACCTCATTAAAGTTTATATCCAGTAGATTGCACAGGTTATACCTCATTAAAGTTTATATCTAGTTGATTGATTAATAAGTTCCAGGTCAGTCTGATTAGACTGACCTATAATTTCATCTGTGACCATATCATTTTTCATTTCCAGGTGTGACATGGATATGGTTGAGTGGTTAAGAAGTTCACTTTGTAAACAAAGCGTTATGGGTTTGATCCCACTTTACAACTCATTAGGCAAGTGTCTCCTATAGGTTTTGTTGTTTGTTTTTGTTTACCCACCCCAAACAAGGCAATAAACCTCTAAAATACAAGGGTTATTGAGAAGGAAGGACAAGACAGAGAGAACATAATTAAAGGAGAGAAAAGATGACGATTGATGTTGCTTTTGAATTTTTGCAAATTGTAGTGGTCAGGAAAGCAAGAAGCTAGAAGAGAATTCCATAGGTGAGATGTGTGAGAGAAGAAACTATCAGAATAGAATTTGTGATTGCATTTAGGAATTTCAACTGTAAATGGATGAGACCTAGCCATAAATCTGGTACACTGTTTAAACTTGTGATTACGAGGCAACAAAGAAGAAAGTTGATCAGAACAATCCCCATGAAAATATTTATTTTAAAAAAGGCAGAGAAACTATCAAGTCTTGTGAATGAAATTGGTGATGAAACTATAGAAACCCATCAGATGGAGTGTATCTGTTTTGGATGGTAGACTTCTGTTGCCAGTTTAACACAACCACCACCATCACTGCCACCCCCATCCCACTACCCCCCCCCCCACACACACAACTACTATCACCACCGCCACTCGAATCAAACCCAGAAGGCAGAAAACTCAATGTGAGAACCACTCAGTGGTTGTATGCTCTACTAGAATTAATCGACAAATTTTCCTCAAATCACACCCTACTGCCATTAAAGAAAACTGACATCTTGGATAATGTAATCTTCGATATACTTTACCGAAAAAAAAATGATGGTTACGGCTGGAACGCGTTTGATCCATAGATTTGTTCAATGAGAAATGAAACTAAACAATAACCACCGAGTGATGTTTTACAAGCCAAAACATTGTACAACCAAGTTTTCTGGCGCTAAGGGACTTTTGGGGCTTAAGTCCCTCCAATAATGTGGAAACTTGTTGAATGATGTTAAAGTTTTGTTAGTTAAAACTCTATTGATTCTAAATATGTTAGTATGATAATATTTTTAATTTCTTTCTTAGTCTCGCATTGGTGATAAAATGGCGTGAGCTAATAATAATAATACACATGTACAGTATATATACTTAAGCCCCTCTAATCATGAAACTGTAATGGAAACTCTGATAACAAGTGGCTGGCAAGTCTTTTTTGAATTTATTGTTATAAAAAATATTGGCTTCTATTTGTCTAGGTATATGGCTCTATATTTTAGAGAAATGGAAGTAGGATCACAATAATAACATTTGAACAAGGGGCAAAATAGTATGCATTCCAGCAATATTAGAACTCACGTCGGAATCGTGGATCAAACAAAGCTTATGTCCACAACTAATATTGTTTTGGTGTCAGTTACTTTCACCGCAGTAACACACACACACTGAGCCGCACCCGCACACATGCATAACATACAGCAGACAATACGCGTGTAAACATGTTTTCAACCTCATTCTTTTTTTTAGAATCTGTCTGTGTGTCTGTCTATTCTAATCTATCTATCTATCCATTGGTCTGACTGCCTGTCTATCTATCTAATAAAATAAATAAAGAAAGATCTCTACCTAACTCTTTCTATCTAGTCTGTCTGTCTATTTATTCTATTCTATCTAGTCTGACCCTTTGTCTGTCAATTCTATTCTATCAACATCTCTCTACATCTAGTTATTTAGCTTGATCTAAATTGGCAGAATCGATAGAAAGTCAGAGAAACGTCTCTTTATGTTCTGGTTTCAAAACTCGCCTAGATCAACTTTGCCTTTCATCCATCCAGGGTCGATAAAATATAATAGCAGTCAAATACTGATGTCGACTTAATATTCTTATATAAAGCATCCATAGATGTAAATGGAATTATAATAGAATATCTATCTCTCCTTCACCTCCACCCCAACCACTATCATTTTTACTCCTTTACTCAGTCACAAGCTAACACATTTTCTGGCTCTGTGTTACTATTTTGACATTCTTACAAGAATGACCTACCATTTAGAAGTAGGTATTTGCTTGACAGAGATAGAGAGGAAATCATATTAAAAGAAAAAAAAATGTGTATAATATATATATATATTATACACATTTTTTTTTTCTTTACAATGTATATATATATATATATATATATATACATTGTAAATTATTCAAAATAGAATAATAATAATGGAAATATGTTAAAATATCACAGCAGTGGACAATGGTAACATTTAAAAGATGTTTCAAGCAACAACCAACTCTCACTACCCCCCCCCCCCCTCTGTCGCTTGCTTATTACTCCACCCCTCTCTATTTCTCTGTGTCTGTCTGTCTGTCTCTTTATCTTAGCCCGTAAGTTCATGAAACGTGTAAAATGAATTTAGACCGTCAGTTTAGAGTAAACAGTTTGATTAGGATACGAGTCGGTTTTGGGAAATAGAAGCGGCACAGTTATTATATGGGAAGTGAAGGAAAAAAATATACAACAGTATCAAGAACAACAACTTACAGTTGAAACTAGAGACGATGGAAATGAGTTAAAGGTTGTATAGGATCTTGAAGGGGAGGAATTTAGTGAGGCTTGTGTATAAAAAATAGATAAAAATAACTCAAAGCCTGCTAATGAAAGGAAGTGTCAAGTGATGTAAATTGGTCAATGTTATTGATGATGTTGCTGTTGTTGGCGTTATGTTGTTATTGTTGTTGTTAACAGTAGTGGTAGCAGTGGAAATAGTATTCAAATACCAAAACTGTTGAGACTTTTGTCGGCCTATCTATTTATACATACATATTACCAACACTTATATAGTCACACTGATTGGTTTGTTCATTCTACATAAATGACTTACTGTTGTGAATTTGTTTTTCTTTCAGAGATTGAAGTAAGCTAAGGAAGGACATGTGTCGTGCATGCTACTGTAACATGTATAACTACATACTGACATATGTAGTATATAATCCATTTGTAATATATGAAACTGGCGCCTGTTATACATGAGACAGTGACATCTGTTATAGATGAAACAGTGACATCTGTTATACATGAAACAGTGATATCTGTTATACATGAAACAGTGATATCTGTTATACATAAGACAGTGACTTATGTACTACATGTAACAGTGACATCTGTACTACATGTGACTAACTTATGTACTACATGTAACAGTAACTTATGTACTACATGTAACAGTGACATCTATGGTATATGACACTGTCTGCTCGTGACTGCAAGGGCAACTCTAACACCTTAATGAAAGCGTTGTACATACTTACCAAATCATACTCGATTGACGGCTGTAGTTTTAGTATTTTTTGTTGATATGTGAAGATGGTATTGTGATGTCCACGATACAATATAGTGTATCATACGATATGGTACACTATGGCTTGGTATACTATATTACAACGTGTGTGTATGTGTGTTTTAAGTTAATTGTAAGGAGGTAAATGTGTATAGTAATTCTTTCTATTTTTACTAATAATTTTGATAATATCGTTGGTAATGGTTGCCAGATGCTTTGATTATCTAATTGTTAGATGTAGTGAAGGCTGTCGTTGGTAGAAGATATAGATCACAATTAGTAAATTACTGAGTACCTCTTGTGTCTTCTATTTAACTGGTGATATACATAAAGACTTGAATCAATGTCGAGAAGTAATTTGACATAACGTTATGAAACGTGAAATTCTGTGGAGTGTTGGTGATATGAATGATATATAGTGGCACTAAAGTGGCTTCGGTGTAACATGTTTTAATGGTTTCTGATTTAGGTACAAAAATAATTTTGGGGTAGAGGAAGTCGATTACATCGACCCAGTACATTCCTGGTGCTTTGTTTTGTCGACCTAGTAAGGATGAAAGGCAAAGTTAACCTTGGCAGGATTAGAACTCAGAACGTAAAGGGAGGTAACTATCATAGTCGTTTCTACTTTTGGCACAAGGCCAGCAATCACTCAGTACATTACTGGTACTTTATTTTATCGACCCCGTAAGGATGAAAGGAAAAGTTAACCTCGACGGGATTTGAACTCAGAGCGTAAAGGGACGTAACTATGCTGGAAAGCATGGCGTCCGACCCTCTACCGATACTGCCAATTCAAGTGTCTGTTGCACTGGTGAAAGAACCAAAATAGAATTGGATATCACCATTATTTTTTTTTAGGAACTTTAACTCTTAACATCCTATACCGCTTTAGTAAGAAAGAAAGGTAAACAAATACAAAACACGACTGCATCACATTAAAAAATAAAGTCTTTTATACGGCAAATTTTCTCAACAATCTGCCCACTAGTAAAGATACTACAAACATTTGAATTATCAAACCCCATTTTAAAATATTTTTTGTTAAATTATTATAGAATGTTTTGATTAAACACGTTCGGAAAGACTGACAATAGTATCAGTCCAAAGAGATCTCTTATCAGTCCAAAGAGATAAATTACTAATTGAAAGTGGGATTGAGGGTTTCAAAACGAGACTTTACGATTTAAAAGTGGGAATAACGATTTCAAAATGAGATTAACACAAAAATATTTGAGTGATATTTCGTGAGACCAACAGGGAGGATAAAAATAACAAAATAACATGGTAATATCATTTGTAATGTCGACAATGAACTTGTCTGCTTTTATCAACCAAATAATGTGGCAAAAAAAAAAAAATCATGTGGTTGTACTAAGATATGACAAGTGCAAGCAATGTGGATTTATCATTGTGCTTATGTGTGGCTTAAGCACAGGGCTCAGTTGGCTGGTGGGGGAAGGGCATCTTCCTGCCAAACACATTTTTTACGATGAATTACCTCCTTCAGGGCCGAAGTGTGGGGCCTCATAACTTAATTAGCACAGGGCCTCATTTGTCCTAAATCCAGCACTGAGTACAAGTACGGCAATGTAGCCGATCCACGATCTATAAACCGACTGCGAGCAGCATGGAAACAATTGTGTCTATTTTGTTCAATGTTCACTTGATGCTGTTTGTTTAGGCATTACAAAGACATTGTCTAAAGGATAAAGATTAGATGCTGCTCTGTTAATAAAAAAAAATACCTTCATGTTTTGATTTTAGAAGCCGTAATTTCAGTCAGATTTTACAATTACAATTATTTGATTGAAAATGAGCTATTATAGTTGTGATTAAAAAAGAGCGAACTTTCCGTTGTTTTGTTTATATTATGCTCTCCAGCTGATAAAATTTCCTTTTCTAGATTTTCTCTATGAGAAGTAACATTGTTTTCTTGGCTAATTAAAATAAGTTTAGGATTTGTTCAAATCAGTGATTCTCAACGTGGTCCAGGTAGACCACTGATGGTCCACATAGCATTTCTAGTGGTCCGCAGAGAATTCGTAGCCATAAAAAAACTGTAGCCATTTCACAAAAATGTAACTAATGTAATATTTTGTTTAATTACACACATGTCCATTATATTTGAAAATTTCGAGATCACAGCTCTGATACTATGGGCATGTGGTTAGAATGTCTCTGGCAGTTCTATTACAAAAGATTTAAAAGTTTAGGTGGTCCACAGGAAAAAAATTACTTATTTTGGTGGTCCACAGCGAAAAAAAGGTTGAGAACCCCTGGTTCAAATGATACGAGCTCACTATGAAATCTCTATTCTCACTTTTGATCAGATATGTACCTACTTTGAAATAGCTATTCTCAATTTGAACTGATATATCCTCATTTAGAATTACGAATACTGTAGTAAATAAAATCATCTCAAGAATTACAACAAACTGTTTTTGTCGAAAAGGTCAGTTTAATATATAATTTTCATGATATTTCTACACCTTCTGCGGTTCTATAGTTAGAAATACAAAAAGCATTTTATTCGCTGGTGGCAATTATTAGAAATATGCGGCGTTAGAACGTTGGATAGAATGCTTTGCGGTATTGGTTCTGCCGAGGTCAACTTTACTTTTCATCTTTTTTGAGGTCGATAAAAAAGTACCAGTCCAGTACTAGGGCCGATTCTACCTCTATATCTCTTTCTCACTTACTCTATCCTTCTCTTGAAGAAATCGGCTGTGTTCAGACCTGGAGCGATGGACTTGACCAGATTTTAAAAAATACCTAAGAAGCGGCGGCGTATGTCACAGAGGCGCCCCTACGACATCATTAGTAGTTACTGGTTAAAAACGAACGAATTAGTAGAAGCGGGAGCTTATTGTGTTGTTCTAGGTTCAAATCACACTAGGACGGTACATGTCGTCATTCTTGAAAGACAGGCAGTAATATGTTAAGATCGATTCTATTAACTATGTCATCCACCAATAAGTAACACTTTGAATCAATGTCAGAAAACATTTTTTTTTTTTTCAATGGTAATCTCAATCCCATGAAATTTGTAGAGTTCACAATAACAACTGCAAAAACGACACCAACAATAACACCAGTAAATATACAAGAGTATTTCAACAGGGCGGTGGATTGCCAGAATCGGTAGAGCGTCGGACGCCATGCTTTTCTGCATAGAGTTATGGCCCTTTACGGTCTGGGTTAAAATCTCGCCGAGTTTAACTTTGCCTTTCATCCTTACGTGGTCGATAAAATAAAGTACCAGTAATGTACTGGGGTCTATTTAATCGACTTTCCCCTTCCCTTTAAATTCCGTTTTGTCTGACGCCCTAATAATTTTGCCAATCTAGCACCCTTTTCAAATCTAATAATAATTTCTAATTTAGGTACAAGGCTAGCAATTTGGGGTGGGAGGGAAAGTCGATCTTAGTGCTTGACTGATATTTTATTTATCGATCCCAGTAAGATGAAAGACAAAGTTGTCCTTGGTGTGATTTGAACTCAGATCATAAATGGCTGCAACTAAGTACCGCCAAGCATTTTGTCCGACGCTCTAACAATTTTGCCGATCCACCTCCATTTTCAAATCTAATAATAGACACCCCGAAAAATTGAATCAGGTCAAATTCTGGGGTTATTGACGTAACAACATCAGCTGTTGTTTACAGTAGTTGGCGAGAACAGTTTAGTCTGGAGAGTTGTATGTTGATACACTCACGAACTTCCATGATTTTCATGCCTTCTTGTGTGTTTTATATGCCAGAAGGAACGAAGCTTAATAGTTAGGGTCGTAAGTCCGATTCCCAGCGAAACATAGTGTCCTTGAGTAAGACACTTTATTTCACGAGGCCCCAATCCACCCAGTTGGAAAATATTACTGCTGTACTTGTAATTCAGAGGGTCATCCGTATCATACACTGTTCCACAGTGAATCTCTCTGAGAACTACGTTCAGTGTGCATGTGTTTGTGGAATGCTCAGACACTTGTGCGTAAATTTTACAAGTAGGCAGTTCCAATGTTCCAACTACTGGAATACTCGTCGTCGGAACCGATGGAGGTCCAGTAACTCAACAACTGTTACATTAGTTTGTGATTTTTTTAAAGCTTATTTTTTTATCAGTGTAATTCGTGCAATGGAATGTTGTGTTGGCATAGTTGTAGCGATTCTTTCATGAAACAGGCTTTTGTAAAGCAGTAGTCGGACAGCAGCCATTTTGACTATATATAAACAGAACTCCGCGCGGTGAATTGGCAGAGTCGTTAGAATGTCAGATAGAATGCTTTGCGGTGTTCGTTCTAGCTTTCTGTGCTCTGTTCAAAACCTGCCGAGACCAAATTTGCCTTTCATCCGTTCAAGGTCGATAAAATATTGAGGGTCGATTCTCTTTCTCTCTGTGCTTCTCTGCCAGGTTTCAAGTACTCCAGACACGTTATATGTCACTTATGGCTCCCCTACGACTCCACCAGGAGTCACAAATCTGTACTTAGATATAAACAAATTTTGGTGTTTGAAATTTTTTTCTAAACTATTTATATATACTGATGTTCTGTGTGATATGCTACAAGGAACAGCGTATAATGTTCTGTACTGTTGCTAGAAGATAGGCGTTATGTTGCAACACGTTAAACGTCTCGAAGAACATAGATTTGAAAAGTGGGCTTTTGCTGAGTTCAGAGAAAGTGACATTAAAGACCAAAGATATAAATGACTTAGGTTAAAGGGAAGTAATGCAGAACACTCGGCTAACATTATATCGTTATATACTAGATAGCCTATGTATGCAGATTAAGCGTAAGAACTTCACTTTTAATGCTTTAGATTTCCCAAATGCTTTGAATGAACCTCGTTGCTTCAATTGCCTAAATTCACATTCTTTTTTTTTTTTTTGCTAGAGTGTAAAGTGAGGTCATTTAGTCTTTTTCTAGTTTTGTGATGAAGCAAATATTTATTGATTTCACGATAAAAATTGTGTATTCTGCAAATGTTGCTAGGTATAGCTGGAAGTAATTCACCCAGCTGAAATACTTCTTTAAAGCCAGATGTGTGACTTTATTTACCGCCAACACAGTCCGTTGGTGGTATAAATATCTTCAGGGAAAACCTTAGGATATGCATAAAATATATAATGCATATTTTTAAAGAGAGTGTAATGAAACAACTATAAAAAAATCCATCAGCTTAGTTTTATTTTATTTCATCTTATTTTAGAATAAAGCAAATGTTTTATGAGAGAAAATATGAGAAATAAAATATTTAGTACTGTCATAACATCGCTACCCGAAGCATGCGAGCCCCAACGTTGTGGAGGAGTATTCTCTGATGTGTGGGAGCCCATGTGTAGGTCGCCTCGTGATCCCGGTGGACAGAATGGAGAAAACATTGCTCCAGAAGATGGCGAGTGAGACACGTTGGAATAGCTATTACAACGTCATGCGGGTGGTCAATTCCGTCCCGATAGTAGTGAATAAGGTGATGGTCCGGGGAGTTAGAACGCCGGAAATCTGCACTACTACAGATTCAACGACAAACCAATCGGAGTGTGATCAGTTTAGTTAGCAAATCATCTGGGTATTTGATTTTGTACCTTCCATATTTCTTGTCACACAGTTACGACCAGATACAGGACAAGTCCTCGCACTTGGAGAACAGGTCAGCCGGGACAGGACTCAAAATAAACTAGAAGGAAACCGAGCTGATGAAGATCAACATCACTGCCAACACACCAGTCACAGTTGGTGGAGAGCCCACCAGAGAGGTGGAGTCATTTGTCTACCTGGGGAGTGTGGTTGATCAACGTGGGGGAATCGACTGAGATGTCACAGCCAGGATTGGCAAGGGAAGAGTAGCTTTCATCATGCTAAAGAACGTCTGGGCATCAAAAGAGATCTGCGCAAGGACTAAACTTCGCATCTTCAACTCTAACATGAAGGCAGTACTGCTGTATGGATGTGAAACTTGGAGGACAACAAAGAAGATGCAGCAGAAGATCCAGACATTCTTCAACATCTGTCTGAGGCACATCTACAACATCAAATGGCCGGAGAAGATCAGAAACGAATACATACTAACAAATACATAAAGTATTTTGGAAGAATTCGTTGGGAGATGTTGACTTTATTATCAGAACACGAGGTGAATGTGTAAATGCTGGCTATATATCACCATCGATGTTATTCTGAGAGTGAATTTTCTGATTGTTACATCCACACTGTCAGGCTAGGACCAGCAACAGGCATACAAGGTAATATTCCCAAAGAAAATTGTCATAAACTAATAGAGCAAACAGTGGAGCCAGTGTTATTAACTGAGGCTATTAAGAAAGTATAGACAGATTAAAACTGAATCATTTCTAGGAGTTTAGGATTTTGAACTACCAACTGATGATCCCAGCGATAAAGATAATCATTAGTTTCCAACTGAACTTCTTATGGTGGCTCTGAAAATTGGAGAACAATATAAACAAAGGAACTTGACTGTGTTGCAGTGAAGTGAAGCCACCCGCTGTCACACCTCCACATAGCCCTCGCATGCCTTTAAAGAAGTCTACTATTGCAGTGGAGTGAGGCCACCCGCTGTCACACCCCACGTGGTCACCGGGTGATTTTTATAGGAGTCTACTGTTGCAATGGAGTGAGCCCACCCGCTGTCACACCTCCACGTAGCCCTCGGGTGCCTTTAAAGAAGTCCACTGTTGCAGTGGAGTGAGACCACCCGCTGTCACACCTCCACGTGGTCCCCGGGTGCTGTTATAGGAGTCCACTCTGTTGCAGTCGAGAGAGGCGCCCGGTGTCACACTCCCATGTGGTGCTAGAGTGCTTTAGAGAAGTCTATGTTGCAATGGAATGAGCCCCCCCCCCCCCGGTTTCACACCCTCCACGTAGATCTCGGGTGCCTTTAGAGGCAATTTACTCTGTTGCAAACATTCAGGTTTCCAATCTGAGAATATCTGCTCCACTTTTCCTACACACCCCTGGGTCAGCCCGCTCTGACCAATATAGAAAAAATATTAACCTATTATTTATTCCTTCGAGCTAGAAAGAATTAAAAACATTGGCTTTAGGTATGTTTTAAAACCAGTCCGTTCTATTTGTTCTAACTAATAGCCAAACTGTGATAATGTTTCCAAAAGGCTAACCATCACATTCTTACACTTAGCGATAGCAGGATCTTTACTGCTTACAAAGAGAACATTTCAAATAAACAACACTTTAATGAACTAGGCAGCCTTTACGCGGCCGCTCGACATGTTAAAAATAGCAGCCAAATCTTTTTTAAAATGTATACCCTACCATCTTAAAACACACACATTAAATAATGTAGTCGTAGATACATTATAATTGAAAAAGACGAGATAATCACTAGTGGAATGTTTTTGATCATGATGGAGCCGTAGTGACATATAGCGCGTCTTGGGCGTTTTAAACCTGGCGAAACCCATCCCCTCTCCAGATCTGAACATAGCCGATTTCTTCGGAAGAGAGTGAGAGAGAGAGAAGGAAAAAAAATCAACCTCAGTACTGAGCTGTTACATTTTTTATCAATCTCGAAAGGATGAAAGACAAAGTTGACCTCGGTGGGATTTGAACTCAGATTGCAGAGTACCGGAACCAATACCGCAAAGTATTCTATCAGACGTTCTAACGACTCTGCCAATTTACCGTAGATGTTGTATAATTGAAAAAGACGAGATGATCATTACTGGAATGTTTTTCATCATAGAACTGCTTAATCAAAGATGACCTGTTCTGTCACGGTAACCAGATGTTTACTTCTCAGTAGAGATTTTTCTCGTCAATTTAGATTTCTGGGGAATATTATTATAACTCATCTCGAAGACATTTTCTATTTATCAAAAATATTTCCTATCTCTTTCCTCGTTTTATCTAACTCTGTGACTGTTATAAATACCCCACCCACCCATACATATACGTAATATAATATAATATACATACATAAATGTGTGTGTGTGTATAATATATCTATCTATAGATATATATATATATAAAAGCAACTAATACCAATCACAAGGTGGCGTCTAGCGGCATCATTTTATCTGTACAAACAATGTAGAACAACACATAAGGCGCCTTCAGTTGTAACCTAATGGAATGTAGAGATAAAATATACTATTAAAAAAATATCATTATCGGAAGTAGTATGCTGTCTTAGTGTCTTTCACTGCTTAACATTCTTAGAAACGTTTTCCTTTACTTTTTTCTTCGCATTGCATTGAGACCCACCTGCAAGTAATTCAATTCGGAAGCCAAAAAGCTGACATCTCTTTCAGAATGTATATTTACATTCAAAACCCACAAGAATCGGTAAATAAAAAACGACACCAACAAAACAAACTTCTTTTTATGCGAATATATCTCCAGCAAGTAACAATAGATGATCGTCGTTTTAGAAATAATAACAATATACATAAGAACATAAAGACTTAAGAAATAAGAAGATATTATTTGACTAGAATACATTGAAATAAATCAACTGTTCCCCAATTATGATATAAAGTAGATAAAATAAAGTAAATAGTCGGAGACAATTGAGCGATAGTTGCCTACTGTTATCTGGAAAAGACAAAATTATAAGAATGAAAAACAACTTGAAGTACGACGGCACTGTATAATATTGGACATGATGTCTTTGTTTTTTCTCTCTGTAAAACAGAGGAAATATGTTCAAGTGCATGCATGGCATGGTCCTGTAACTCCTGTTAGAGTTGTAGGGGGCACTGTATTTACATAGGGCGTTTCTAGGTAATTTAAAAAAAAAACCTGGTGGAGCTCATCTCCTCTCCTGGTTTGAATACAGCAGATTTCCTCCCCTCCAGGGAAGGACAGAGTGAGTGAGATAATGGAAGTGAGAAAGAGATATAGAGGAAGAATCGATCCCAGTACTAGACTGGTACTTTTTTATCGATCGCGAAAGGATGAACGTCAAAGTTGACCTCGGCAGGATTTGAACTCAGAGAACAGAGAGTGAAACTAATACAAAAACATTCTCTCCGACGTTCTAATGACTCTGCTAATTGTTTCTACTTTAGGCACAAGGCCATCAATTACCCAGTGCTAATTCACCGCCTTGTTCTGAGTTCAAATCCCGCCACGGTTAGCTTTGCCTTTCATACTTACGGAGTCGATAAAATAAAGTACCAGTAATGCACTGGTGTCGATATTACCGACTTCCCCTACCTCCTCCAATTCCCGGCCTTGCGACAAAATTAGAAATCAATAGTTTATCGATCCACGATGGGTCGAAATATAAATCTGCAATCAACAGAATTTCAATTCAAAACTGTATAGTGAAGAAGTTCACTTAGCAGCTACGTAATTTTAGGTTCGATCCCACTGTGCAGCACCTTAAAATTGTTTTCTACTGTAGTTTAAGGCAATCAAAGCCTTGTGGACGACATTTGGTAGATGGAAACAGTATGTAAGCCCGGATTATCTTTTCTAGGCCTATTCTAGTTTTGTCTTTTCTATTCCTGTTTTTTTTTTAGTCCTTTTGTAAATTTTCATCTGTTGCGGTGTGCTGTCGGTATGTGTAAATGCCAGTGTGTAAGTCTCGGTATGTGTAAATGCCAGTGTGTAAGTCAACATGTAAATTTCATTTGCTCGAATTTGTATAGAATAATTGATCGCGAGAGTTTCAAATTTGGGATTTGATCAGTATAAACCTAGGCAGAGTCGTTGGGGCGTCGGATTATATTTACGAGGTCGCTAAATAAAGTACTTATCTAGTATTAAAGCTGGTTATTCTTGTACATTACTTTCCTCTCTTTCTCTTGAAGAAATTATATGTGTTCCAATCTGCAGAGGGATAGGACTCGCCAAGTTTAAAACACTGAAGACATTCCGTGTTTCGCAACGGTGCCCCTACAACTCCATCAGGAGTTAAGGGCCCTTTATCTTTTGTTTTTACCAGAAGAAACTGCAACATTCTACGCTATACACAGCACACAAAGCTAGGTAGGAAAATGTTAATTTCTCACAAAATATATGATTAATGATGGAAGAATTACTCATAGCACAATACAATTCTAAAATAAGCACATAAATAACTCACATCAATATAATACATAATAACATACACACATCAATACAATACATAATTGTTTCTACTTTAGGCACAAGGCCAGCAAATACCCAGTGCATTACTGGTACTTTATTTTATCGACCCCGTAAGGATGAAAGGCAAAGTCAACCTCGGCGGGATTTGAACTCAGATCGTAAAGGGACGTAACTATGCTGGAAAGCATGGCGTCCGACCCTCTACCGATACTGCCAATACATAATAACATACACACACCAATACAATACATAATAACATACACTCATCAATTCAATACATAATGACATACACTCATCAATTCAATACATAATAACATACACTCATCATAAACAAAATATGTGAATGAGCTCCAATAAGTCTCCAAAGCCTGGATTAAAAGCTAAAACGAAACAGATTTAGTTACCACGACATTCTGCACAAACTCATCCTATGTGTGGTGAGGATTAATTTAAAGAAATTTCAGCCTTGATCAACAGGCTATAATGAAATTGGGAGGAAAGGGAAAGTCGATTATCGACCCAGTGCTTAGAATTATTGCAAATTAGAGTGTCCTCATAGGATTTTCTCTCCCCCTCCCAGTACCAAAGTTTGGTGACGGACTCGTATATGAGTTAAATAACAATATTTAGCAAAAGAGAACTCAATACTAATGTGCAGAGTACTGTATATTTTATTATTAGCTGATTATTCTGTCAGCATTACACCTCCTGAAATTACTCTTTAAGCCATGTGTAAGAACTATTGTTTCACCTACATATATTGCTTCGTAAAAAATAATGATTTAAAATTTAGACGCAAGGTCTGCAAATTTTGGGGAGGGAAATGTCAATTATATCAACCTCAGTACTTGACTGGTACTTCATTTTATCTTCTCCGAAAAGATGAAAGGCAAAATTGATCTCAGTGGGATTTGAACTCAGAACGTAAAGGGCTGTAATTAAATGCCGTAAATCATTTTGTCCGACGTGTGGTTCACTGGTGACTTATTTGACTTCTGAGATGTGTGTTTTCATTTGCTTTGCTCGACTTTGTTATAGCTCTTCACATTCTGAGTTCAATTTCTGCCGGGTTTGATAAAATTTATCTTTCGTTTTTCGGGTTTGGTAAAATAAAGTACCAGTCAAGTACTGTGGTCGATTAAATCGGCTGTTGATACTAACATAGTATGGTATGGTCCCGTAATTCCTGATGGAGTCGTAGTGACGCCGTTGGGACATACGGCGTTTCTTGGCCATCTTAAGCCTGGCGGAGCCTATCCCCTCTCCAGGCCTGAATACAGCAGATTTCTTCCAGACAAGGTTAGAAAGTGACAGAGAAAAAGTGAGAAAGAGATATAGAGGAAGAATCGACCCCAGTACTGGACTGGTTCTTTTTTATCGACCTCGAATGGATGGAAGGCAAAGTTGACTTCGGCGGGATTTGAACGTAGAGAGCAGAGAGCCGAGAGCCGAAACGAATACCACAAAACATTCTATCCGACGTTTTAACGACTCTGCCAATTCGCCGTCTACTAACATAGTATTATAGTTGAGCCCAAATCCTCGACGATTTGTAAAGTAACGCACCATTAAAAAGAATAACGTAGACAAAAGAATGTTGTCCGACGGTGGGGTTCGGTGGTGACTTGTTTGTCTTTTAAGTCGTGTGTCTTCATTTGAGGGCTTTGTGTTCATTTAAGTTGTTTGATGTTGGTGTATATATGTCTTCTGAGACCTGTGGGTGTCTGTTGAAACGACATACTGTGTTCTGATAGTGGTTTATTTCATGTGTATGACGTGTTTTCATTGGCTCTTGTACTTATAGGCTTTCTTTCTGGGTGTTCGTTTACAAGGTTTAGTGTTACTGTTGGTGTCTGTGTGTCTTTTGAAAATTATGTGCGTGGGCGTGTCTCGTGAGAAGGTTAATGTGCGAATTTATTGAGAAAAAACAAGAGATATTTTTCATTTGCTTTCGCGGGTATTGAAAACCATTTTAAGGGTAAGAAATAATCCACTTTATTCAATGACAATATATTCATTGATAAGCAAATGTATATATGTTATATATATATAATGTAAATATATGTATATATGTTATATATATATATATATTACGTATAAATATTTCGTATCTCCAAAGAAATACAGTTTTAGGAAGCCGTAGCTATGCAAACACCGGAGGGCTAACGCCCTCTGGTGATGTCAGGCAGAAGCAAAGGGGACAACCGTCTATGCATTTCAGGCTTACCTGGCCTTCGTCAGGACGGTCCCTCCCACCGCTTGCGACTGCTGGACTAGAAGACAGCTGAAAATATATAATTTTCTCGTCTCTGTAAATGAGGTGATTAATCTCATTTGCATATTGAGCCAACTTATGCAAATGAGATTAATCACCTATGCAAATGAGATTAATCACCTCATTTACAGAGACGAGAAAAGTATATATTCTCAGCTGTCTTCTAGTCCAGCAATCGCAAGCGGTGGGAGGGACCGTCCTGACGAAGGCCAGTTAAGCCCGAAATGCATAGACGGTTGCCCCCCTTGTTTCTGCTGGACATCACCAGAGGGCGTTAGCCCCCCCCCCCCTCCCCGGTGTTTGCATAGCTACGGCTTCCTAAAACTGTATTCTTTGGAGATACGAAATATTTATACATATTGTATAAAGCTATTCTTGAAGCGAAATCCTATTTCTTTTTATATATATGTATAATGTGGCATTGGTAAAATATAACGTCCGGGAAAGTGAAACTAATTTTTATGACAAGTGAATGTGTTTTTTTTTTTTTTTTTACACTGAAAATTACGATACAGTTTGTTTATTTACAACAGGTCTCTATAGTGATATGGTGTTAATTAGTATTGCGTGTGTGATTATTTTCTCTTATATATATATGTGTGGGTGTGTATATGTGTGTATATATATGTGTGTCTGTATGTATATATATATATGTGTGTTTGTATATATATATGTGTTTGTGTCATCATCATCGTTTAGATGTTTTTGTAATATCTTGCCAAAGTTGGCACCAACTTTCTGTCCCCCAAAGAAATTAAGGCCGGGTCATAAGAAGGACAGAGAATGATAAAGGATTTGGGTCAGAGATATTGAGGAAATTCAAGGTGGCATTTACCTCCATGATGTTGTTGTGCACCAACGGAACTTTGCGATCCTGAAGACCCTAATGTGCACACACAACTCATAGAGAACACTTGGAGCCGTGCGAAGAAAAAGCTCCGTCGACAACATGGGACAAGCGACGATTTATTCCCCTCGTATTTAGCTGAATTTCTTTGGCGGCAGAGAGTTGGTGCCAACAAATTTGGCGAGATGATCAACTGTATTTCAGCTATTTATACGGTCTAATAAGGATGTTGATAAGGTAAGTATAGGATGTTGATAAGGTAAGTATAATTTCCCGTACACACAATACACAAAAAAAGAAAAAGAAAAAATAATCACACACGCAATACTAAAAAACAAACACATTCACTTGTCATAAAAATTAGTTTCACTTTCCCGGACGTTATATTTTACCAATGCCGTATAATGTTATATGATGGCTGCAACACGATTTCGAATAATGCTGTCGCCTGACACCTAAGCATGAGCAGCACAGACGTGGCTTTTTAGTTCTGCTAGTTGACTCACACCCTTGCACTGACGTTGCAACAATGGAGGCCTCTCGCAGTAGGTGTTAGAGTCCTGTTTTGGTACACTTTCAAATGACGTTTCAGTCCACCAACTGAGGCACACTCTTTTCCACTCTCTCCACAAACAGAAATGATATACAATGCACAGTTGACAGTGTTCCCGTGTATGTGGCTTCTCCGATGATTTCCAAGGCCTACTTAGACATAACCGGCCACATTCTTTACAGGTTAAATCAACCTCCATCCAAGATACTTATACAAACCAGACTCAAGGGCCTTACGAGAACACCGCTGTTCATGATCAACACGGTTTCTTTCAAATTATCCTTCCCATCATGCACTGTGTGTGTGTACACACACATGTATAGATGGTTGTATGTACGTATGTATATATGGATGATTTTACTTATATATAGTTGTCTGTACGTAAGTATGTATGTGTGTGTATGTACTTCTGTGTGTGTGCATGTACATATGTATTTACACGTATCTGTATATATGCTTGCCATACAAACGAATGTTTATTTTCAATTCATTGAGAATTTTTACGTACGGCATTCAATACATCAACACCTACCTGTTTATATTATAGCTTGTTTATACGAACTGTGTTTATATTTAGGCTTACAAATTACTACTACTACTACTACTACTACTACTACTACTACTACTACTACTACTACTACAGTATTTGTAATTCTAAGCGAGGAGATACCAGATCAAAGTGAGATTAAGGATTTCTAAACGAGACTTTACGACTTCTAAATGAGATTAACACAAAATATTTGACTACGATATTTTGAGAGACCAACAGAGAGGATAAAATAACATGGTAATATAGTTTGTAATGTCGACAATGTGAACTTCTCTGCTTAATTATAAGTTTTTACCAAATAATGAGAGGTAAAATAATGAACAACAATAGCAGCAGCAGCAGCAACAGGAACAACAGCAACAACAACAGCAGCAGCAACAGCAACAGGAACAACAGCAACAACAACATCAACAGGAACAACAGAAACAACAACAGCAGCAGCAACAACAACAAATCAGCAAGAGCAAAAACAACAGCAGCAGAAACAACAAATCAGCAACAGCATCAACAACAGTAGCAACAGCAGCAACAACAACAATACTAGCAGCAACAGTAGCAACAACAGCAGCAACAACAACAGCAATTGTAACAGCAGCAACAGCAGTAGCCAATAATCAACTGCACCCATTTCCTAATAAATTTCTGCCAAAGTTAGAAAGAATTCTGGAGCCAAGCCGGGGTGACCAGAATAACATGGGAGTGGGGGAAGAATAGAGGTCCGATGGTCGTCTTACTCTTTGCCCTTAGGGCATGAGGTAGATACCTTTTATGGACTTCACTGTCAGCGACGTTTTCGCCCCTTCTCACATCGTATATGTAGCGATGTGGATGAAGGTCACCGCATCTGTAGACGAACAGAAAAAAATGCTGAAATTTTGTGATTTATCGGTAAAGTATCTTTTCCAGGTTGTGGCATTTGAGACGTTCGGGTGGTAGTGGTGGGGACCGGGTTGCTAACAAAGAAATTTTTGTCATTGTTGACGGCTCGAATTACAGAAGTATCAGGGCATGCTTGTAAATGTACTTGGCTATTCCAGCACATTAGCCTATCATCTACGGCAATGCTGCAAATATTTTTAGAGGGAAACTCCAGCATTCCCTGCTGTAGAGTGCAATTAAATGAGCACGGCTCCTCGCGTTTTCCTTTCTTTCCTTCCTCCTTTCTTTCTTTCTTTCCTTTCTCTTCCTTCTGACTTTATTTTGTTAATTTGTTTCTTTTACAAACCTGAGTATTGCCACCCGTAACGCAGAGGAGCAGGAGATAACCAAATACTGGGATTTTACTGACTACTTCCTTTTTGTGCTAGTCGTTGAGACAGCCGATGTGTACCTCGCCTGAGGAAGGACACTGTGAAATGGTATGATTGATGCAGTGGGTGTCGCTGGCTGTTCTCCGCAGCAATGACTTCGCCATCTTGTCCACAAGGTGCAACTGATATATACCACCCAGCCAAAGACGTAAAGTTTGCTGCTCCCTCCTTTCCTCTCCCCCTTCTCCTCTTTCATTCTCTATTACTCTAATATGTGTTCCAGCTGAGAGGCTGAGACCATGCTGGGGCTCCGTTATTATTTCATTTTTCTCCTCCCACCCGAACTATTTTTCTTTTTGTTCTTTCTTCCTCTTTATTATTTTAATCCTTTTTAAAAAATACTTTCATTATTGTATACATCTGTTCAACAATAAATTTCCCATATAAATTATTAATGCTTGAGCGGCAGAAATGGAAGTATCAATATTTAGTTACGCCAACATATATTTAACGTTCAAAGACCGACGGAATCAATTATGCTGTCCTCAATTGGGGATCGATAAAATAACTAGGGCATGAGATAAATGTATTGCCGGTTGAGAGTCAATTCGATCGATTATACTTCTTCCCTGTAAATTGTGTCATTCAGTGCCAATGTAAGGAATCAATAGTACAGTATTTGTAATTCTAAGTGAGGGTATATAATTTCAAAGTGAGATCAAGGATTTCAAAGTGGGCCTGTGTGACTTCAAAGTGAGAATAGGACTTCATAGTGACCTCATGTCATTGAAACAAAATCTAAACTTTGAGAAAAATGCATAATGCGTTACTCATGTTGGAGATAAGACATCATAAACAACAACAACATCAGTAGAAGTAGCTGCGGCTGTTATTGTTGTTATCACACAGGGGGAACCTCTAGTTTAGAGGTTCCCTACATCTAGTGTAGGGGTTTTCTACCTGTCGTGTAGAGATTCTCAAAATCTGGGGTAGAGATTCTCTACGTCTGGTGTAGAAGTTCTTTACATCTGGTGTAGAGGTTCTTTTTATCTGGAGTAGAGATTCATTAGATCTGGTGTAGAGATCCCTCGCCCTTACTGGTAGTTATTTTGCCGATCTCGAGAGAGCGACAAGCAAAGTCTACTCTCGCAAGGCTAGAACATAGAACGTAAAAAGACATATTTAAACACTGATAGACTTCCGACTAGACATATGTTCTAGACTTGTCTCAAATAATAATTGTTTTTAATTTAGGTACAAGGGCAGCAATTTTATTGAAAGGGAAAAGTCGATTGAATAGACCCCAGTACTTGACTGTTACTATATTCTATCAACCCTGATAGATGAACAACAAAGTTGACTTCAATGGAATTTGAACTCAAAATTTAAAGAACCAAACTGCCGATTGATTTTGCCCGTAAAATTTGGAAGGTTACAACTCTTAAAGGTAAGGAGCAAGAACTAGTGAAGGGGGCTAGATGGTATTCAAAACTTCGCCTGAGAATTATTGCGAATTAGAGTGTCCACCCAGGAAACTGGTTAGGGTTACACACACACACACACACACACACACACACACACACACACACACACACACACATATATATATATATATATATATATATATATATATAATGTAGGAGGAGAGTTTTATTGTAGTACAATAAAACAATGCAGATATCGGATAAGTAGCACTCAACAGTTTGTGGGACTGGAGTATAAATAATATAAGATCAAAAGATGGTTAAAAGAGTTCCATGTATTTTATTATGTGCATTTCAAAAACAAATATCATCATGAGATGACATTTGTGTTTTCGTCAGATAAAATAGGGAGACATGATATGAAGGTTAAAAAACACTTGTGAATAGTGCAGTTGATTCAAAACTGCACTATTCACAAGTGTTTTTTAACCTTCATATCATGTCTCCCTATTTTATCTGACGAAAACGCAAATGTCATCTCATGATGATATTTGTTTTTGAAATGCGCATAATGAAATACATGGAACTCTTTTAACCATCTTTTGATCGTATATTATATATATATATATATATATATATATATATATATATAATTTTTTAGATAATAATTGTTTAGATAGTAATTTGGTTTATAAATGCACCGTAAAAACTGATAAAAAAACATACAATTACATTGGATCAACCTCGTCCACATTCAAGGCTCGTTTTGCGAACCATAAATGCTCATTCTCGAACTCTAAGAGGAAATCATCCACGTCTTTATCACAGCTCATATGGTCTTTAAAAGAGAAGAATTTAAAATACTCCATTCTTTGGACAAAACTTCGGAACTGTGAAATTTACCGCAACTCTAGTATATCAAATATACGCTCTGTACAATGGAGACCATGTTGATTATTAATAATTATGAGACCCTAATTAACAAAAAAAATGAATTATTCTCTAGTTGCCTTCATAAAGCTACGTCCACCTTTTTAACCTCACATAAAACGAGAAAGAAAGAAACAATTACACCAAACCAATAACAACTCGGTTACCAGGAATATATAATCAACAGTAAAAAACATTAATGGCCTTTAATATTGCTTTATTTTATAACTATCTATAGAAGAAACAACGCTAGAATGAATGACAATATTTCAATTAACATGCCTAAACATTGATACACACAACATTATTTGTTAACTTTAATCAATACCATCATTTCTTTATTTCCTTATTTCTCTATCTATCTTCCTATCTATGATTATAATTTAGTACAATACCTAATCCTTACATATTTACGGAATTTATTTAACTGTGAATTTTTAATACATTTGTGATCTCTTTTAAATTTTAGTTTAATACCCAATCCATAAATTTTTATGAAACTTATCTATAACTCTAAATTTTTAATGAGTTTCTGATCTATTATTTATAGTATAATATAGCATATATTTCTTTTAAATATATTTACTGCACTATAAAATCTAAAATTTGAGACGGATTCAAACTTATATATAAATGTGAATTTTTTGCTTTCGATCTCTTATTTATTTCTAATATAATGTATTATAATATGTATGTAGTTATATATTATATTTTATATATTTTTAAATATTCTTAAATATACCTACCACATTTCTATATATATGATTCAAATATATAGAAAATATCCAAACTAAAAATTATTATAAACATTATTTTGAACTCTGTATTATCCATGCACTCATTGTTGTTTTTCCTATATATATATATATATATGTATTTAAATGTGATACGTTGATAAAATTATAACTGTTATCATTCACCTAAAGTATACTACACTAATAATACCTAATATATATATATATATATATATATATATATATATATATATATATATATATATATACATCCCTGTATCTAATAATATGTTGAAGAATAATTTACACCCAGTTATACATAGGTATATATTTATCCTTAACATCCTTCAATATATTATCTTATTTTATTTTTATCTTCGTCGTTATTATTTACCTTAAACATACTGGCTCATTAATATATACCTATATACATAATAGTTATTTAAATATTTATAACAATAAGTACTTCAAAAGCTTTACATACCTAATATGTTGGTAATTTGTTAAAGTTTGAATTTAGGTAAATAATCAACAGTATAATATTTCATTCTTTATGTGCCAGCTAAATCCTTTAATTGTTACTCTCACAATTCAGAAGTTTAGAAATGATAACACACTTATCGAATTTATATAAATAATATATAAATAACCAGCAAATAATCCTGAAATCTGGAGTCTTCACCCTAATATTATAAATTAAATATTTTCAAATTTAACCGTTTAACTTTCGACCCCCCCCCCCCACACTTTATTTTCCCCTCTTTATAAATCCCTTTCCAGTGGCTATCACTGGCTGTTATGATTCATGAGATGTTTTCCTAGATATATCGTAGTATCATACATTTTAAAATCTCTAGAACAGTTACATTAAGCAACAATTTTCTTACTCATACTTTCTCTAATGAATTTATTACGTTTTCGCATTTTCTCATAAATAGGATATAAGTAAAATTTTCTCTCGGGTTAATCACTACCTTGATTAAATCTTAATCATTTAACATCTCAGGGTATGTCATGTATCATTATATTTTGTCTGATGAGGACGTACTGTTGTACATCCGAAATATGTATAATAAAATGTAATTTATCAAAAGAACATCTATTTTATTAATACTTATATTTTAATATTAATAACTCCAGAAAATTATTTTAGCGTTGAGTGCTTCCAATCTACTGTAAAACTCATTCTTTGACATAATCATTGAATATTGTTTAAGACTTTAATATATATATATATATATATATATAACGAAGGAAATGTGGTAAGGAACCAGATGGACCATAACGCACCAGAGTACACACTACTTAGGGTAGTAGAGTGGGTAATAGGAACGAGTAGGACCCCGACGGCTGAGCTCAAGCCGTTTCGACTAGTCCAGAATTAGCCATCGAAACGGCTTGAGCTCAGCCGTCGAGGTCCTACTCTTTCCTATATATATATATATATATATATATATATATATATATATATATATATATCTAAGGAGGGTAAAATTCCCGAGATCCATGGACGAGTTCTCTCCAGCGGTCTCTGTCCCTCATTATCGCTGCAATGTCCTGCGTCTCCAACAGACCAGTGTCTGTCCTTAGGGCATCAACATACGTTAACCTTGGTCTTCCTCTTCTAGTGTGTCCATGTAGAAGAGATATATATATATATATATATATATATATATATATATATATATATATATATATATATATATATATATATATATATATATATGCAAAAGTTCTATTTAAAGTTGTTGGGATACAACAAGTAAATATTTTTATAACTGATATAAAGCACTCGACAAGTTTTTGGAGTAGATATACGATATTAATAAATGAAAACTATATTTATAAAACCATATTTATTTCATTATACATATTTCTGGGATAACACATTAAATTATGGTATGCCTTCATCAGACAAAATACAATATATAACAGTTTTACAAATAGCTTTGACGTACCCTTTTAAAATACAACCATTGGAGGCTGTCTGGATAGTGATTTGTTTACATTGTTTTAATAAGTCATAATTTAATGTGTTATCTCTGAAATATGTATAATGAAATAAATATGGTTTTATAAATATAGTTTCCATTTATTAATATCGTATATATATATATATATATATATATATATATATATATATATATATATATATATATATATATATATATATATATATATATATATATATATATAAGAGTTATTGTTTAATTCCAGTTTAATTTTGTAATAACTATGACGACTACATTGATCAATCTACCTCTCTTTTTAAAGACAGCAGGGTGGGATTTTTGGAAAATTTGGCTTTTGTTTTTAGCAGTTTGATCGACCACACAAAAGGCTCTCTCGTTGGCTAGAAGACATAATGAAATGATAGGAAGTTTATGATTAACATCATTAACTATTACAATCGAGTGAACCACTACATAGTCACTGACCTGCTAAATATAGCAGCTGGGTTTCCTCAAATTCGAGCCTACAATCTTTTGAAAACCGACAGGACATATTGAACAAGTAGTGTGACACACACACACACACACACACACACACACACACACACACACACACACACACACACACACACACACACACACACACACACACACACACACACACACACACACACACACACACACACACACACAACCGGATGGTCGAGACTGCAACGTCTTTGATCAAAAGTCTGCTCAGTAAGGACTGACCTAGAACAAAACCACTACCACCGTCATCACCGACGACGACCCTACCACCACAACACCAATGCCGCTACCAACGCTACTGTTGCCTCCACCGTCATCACATTTCACAAAAATATAGTGTCAGTCACCAAAACAAACTACCACATCGGCAACAATAACGACAACCATCGCCGCCACCATCGCATGCACTACTTAAAATCTGGTCATCAAACAGTCAGCTTTTACACGGCACAGATTTTAGTGGAAAGGTTTTTAGTACTAGTAAGGAAGCTAACTTTTATTGCCAGCCAAAAACACTATGACTCATTCAACAAAGAGTATACGGCAAAGTAAATGTTATTTATCTTTAACCAGCAGCAGGAACAGGGATGAAGAAAAGGAGTAGATAGGGGTGGAAGTTCTAATAAGTTTTGTTTATACATTTATACATTTAGAATGGACCTCAGTCGGTTTCGTCGATCAGAGTTCCAATTGTTCGATCAACGGAACAGCCTGCTCATGAAATAACCGTGTAAGTGGCCAAGCATTCCACAGATACGTGTACCCTTAACATACATCTCAGGGAGGTTCTGCATGACACAATGTGTAACAACATATTTCTCTTTTCTATTTATATCTTTATTACATCATTCTTATCAGACCAATATACAACGTAGATATGCTTCGTTGATGAGATCTAATAAAATCGAAACATATCTGTTGCTTCCACCGTGTTGACAAAGACCTCACTCACTGCATTTTTTGGAAGAGCTTAAATCAGCCGAGACTGCGAAACCATTTTGCTGGTTTGAGAGCTGATGAAGGTGAAGATATATGTGTGTGTAAACTTGTCTTGGACATCACCTTTCTTTGTTTTCCTTTTCCAGTCACTTCTATGCATCAACACACTTCTCCTTATCCACCTCCTCTTTCAATCTTTTCTATATTTCATCTGTCTGTCACCCATCATGTGGATTGTCTCTTTGTTGACAACTGGCTGCTGGTCTTTATCCTCTAAGGCATTTTTGCCCATCGCTGTCTTTGACAGCATTTAGCTGTTTTAACGGCTGTTCTAGCGCGACGAGTTGATCTGTTTTAACGGCTGTTCTAGCGCGACGAGTTGATATATATTATATATATATATATATATATATATATATATATATATATATATATATATATATATATATATATAAACTCATCGCTAGAACAGCCGTTAAAACAGCTAAATGATATATATATATATATATATATATATATATCACTTGTCTCACTCGCTTTACGCGTTTCACTTGTCCCAATAGCTTATTTTAGTTATTGCTCGCACCAACCTGAGGTATCTGATTCTTAATGCGATGAAATACCAATGATGGTTGGCAAATCACTGATGAGGGACTAATTTTATAATATGTAATCCATGTGCAACCATGCAGTATTCTTCTTCCCTTGTTTTTCATATATATATATATATATATATAGTGACGAAACATAAGTCAATTGCATGAACTCATAATCCTTTATTTACTGTTATATATATTTCGATGATAGCCATTGAATGGCTATGACCTCATCAGGCAGTTAGTCAGTTCTTAGATATGCCAGCTCTGTGTTTATAGTGTTGATGGTATCAGAGCCTTGGGACATATGAGCTTGTTAGGAATAAATTAATGTTGTCAGCAGGAATAGTTTTGATTCTCATTGGTCAGTTTGTAGATGGTAGTAGGGTTGGTATATATATAATCTGAGTTTTTCGAATATTAATAATAACATTCGATTCATTTGCAATTATGCAAACAAGCCTCATTTTTAAACCCATGTCAGTAGAATGAACCCTTCATTCTTGCTCACAGAGCTGCAGACACTAATGTTTCTGGGTATCACCCTTCATCAGTACAGCTCACTGTTCACCTGCCAACTGTCAGAGCTAGTGAAAATATATGCTATTTTCTAAAATATACAGTGACCGATCGGCCTGATTTGCATATTAGCAGACTGGTTGATCAGTCAGATCTGCATATTAGCAGATCCATTGATCAGCCAGATTTGCATATCAGCAGTCTGCTGATATGCAAATACATAAGTGAAAACAAAACAGTGCAATCAAATTTTTGCGGGAAAATATCTTACCTTCTCCAAAAAAAAAATGTATTTTGAGAAATCCAGAGACTTTCAATAATGACCAGAAGTCGACCCTAAGTATTACTAATAGCTCTAGGAATGCCATGAACGACACCACATCTTTTAAACTTTGATTTTGAAAGTAGGTTTATAATTATCAATTTTCATTATACTTAAGTAGCTGTCTCGGTGGAGTAATCATAGGCGGTGGTGACTCTGGTCTGAAGTTCGATCCTGGTCGGGAGTAGGGTTCCCAGTAAACCATTTCAGTTTTTTTCTATTGGTTGTAAAATGAAAAAGGTTTCGTGTACCTCTTGACCAGGATTGAACCCAAGGTCAGGATCTCCACCGTCTCTAACACCTACCGCTAGGCTAAAGAGACAACTACGAAAATCTTATAAAAATTCATACTTATAAACCTATTTTCAAAACAAAGTGTTGGGGTATTATTCATATCTTTCTTAATGTTATTGCTCCTACTTAAAGTCGACTTCTAAATCATTTGGGTGTTCTATAAACTACATCCTCGTTTTGTTTCTCATCTATCTAGGCTACATTTTAACCTGTAATCCATGTTTCATTTCTGTTCCACCTCATTTCTCCCCCTCTCTCTCTGTGATATTTGAATCTGTTATGATTTGGGCTTACCTTATTCCTACATATATGTTTTTGCATGTCATTTAGATTCAAACTTACAATGATTGGCATTATATATATATATATATATATATATATATATATATATATATATATATATATATATATATATATAAAGTGTGGCGGACTAGGTCTAAAAATATTGGTTGCCAGGAGATAAAGGGGGTCCACCTACATATAGAATGCTATCATTTAATTTTTATAAAGAATAAATAACATTTTCAAAA
>OZ024745.1:44051778-44061778 GCA_964016885.1 Eledone cirrhosa | reverse complement strand
TATCTATCTATCTATATATCTATCTATCTATCAGAAATATATCTATCTATCTATCTATATATCTAAAATAAGTTTCAACTTGTACAGAAATAAACAGGACACAGAATGTCCAACCGCAACACTACACCTTATGCGGTTAACCATCGTATACTGGAGAGTGCAGTATGATTCACAATCATGCAGCTGGAATGTTTTTAGGATTGGCAGTAACGTTAGAGGGTCGGACGCCATGCTTTCAAGCATAGTTACGTCCCTTTACGATCTGAGTTCAAATGCCGCCGAGGTTGACTTTGCCTTTCATCCTTACGGGGTCGATAAAATAAAGTACCAGTAATGCACTGGGTAATTGCTGGCCTTGTGCCTAAAGTAGAAACAATTAATATATCTTTTCAATCACTGGCCGTTTTTATGGCTTTCTCAGAGGCGGGACATACCCATTACCATTTACAGAGACTCCGTTACTGATAGGAGGAAGTCGTCCTCAGACTGGAGTCTTGTATTAAATATTTGCCACAGTGTGAACTCCCTTAAAAGCACCCAAGTGTATAGTTATGATGTTAAACAGGGTGATGAATTAAGTCTACCAATTTAAGAACAGGAACGATTAATCCTACGAGCTTCTACACTGTTTCTGTCTACCAAATTACACTCGTAAAGCTTTGGTTTATCAGAGACTAGCATTAAAGCCCGGCGTTGCTCGGGGTCAGTACGTTACCAAAGTTAGGTTGTACCACCCATTTTATGGCAGCACTTTTTTGTCTGCCAGGCACTGGGTGAATGAATTGCAGACCTGGACTGCCGAAGCAGGAGCTCCGCCAGCAGTGACAATTGTAGTTTCGCCTATGGATATTATCTCTGTGCAAAGAAGTGTTGAAATTTATTGTTTCACAGTACTTGCGCAACACGCGCGTAGACGATGCCAGCCGAACAACAGAGCTGCGATGGAGTTGTTCTGCATGGTTGTCTAATGTGTGTTTTCTAAATTTAAGACAGTAGGGAGAAGTGTGATATGGGGGAGAGTTAGCTGCTGTTTCTAGCAGGTTTAGTGACCTCATAGAGAATATGTGTTTTCTAAATTTAAGACAGTAGGGAAGGGTGTGATATGGGGGAGAGCTAGCTGCTGTTTCTAGCAGGTTTAGTGACCTCATAGAGGATATTATTGTGTATAGTAAATAAACTGATACTTCTTTCTTCCACGTTCGTTGAGAGATGTTTTAAAAAAGATTTATCGCTATTTTTTTTTGTTGTTGAATAAATTTATCTGTTGCTTTTGAATAATTGTTGTTTCGTATGAAATGTAATAAGTTCTCTTCGTTGTCATTGAAGTAAATAAATGTTTGACCGTTCCACATTAAAAAACAAACGTTCTCTCTCTCTCTCTCTCTCTCTCTCTCTCTCTCTCTCTCTCTCTCTCTCTCTCTCTCTCTCTTCTATCTCTCTCTCCTTCATTTCTTTCTCTCTTCTTTCTTCGACGTTCCTAAAGGAAGTTTGTAAGTTTAAGCCTATATAAGAGAAAGTTGCAGCATGTATGTAGTTTTATCGAATTTTAAGGGGAGTAGAGAGAGGAGTAAAGCGTCATGTATTTAGTTTTATCGATTGTTTCCGTAATTGTGGGTGAATTTGAAATAAATAAATAGTCGTTGACCTAAGTTAGACCATTTACAACATTCTTACATACTTTGAGTTGAATCGGTTTGAAATTGTGAAAATGTATACACATGGAACATGCAAACACACACACACACACACACACACACACACACACACACACAACAACAACAACAACAACAACAATCTACCTTTTATAGATAATGATGATTATAGTAGACGACAGCTGCTCGAAGTACCATGCAGGGTTTATCGAACTCGAATCCACGAAGTTATGAAACGGATCTCGTAACCAGATTTCCACACCTACACCTTATTTGGAGGTTAAACAATAACAACAACAACAACTATGTGTTACACAACTACTATCATCAGCTCAGGCCATGTTGAAGTTAATAACATCAACATATAAGCCAGTCCTACTGATTTCTAGCTTTTCCTGCTGTTTTCTTTCAATTTATTTCCTCATTATGTACCTTTTGATATGACATTCCGAGTTTATTCGGAAGTTTGTAACCTACCGAATAGAAAGACAATAAAAAAAGGAAAGGCGTATATTTTAAAAAATATATAGAAAGTTATTTTATTGGTTTACATGTAACTAATAACAAAAAAGTTAAGTTGACCTGACACTCAGAATATAAATTATATGGGATCAGGTTTTACTCATGAAATAATCACTAGCACATTGCGGTGACTAATATTCTTTGTGAAAATGATTACAAATAAAGTTCGAACGTTGTCTCACATTGTATAGATAATGTTGGGGGTGCAGTTCTGATTTATTTATACAACGAGGAGTTTCAACGACTCAGTGAATCAATCGAATACTACTGAAGTCTTCATCGCCATACAACATATTTAGGTCAAGTTAGTTTGGTGGAGCCCTTCCTTCGAGCTACCTACCTACCAACGTACTCACGCAGAAAAAATGTTATGTTTTACATACAGCTTGCATTGCGGATCACTCACTTCATCCAGCTGTCGATTGGAAATCACAATGATTTCTGATGTTACTCCCCACCCTCTTATCTCGAGGGGGAGGGAGGTTACTGAGCAGCACTGGTGCTACCAGAGAATGTCTGAATCTTTTGTCTTACACTGTAGCACGCTTTTCCCTTCCGTTATTTATTCAACCACGACACCAATCAGATAAAGCTGCTACTTCCAGCTATCCGGCAACTATCTATGCTACGGGTTTGACCCATCTTTCATCTATTTCTTCCATGTCTCTGCCATATCCATGACAAAATATTTTCTGCTTCTCTCTCCTCTAGTTTTTGTAGATCATTGCTCTGCTATCCTACGCCAGCTAAATAGGATATTGAACAAGCCGAATATATCCAACCTCTATTGAATACATCCTCATACTTCAAACTATTACCGAGGTCATTTCATATTTTAGGCCCTTTCTTTAATGTGCACACTCTATACTGCCTTCCAAGAGTGCCATCAATTCAACAATTAGAAGGTTTTAAAGTCGTCAGATCATACTATAAAACCAAAGCGTTGCTTTAATGTTGAAACATTGATGTGGAACACGATCGCTTCCTTCAAACAAACCTGCACCTCACAGTCGTTAGTACCATTCAGAAATTAGAGTCATGGCTTTCCATTGTTTATTCTTCTAGGTTGTACTTTCTCGAGCTTTTTGTGGAAAATAAGAGGGTGTAATTTGGTATTGATTCTCATTACATTGACATTGTTGTATCGTTGTTTTAGTTCATTAGTAAGGACACTCAATATTTGTTTATGCCACCAGGCATACTCAGCAAAGGATGACATATATGCTACCAGAACATACTCCTGTGATGCATAACCTCCGCACTGATTGCAATCATCTGTGCCACTATGCTTCCCAGACATATTGGCCTTCTAATCCCACTACTTTAGTTGTATGCCCCGCCTCTTTACCACCACCACCACCACCATCATTCTCCTCATCATCATCCTCCATATAACACATTTCTATGCTTACAATATCTTGTCTACCACTGTTATTTTGACGGAATAGTTGTTTGTTCCGTATCCGTTTTAATCCAGCTGATGTGTTTTGTCTCCACCACCGAAATATTTTCCACGCCCCATTTCATTTTTGTCAACATTATTGGCCGGGCAACACAAACAATGGTATCAATCGAAGCACGTAGCATCATATGACAGCGGGTATTTGCTATTCTGATTTCCTCCACAAGTGTTGTGAAACACAGCTGGAGCTTTTGGAGTGGCACAATACAACCCGGTTATCATACAATCTGCTCCCTCCACGGTATTTCATGTACTTTCCGTGATCATATAAAAGGGCAGAGAACGTTCATAACACCACACTTGCTTATACATTTGCTTGACAAACCGCAATTCAAGTTAAAGTATATATATATATATATATATATATATATATATATATATATATATATATATATATATATATATATATATATATATATATATATATATATGTAAACGGAATAGAAAATGCTGACAAATTGTTCACAGTTGAAAAATAGTTTAATTAGGAATAAAAGAATATTAGTAATTGTATGGGTTAGTATTCAGTTGTGGTTTTAAGTTTTTAAGTTTTTACCGGTTGCGCATTTCTAAATGCTTTTCAAAAATAATTTTGAGATAGAGCGTCCGTGTTGTTTGCTCAGATCAGAGCAAACAACACGGACGCTCTATCTCAAAATTATTTTTGAAAAGCATTTAGAAATGCGCAACCGGTAAAAACTTAAAAACTTAAAACCACAACTGAATACTAACCCATACAATTACTAATATTCTTTTATTCCTAATTAAACTATTTTTCAACTGTGAACAATTTGTCAGCATTTTCTATTCCGTTTACCAATATATAATAACTTGTGTGTTACACCTCCATTCTTTTAACTATATATATATATATATATATATATATATATATATATATATATATATATATATATATATATATATATATATAAACAGGGCGGTGGAAGCATTTCTGATTTTTTTTGTGGTGGTGAGATTTGGACAATTTAGCTGTAGTGATTAGTTTAACTCTTTACACTCTAAAATGTTCAGAAAACTTCGATATGCAATAGACATAACATGTACATAAATTGTAGCGCATAGCCAAATAGATGTGTGTTTTGGTAGTTTGGGGAGAAAATATAATTATTAAAGGGGGGGTATGCCCTCCTCTCCAGTTCCACCGCCACTGTATATATATATATATATATATAATTTAAAAAAAATTATGCTCTGTGCCCTTTCATTCTTACGTCAATCAATAATTCAGGTACCCTCAGGTCTTGAATAATCGTCCCCACCACCCACTTATTAATTTATCAGATATTTGTCACCCCTCCCCTGTTTCTATTCCAACCCCACCCCGCCACTCGCTTATTAAATTTTGCTAATCAATCCCCGGCGAAATTTTATTGTAATTGATTTATATTGTTACAGCAGCTGGAGAATCTAATACTAAACAACATATATTACAGATTTCCCAAACCCCTCCACCTATTAATGCCACCCCTTCTATTATTTGGGACCAGAGAGTGCCACCAAACTCTCTTCCTCTCTATGTCTATCACACAAAACTCTCTTTTAATCCCCCTTTCTGTATCTACTAAAACCAAACTCTACCCCTCTCTATATCTACCACGACACCACCTCTCTTATCCCACTCTCTATATCTAAGACTAATACACTCTTTCACTCTCTATAAATATTTACAATTATCTCTCCCAAACCCCTCTCTATATCAATCACCACCAAACTATCCCCCTCTCTATATCTACCATACAACACCCTCTCCCATTCTCTCTCACTCTATCCATCACTACCAAACCCTTCCCCTCTCTATATTTATCAATACCTATCTCTTTCAATGCTCTCATTCTATTCATAACTACCAAACTCCCCCTCTCTACATCAACCATACAACATAATCTCCTAATCTCATTCTCTATATCAATTAACCCCAAACTCTCCCCTCTCGTGACCCTTTATATATCCTGTTAAAGTACACACACACACACAGACACAGACACACACACACACACACACACACACACACACACACACACACACACACACACACACACACACACACATATATATATATATATGTATCATTGTAAGTTTGAATCTAACTGACATGAAAAACCATATATATAGGAATAAGGTAAGCCCAAATCATAGTAGATTCAAATATCACAGAGGGAGAGAGGGGGGGGGATGAGGTGGAACATGAATAAACATGGATTACATCATTAAATCATCGGAATATATATATATATACAAGTGGAAGCTTAGTAAAATCGAAGCTTTTGGCTGTGGCCAAGCAAACGGCCTACAATTAGGAATGAGCAGTAAAGCACTCAATAAGGTAGCCCTTAGAGTAATAACTTACGTTGAGATAGCTTGACAAATTGAACATTGCGGCAGGCAGACCTAGCCACACAATACCAAAAAACAACGAAAAAACTAATCATCTATATATATAAAACTGTTGTTGTCTGTCTGTGTGTCCTCATTTTTGCAAAGTCTATACAAATCCACATTTCTACTCCGATTGACTTCAAACTTGCATTTATATATTCCTTGCGGTCTAAAGATACTAACTGCCGCTTTTATTTTTCAATGTTCTGTTGTTAAAGGGGTGTTAGGCGCCGGTTGTCGATCTCCGTCGAGCCCTTATAATATCTGTCTGTATGTCTGGCTGTCTGCATAACGACATTCTGACGAACACGTCATTGCTGACATATTATCTTCGCTACATTCACGCACAAACACACACACACACACACATATATATATATACATATATACTTATATATACATAAATACATATACACACACATATATACGCATATACATATATATATATATATATATATATATATATATGTATATGCGTATATATATGTCCTGGGTATGACATTAAACTACATCCAGTGGCAAGGCTCCAGTTCGGGAGTTCAGGAGATGTGGGGAATGTGGAGTTACCCCTTAGTTGTCATGACTCCCAGGTCTGCCCTGGCCCGGGGTGGTAGTACCTGTTAGGGCTCCATTTATGGGTTAAATAACTACCTTATTCGAGTGGCGCCGGTAAGGTATTGTCAGCCATTGAAAAGAAATATGGAGAGTCGATCTAACAGCACTAGGGTTAGAGCCCCTAATTACACTGTCAAGGAGCAGCCTGGTCGTTATGACTCTGCTGGCTTAGAGCCACAGAGAGGGCCAGTGGATGATGGATCAGCTGTCTCTGAGACAAATATAAAGAATGCAGTTTTGTCCTGCAGAAGAGCCATCAAAATGGGCACTTTGAATGTGAGGACTATTCGAACGCTGGAGAAGAGAGAGGAGTTGGGACATCTGTTCGAGGAGAGTGGTATACAGATACTTGCGATCCAAGAACACAGGATTCTACACGATGAGCCCGTGAGGAGTGTGATGATCGGGAGGAAGAGCCAGCTCATCACTACATCGGCAGTGAAGAACACAACAAATGCTGCAGTAGGAGGAGTGGGTTTTGTGTTCAGTGCAAAAACCAATCTGTTGGTGAGGGAAATAATGCCTATCTCCCCGCGAGTGTTGAGAGTGACCTTCAATGGAAACCCAAGACTGACAGTCATCTCAGCCTATAGTCCAACCGAAGGGGACAGTGATGTGAATGCCGAGGAGTTCCATGAGGAGGTGTGTGGGGCTGTCAACACCACTCAGGCACACAATATCCTGCTTGTTTTGGGGGACTTCAATGCACATCTGAGTAAGGAGGGCAGTGAAGATCCTTGCTGGTACTTCCATAACAACACCAACCGAAATGGAAGACTACTGAGAGACACCCTGCTGGAGGCGAACTTGATGGCGACCAACCTAGGGTTTAGGAAGAATCTGGGGAAGATGTGGACCTACATCTCAGATATGCACCTGTCCAAGTCCCAGATTGATTTCATTCTGGTGAGGAAAAAGTGGCGGAATAGTGTTCTGAACACGGAACCATACAGCTATTTCAGTACACTGGGTAGTGACCACCGGCTTGTTGTGAGTGAGGTCCGTGAGCTTAAGAAAGAGCAAGGCTCAGCCCCGGAGAACAATCTATGACTGGGGAGCTTTCAAGGAAGATGATAAGCTACAGGAGAGGTTCACAGTGGAAGTGAGAAACAGGTTTAGTGCTCTGTGTGGAGAGTCAGAGGAGAGAGAGATTGGATGGACTGAGGAGAGTGTGACGAGGAGGTACGGGCACTTCACCAATGCAGTGGCGAAAGCAAGTGAAACCCTGGTGCCGAGGAAAAAGAACAAAGGGAAGCACGTCAGCTCTGCAAACCCAAAAGTGTGTGCAGCCAGAGAACACCTGAAAGCTGCCAGGGACCAATTCTATGCTGATCCTACGGAGGAGAGGATGGAGACTGTGGAGGTGATGAGGGAAGAGCTCTGTACCGCTTACACTGAGGTCAGAGAGGAGGCACTGATAGAGAAGATCAGAAGTGTGGAGAGAGCGGTTGACAGATCTGGATGTAAGGAGAGCTGGATGATCATCAACGAGATCACAGGGAGGAAGAAAAGGTGTTCGAGTCAGATCCAGGGAACGGGGCCCGAGGATAGGAAGAGGAAATGGCTAGACCATTTTAGGACCCTACTAGGAGAGCCACCCTCCACAGCCCAGAGCACTGGGGAGATCAGGCGGCTGTTTGAGGAACTGGATGTTGAGACAGAGCCCTTCACCAGAGAGGAGCTTCAGAGAGCCAAGAAGAAGATCAAGGAGGGCAAGGCTCATGGAGAGGATGGAGTGGCATCAGAGGTGATGAAGAGGTGTGATTTTGATGATATCATCCTGGGGTTCTGTAACGGGGCACTGGAGAAAGGAGTTGCCCCGAATCAGTGGAGGATCAGTAACATCGTCCCAGTGCTAAAGAAGGGAGATCTCTCTAACACCAACAACTACCGGGGGATCTCACTGACGTCACTTGTGGCAAAGACCCTCAACAGGATGATTCTTAACAGGATCCAGCCTGAGATGGAGAAGAAGCTCAGGGACAACCAGAACGGCTTCAGAGAGGGTAGATCAACCACCAGTCACATCCTGATGCTGAGGAGGATATTAGAGGGAGCTAGAGCAAAGTGCCTTCCTGCGGTCATGGTTTTCATTGACTTTAGGAAGGCCTTTGATTCTGTGGACCGTTACTGCCTGATGAAGATCTTACAGGCTTATGGAATCCCCAAGAGGATAGTGGACCTGATATCACTGCTCTACACCAACACCAAAGCCCAAGTCATTACACCTGATGGGATGACAGAGTTCTTTGAGATACTGGCTGGAGTGCTCCAGGGAGATACATTGGCTCCCTACCTTTTTATCATCGTAGTGGACTATTGTATGCGCCTTGCACTGGAGAAACACCAGGACTCTGGCTTTACTGTAGCACCGGCTCAGAGCAGGAGAGTTGGGGCGAAAAAGGTATCGGATGCTGAATTTGCCGACGACATAGTTTTGGTGACAAATACAGTGAAGGAGGCAGAGGATTTGATGCGGGAGGTTGAGACTGTGTCAATGAGTGTGGGGCTGAGCATGAATGAGACTAAAACAAAATATCTGGTAGAGAATGTTGAGAAGCCAGAGGGGATCACTAATGTAGGCGGGAAGCCGCTGGAATTGGTTGAGGACTTCCTGTATTTGGGAGCAAAGATTGGGAATATGGAGGATGATGTGGTTGAGAGGAAGAGCAAGGCCTGGGCGGCGTGTCACAGCTTGAGGTCGGTGTGGGAGTTGGACCTTCGTAGAGACCAGAAAATCCGCCTCTTCATTGCTGTAGTGGAGTCTGTGCTGCTGTGTGGGTCTGAGACTTGGACACTGACCAAGAGACTCACTCAGATGGTGGATGGGTGCTACACGAGAATGCTGAGGATGGCTCTGAACATTAATCAGTATACACTGAGGATGAAAAACTCAGAGCTGTATGGGAGCATCCCAAAAGTCAGCTCAAAAGTGACACAGAGAAGACTGAGGTTGGCTGGACATGCTCACCGACATCCAGAGTTGACATTGCACTCAGTGCTCCTTTGGGAGCCCCTACATGGACACACTAGAAGAGGAAGACCAAGGTTAACATATGTTGATGCCCTAAGGACAGACACTGGTCTGTTGGAGATGCAGGATATGGCAGCGATAATGAGGGACAGAACCCGCTGGAGAGAACTCGTCCATGGATCTCGGGAATTTTACCCGCCTTAGATAGATATATATATATACATGTATACAAACACATATATAGATATACACATATACACATATATAAATATACACATATAAATATATGTATATACACACACACACACATATGTATATATATACATACATACATACACACACACATATATACACACACACACACACACACACACACAC
>OZ024745.1:44039278-44044278 GCA_964016885.1 Eledone cirrhosa | reverse complement strand
CCATTGATATTTAGTGATATTCCTGCTCCTGCTAAAATGTTACAATGTACCACTTTATTACATAACCTACTTATAAGTATAGGCGGTGAATTGGCAGAGTCGTTAGGACCTTCGATAGAATGCTTTGTTGTATTCGTTTCTACTCTTTGAGTTCAAACCCTGCCAAGGTTAACTTTGCCCTCCATCCTTTCGAAGTCGATAAAAAGGTACCAGTCTAGTACTGGGGTTGCATCTTCCTTTTTATTTCTTTCTCATTTTCTGTCTATTGTTCACTCTTCTTCTCTGGAAGAAATCTGCTGGAGAGGAGATGGGCTCTGCCAGGATTAAAAATGCCCAAGAAACGCCACATGTCACGACGGCGTCCCTACGACTCTACCTAAAGAAGTTAAGGGTCCATACACATATATTTACAACTAGAAAGACTGGGACGTTTTGGGAGTTAGATCTGTTGGCTATATAGGCTCTTCACCAGGCTTTAGTGTTCAGGGGCGGCGGTGAATTCCAGAACATTCTAGGTGAGCACTCTAATTCACAATAAAATGGAGTTTCGGAATAAGTATGTCATCCTACATTCTTCTATATCTGAGAATGCATCATTGAAAAGTAGGGGATGGGGGCAGTGCCATCTAGTGTTCCCCTCCATCACTTAACGATGGGCCCACAGTGGCGACCCATGCTATTTAAAAAAAAAGTAAGAACGCATCGGATAATGCAGTCCTAGATAGATGGGCGATCGTAGCTCAAATAAAGAATTTATAACTCAAATACGAAGGCTGAGTTTATGGCTCAAATACCAAGGTTGAGTTCATAACTCAAATACCAACGCTTAGTTCATGGGTTAGATATGGTGGCTGAATTAAATATCAAGGCTGAGTTCGTCTAGTCCCCCACCCCACCCACCGTAGCTATGGGACACAATGTAGTACTTTTGATAGAATACAAACTCTCAACACCTCTGTTGTCTATCAGCTAAAATAACAACTCAGTCATTCAAAACTCCCCGGAAAGAGATAAAAGACAAAGTCGGTGTCTCTAGCACAATTGGAATCCAAAATGTAAAAACATAAAAAATAAGTTTTGCGAAACACTTTGTCCATTTTAGATGGGAAGTTACATTATGCTGATGAGCAAGAGGTAACCTTTTTCGATTCTTAGTTGAAACCAATTCATTTTGCATTGTATCACTGATACTCTTGTCTTGAGAAATGTATCAGCATCACATTTTAGCACATCCATCTGTTAAAATATCGAACTTGTGTACCAACATTCAAGTATTGGAACTAACACAGCAGATTACAGGGAAGCCACGGGGGTACCGATTTGAAGTGCAGATATTTATCTTGGCTTAGTTTAATCACCGTACGCTGTTAATATCACTTAGAAATGAATCATATAAACTTGTGTTTTCTATTAAAGCTGATATTTTGAACTTACGTAAAAACAATATAAGTAGTGTTTTGTATAAATTTCTATTAACTTAAAGTGAAATAATGTCTTAAATTTAACTATAGAACTAACAGAAACATTGCGTGTAACATCTAGATGTCTTCACACAAAGGAAGATACTGCAAAATATATTAACAAAATGTAAGCTATGTTATATTCTCCCTCTGCGCCGATCAACAATTTAAGTTCAAGAAACTACAAGAGTTTATTGTCTCACTTAAAAACATTACTTCTAAATCTTGGTTAAAGTGAAGGGTGGATAGGGTGTTGGCTGTTTGCAAGCGGCATTGGGTGCTCTCCCGTGAAATAGATAGCTTCCAGGAAAAAAATATCCTTAAGAATAATGTTTTCCTTAAACCGCTGCTTCAACCACTTGATTTAGAGCATATGAGGGAGCAAAAAATTAAATCATGAGATGTTCATATTTTACCCAAGGGCATTAAGCATATAAGGGACATAAAATTAGGTCGTATACTTGTCTAACCGGAAGCATGGTTTTACTCTACTTCACTTACAATTGCAATTATATATATATATATATATATATATATATATATATATATATATATATTTATTTATTTATTTATTTATTTTTACAGATAACTACAGAATCAGTAAATATGAACAAACTGATGGAAGCTGGTTGTAAATTCCCAGAAGCGGAAATACGGAGAGAACACTCACAAAGGAAAAATGTTTTGAAAATTGAATTAGATGCTGACTCCTATACAGGGCTGACGCTACCATTAAAGCACATTACTGAACTTTAAAGGGTCATAATTTTGTAACAGGATTAAATATATAATAATTTCATGCGCTCTTTATATAAGTCACTAAATATCTTTGCTGCGTAGCAGCGTTGTTGAAATATCCAAAAAGGTGGAAAGGGTCGTATGGTGTTGTGACCTGTTACATGATTTGGCGTGGATGAATGTGGACTGTATAATGAAAAATGCAGGCTGAATAATTTTCTTAGTGTGCTCAGAGCAGGAAATGGCAAAACTAGATTTGTCGACTTACAAAAATCTAAGTTGAAATTATTATATTTGGGAGAATGGGAGACATAGATGGAAGAAATAGGGGCACATTGTAGGGCTAAGCACTCGGGCTAAATACCCAGGTGCGGGATCCGCTCTTATAATATATTATACTAAAAGGTTGATTTTCTTGTATTGTATCTAAGGAAGGGGTTGAACTCATCATTTCAGGCTAATGAAATAATTTAACGTATTTACAGAAGACTAAATGGTTAGGATGCTGAGTTCTACATACTCTGCGGTTACAGTTCCCTGAGTAGGAATACAAAAACTTTTGAAAGCAATGAAAAGTTCCGCTGATGCGGCCCCTACCTAATTGGCTTGGTGAATTGTAATGCTGGCTGTGTTAGAATATATATGACACCGAAACTAATAAAGGAGTTGTAGGAATGCTGTAATGACATACACCGTATTTTGTACATTTTAAACCTGGCAGAGAACACAGCCGATTTCTTCCTTACACACAGAGAGAGAGAGAGAGAGAGAGAGAGAGAGAGGTACTTTTTTTTATTATATCGACCTCAACTGGACGTAGTGGCCGGTGATAAGATTCGAATAGTTTTGCCAGTTTAGTGCAGTTAAAACTTTAATGTAATGTTTTCATCAGAATAATGTCACACCATATCTCTTAAAAAGGAGTTTTATTTGAAAATATGTCTTTTTAAGTCAGACAACTAGAAAAGTAGATTAAGTGAAACCCTAGAAGATATTACTGACAGTAGCGAAATCCATTAAAAATGTACTCTTTTTGCTAATTAGTCTAAGAATCATGATTTAAATAAATGTCAGCATGACATTTTTATTCAGTTAGTCAACACACGGTGAATTGGTAGAATGGTTAGAAGGTCGGATAGAATATTTTGTAGTATTTGATCTGGCTCTCTGCACTCTAAGCTTAACTTTGCCTTTCATCTTTTCGAGGTCGATATAAAAAAACAACAACAAACGCATTAGTCTAGTACAGGGGCCGATTCTTACTCTATATCTCTTCCTCACTTCCTCTCTCTCTCCCCCCTCTTTCGGCTGTTTTCTATTCTAGAGAGGCGATGAGCTCCACCAAATTAAAAGTGCCCCTATAATTCCATCTGGAGTTACGGGTTCACATTTAGATAAAAGGAGAAATAATTTATACTTGAATTATACATTGGTATGTTGAGATTAGCACAAACGAAAGACGTTCGCTTCACAATCACGGGGTCATGAGTTCTATCCAGTTGCGAGGCATCTTTGGAAAGTATTTTATATCATATCCTTAGAGTACCAACATTTTGTAAGTAAAATTGGGTTTAATGGAAACTTTTCGAAGCGCGCTGAACGAACTCAATGATCCCACCATATCACACCCTGTGTTGCGCTTATTCTTCCCGAGGTTTAAGTTAAGGGTAGACGTGCCTGTGGAATATTCAGTCATTTATACAGTGATTCAATAAGCAGATACTTCACTTGATCGATCGTACAATTGGAATACTCATCGTCGAACCTGACGGAGAGCCATTTTTTCTTGACAGAACAAACACTATTATAACGGCTCAGTTCATTACGTCTACGTAAAATCGAGTGATTGAGAGATTGTTGGTGCTATATTAAGTGTTTGCTTTTATGAGTGGACTTAAAGCAAGTGTAAATTGTCTTTATGTTATTCACTCTTACTTCTTCAACAGGTGAATGTCTGAATATCTTAGTGACACAGCCAAACCAGTAATTTAGTCTAGACAATAACCTTGTTTAACGAGTAGTGACTGTAATCTATGGGAGCCCTCCCCTAAAATTAGTGGGATTTATATTACACTTGCTATGTTGAAGATTAATAACTGGCAAGTGTAACAATGTTTAGAGACTCGGTTTTAGAAGAGAGATATTGTTTTGAACGGGGCACAACAAAAAGATATGAACAGAAAATAGTTGTGAATTAAGATATCTATTAATAATAGACATCGCGGTGATAAAAGTCTTGTCGCTTGAACCAATAAGTAATCTTCTACAAAGTCACTCAACCTGTTAGAAATAGCAGCCAAATCTTTCTTAGATTATGCCATGCCATTTAATAAAAGAAAGGACATTAATTAATGTAGCATTCGATGCATTGAACCTGGGAAAAAGACCCCCCCCCCCAAAAAAAAAAAAACGAGATGTTAACGGCTGGAACACTATTGGTCATGGGTCTGTCCGATCAAGGCTGACCTTTCCTATACACAGAGTGAAGGCTTAGTGGTTTGAGAGTTGGATTCGCAATCGTGAGGGTGCGAGTTCAATTCTCGGACCGGGTGATGTGTCCTTGAGCAAGATACTTTATATCACGTTCCTCCTTCTGCCAGGAGTTGTGACCGGTAAATAATATCAGCAATGGAAAGACCAATGGGAGCAAAACTTTCCTTAGTCCGATTTGACGAGGTCCACCCTACTCGGCAAGGAAATGACGTCTGGGATCTTGTCGATCACATTCCTGTGAAAACTTGATTTCTAATTTAGGCACAAGACCAGCAAATTTTGGAAAAAGGGAAAAATTGATTGAATCAA
>OZ024745.1:44021778-44031778 GCA_964016885.1 Eledone cirrhosa | reverse complement strand
GGAACCGGCTGAAGGCAGTGTTACTGCTAGTTATCTGAACAATGAAAAATGATATTTCTATTGCTACAAATTAAATTGTTGTAGAAACCTTGATAAACCTCTTTTATGTGTAATATAATTGTTTCTACTTTAGGCACAAGGCCAGCAATTGCCCAGTACATTACTGGTACTTTATTTTATCGACCCCGTAAGGATGAAAGGCAAAGTTAACCTCAGCCGGATTTGAACTCAGATCGTAAAGGGACGTAACTATGCTGGAAAGCATGTCCGACCCTCTACCGATACTGCCAATTCACCGCCCTTTTATGTGTAATATAATGTGGATTGGCAGTATCGGTAGAGCGTCGAACAACATGCTTTATGTCATAGGGTTACGCCCCTTTACGATCTGAGTTCAAATCCTGCTGAGGTTAACTTTGCTTTTCCTCCTTATGGGGTCGATAAAATAAAGTACCAGTAATGCACTGGTGTCAATTTAATTGACTTTCCCCTCCTCCAAAATTGTTAGCCTTGTGCCTAAATCAGAAACCAATGTTTCTTTTCACCTTATTCATTACCCGTCAGCCCTATATACTTATTCTTTATTTCTGTGTCTTGTCATAAATTGTTCTGTTTGTTTGTTTCCACTGAGTGCCTTCGTTTTAGTTTATCTCTATTATCCACTCAAAACCCGTACAAATTGTAAGCTAAACTAATCTAACATATTTTAATTGATAGAAATTTACGCTGTAAAATTTACTAGTTATTCTATTCAATTGATATTACAAATTAGTTAAGGGCTGTGGATTGGCAGAATCAGTAGAGCGTCGGACAAATTGCTTTGTGGTATTTAGTTACGACTTTCTACGTTTTGAGCTTAAATCCTGTCGAGGTCAACTTTGCCTTTCATCCTTTCGAGATCGATAAAATAAAGTACTAGTTAAATACTGACATCGATACAATCACCTTTCCCCTTCTCACAAATTGCTGGTCTTGTGCCAATGTTAGATAGAAATATTACAAAATCAGCTATGCGATCTAATGTTTAAGTAGAACAAGACCTTTGTTTTGTATCATCTACGATATATGTTACACAAACACAATCATATATGTTGCTGTTTACTACCAGGTCAGACCTATAATCAAAAGTATTCTAGTTATGATCATCTCGTCTTTTCTTTTTTCAGATATCTAGGAATACATTAGAAAATGAATCATTCTTTTAAAGTGATGTGGCATAGTTTGAGGGAGTTTTGGTTGTTATTTTAAGAAAGGGGTGGTGGGGTTGGGGAAGATTTTCTGAAATTGTTAAAGTTCAACAAATCTAGCAATCAAGCAAAGGAGATGTTAATTCTCAAGAACTTGATACTAAATCTAGTTCTAAAGGATGAAAGTGAAACAATAATAGCCTAAAGCAGTGGTTCTCAACCTTTTTTTTGCCAACGGCACACCTTGGAACACATGAAAAAATAGAGGCACACCTGGCTAAGGCACAACTTGGAACACATGAAAAAATAGAGGCACACCTGGCTAAGGCACAACTTGGAACACATGAAAAAATAGAGGCACACCTGGCTAAGGCACACCTTGGAACACATGAAAAAATAGAGGCACACCTGGCTAAGGCACAACTTGGAACACATGAAAAAATAGAGGCACACCTGTCTAAGGCACAACTTGGAACACAAAAAAAAATAGAGGCACACCTGGCTAAGGCACAACTTGGAACACATGAAAAAATAGAGGCACACCTGGCTAAATATATATGAAAAATATTTGAATTTTACAAAATAAAAACATGGCAAGTCATAGACGGCATACGACCGTAGACACAGACTAATCATAGATGGTATACAACAGTAGACACAGACTAGTCATAGATGGTATGCACTCGTAGACATACACTAGTCATAGATGGCATTCAACAGTAGACACAGACTAGTCATAGATGGTATACAACAGTAGACACAGACTAGTCATAGATGGCATACAACAGTAGACACAGACTAGTCATAGATGGCATACAGCCGTAGACACAGACTAGTCATAGATGGCATACAACAGTTGACACAGACTAGTCATAGATGGTATACAACAGTAGACACAGACTAGTCATAGACGGCATACAGCAGTAGACACAGACTAGTCATAGATGGCATTCAACAGTAGACACAGACTAGTCATAGATGGCATACAACAGTAGACACAGACTAGTCATAGATGGCATTTCTGCCGTAGACACAGACTAGTCATAGATGGCATACAACAGTAGACATAGACTAGTCATAGATGGCATACAACAGTAGACACAGACTAGTAATAGATGGCATACGACCGTAGACACAGACTAGTCATAGATGGTATACAACAGTAGACACAGACTAGTCATAGACGGCATACAACAGTAGACACAGACAAGTCATAGACGGCATACAACTGTAGACACAGACTAGTAATAGATGGCATACGACCGTAGACACAGACTAGTCATAGATGGTATACAACAGTAGACACAGACTAGTCATAGACGGCATACAGCAGTAGACACAGACTAGTCATAGATGGCATTCAACAGTAGACACAGACTAGTCATAGATGGCATTTCTGCCGTAGACACAGACTAGTCATAGATGGCATACAACAGTAGACATAGACTAGTCATAGATGGCATACAACAGTAGACACAGACTAGTCATAGATGGCATACAACTGTAGACACATACTAGTAATAGATGGCATACGACCGTAGACACAGACTAGTCATAGATGGTATACAACAGTAGACACAGACTAGTCATAGACGGCATACAACAGTAGACACAGACAAGTCATAGACGGCATACAACTGTAGACACAGACTAGTAATAGATGGCATACGACCGTAGACACAGACTAGTCATAGATGGTATACAACAGTAGACACAGACTAGTCATAGACGGCATACAGCAGTAGACACAGACTAGTCATAGATGGCATTCAACAGTAGACACAGACTAGTCATAGATGGCATACAACAGTAGACACAGACTAGTCATAGATGGCATTTCTGCCGTAGACACAGACTAGTCATAGATGGCATACAACAGTAGACATAGACTAGTCATAGATGGCATACAACAGTAGACACAGACTAGTCATAGATGGCATACAACTGTAGACACATACTAGTAATAGATGGCATACGACCGTAGACACAGACTAGTCATAGATGGTATACAACAGTAGACACAGACTAGTCATAGACGGCATACAACAGTAGACACAGACAAGTCATAGACGGCATACAACTGTAGACACAGACTAGTCATAGATGGTATACAACAGTAGACACAGACTAGTAATAGATGGCATACGACCGTAGACACAGACTAGTCATAGATGGCATACAGCCGTAGAAACAGACTAGTCATAGATGGCATACAACAGTAGACACAGACTAGTCATAGATGGCATACAACTGTAGACACAGACTAGTCATAGACGGCATACAACTGTAGACACATACTAGTCATAGATGGCATACAGCAGTAGACACAGACAAGTCATAGACGGCATACAACTGTAGACACAGACTAGTCATAGACGGCATACAACCGTATACACAGACAAGTCATAGACGGCATACAACTGTAGACACAGACTAGTCATAGACGCCATACAACCGTATACACAGACAAGTCATAGACGGCATACAACAGTAGACACAGACTAGTCATAGATGGCATACAACTGTAGACACAAACTAGTCATAGACGGCATACAACAGTAGACACAGACTAGTCATAGACGGCATACAACCGTAGACACAGACTAGTCATATATGGCATACAACTGTAGACACAGACTAGTCATAGATGGCATACAACAGTAGACATAGACTAGTCATAGACGGTATACAACCGTAGACACAGACTAGTCATAGATGGCATACGACCGTAGACACAGACTAGTCATAGATGACATAAAACTGTAGACACAGACTAGTCATAGATGGCATACAACAGTAGACACAGACTAGTCATAGATGGCATACAGCAGTAGACACAGACTAGTCATAGACGGCATACAACCGTAGACACAGACTAGTCATAGATGGCATACAACAGTAGACACAGACAAGTCATAGATGGCATACAACTGTAGACACAGAATAGTCATAGATGGCATACAAAAGTAGACACAGACTAGTCATAGATGGCATACAACAGTAGACACAGAATAGTCATAGATGGTATACAACAGTAGACACAGACTAGTCATAGATGGCATACAGCAGTAGACACAGACTAGTCAAAGATGGCATACAGCAGTAGACACGGAATAGTCATAGATGGCATACAACTGTAGACACAGACAAGTCATAGATGGCATACAGCAGTAGACACAGACTAGTCATAGATGGCATACAACAGTAGACACAGAATAGTCATAGATGGTACACAACAGTAGACACGGAATAGTCATAGACGGCATACAACTGTAGACACAGACTAGTCATAGACGGCATACAACTGTAGACACAGACTAGTCATAGATGGCATACAACAGTAGACACAGACAAGTCATATACGGCATACAACAGTAGACACAGACTAGTCATAGATGGCATACAACTGTAGACACAGACAAGTCATAGATGGCATACAGCCGTAGACACAGACTAGTCATAGACGGCATACAACAGTAGACACAGACAAGTCATAGATGGTATACAACAGTAGACACAGACTAGTCATAGATGGCATACAACTGTAGACACAGACAAGTCATAGATGGCATACAACTGTAGACACAGACTAGTCATAGACGGCATACAACTGTAGACACAGACTAGTCATAGACGGCATACAACAGTAGACACAGACTAGTCATAGATGGCATACAACAGTAGACACGGAATAGTCATAGACGGCATACAACTGTAGACACAGACTAGTCATAGACGGCATACAACTGTAGACACAGACTAGTCATAGACGGCATACAACAGTAGACACAGACTAGTCATAGATGGCATACAACAGTAGACACGGACTAGTCATAGACGGCATACAACTGTAGACACAGACTAGTCATAGACGGCATACAACAGTAGACACAGACTAGTCATAGACGGCATACAACAGTAGACACAGAATAGTCATAGACGGCATACAACAGTAGACACAGACTAGTCATAGACGGCATACAACAGTAGACACAGACTAGTCATAGACGGCATACAACAGTAGACACAGACTAGTCATATATGGCATACAACAGTAGACACAGACTAGTCATAGATGGCATACAACTGTAGACACAGACAAGTCATAGACGGCATACAACTGTAGACACAGACAAGTCATAGATGGCATACAACTGTAGACACAGACTAGTCATAGACGGCATACAACTGTAGACACAGACAAGTCATAGACGGCATACAACAGTAGACACAGACAAGTCATAGATGGCATACAACAGTAGACACAGACTAGTCATAGATGGCATACAACAGTAGACACAGACAAGTCATAGACGGCATACAACTGTAGACACAGACTAGTCATAGATGGCATACAGCAGTAGACACAGACTAGTCATAGACGGCATACAACTGTAGACACAGACTAGTCATAGACGGCATACAACAGTAGACACAGACTAGTCATAGATGGCATACAACAGTAGACACAGACAAGTCATAGACGGCATACAACTGTAGGCACAGACTAGTCATAGACGGCATACAACTGTAGACACAGACAAGTCATAGATGGCATACAACAGTAGACACAGACTAGTCATAGATGGCATACAACAGTAGATACAGACAAGTCATAGACGGCATACAACTGTAGACACAGACTAGTCATAGACGGCATACAACTGTAGACACAGACAAGTCATAGATGGCATACAACAGTAGACACAGACTAGTCATAGATGGCATACAACAGTAGACACAGACAAGTCATAGACGGCATACAACAGTAGACACAGACTAGTCATAGACGGCATACAACAGTAGACACAGACTAGTCATAGATGGCATACAACAGTAGACACAGACAAGTCATAGATGGCATACAGCCGTAGACACAGACTAGTCATAGATGGTATACAACAGTAGACACAGACTAGTCATAGATGGCATACAACAGTAGACACAGACAAGTCATAGACGGCATACAACAGTAGACATAGACTAGTCATAGATGGCATACAACTGTAGACACAGACTAGTCATAGACGGCATACAACAGTAGACACAGACTAGTCATAGATGGCATACAACAGTAGACACAGACTAGTCATAGATGGCATACAACTGTAGACACAGACAAGTCATAGATGGCATACAACTGTAGACACAGACTAGTCATAGATGGTATACAACTGTAGACACAGACTAGTCATAGATGGCATACAACTGTAGACACAGACAAGTCATAGACGGCATACAACAGTAGACACAGACTAGTCATAGATGGCATACAACAGTAGACACAGACTAGTCATAGATGGCATACAACTGTAGACACAGACAAGTCATAGACGGCATACAACAGTAGACACAGACTAGTCATAGACGGCATACAACTGTAGACACAGACAAGTCATAGATGGCATACAACTGTAGACACAGACTAGTCATAGATGGCATACAACTGTAGACACAGACTAGTAATAGATGGCATACGACCGTAGACATAGACAAGTCATAGATGGCATACAACAGTAGACATAGACAAGTCATAGATGGCATACAACAGTAGACACGGACTAGTCATAGACGGCATACAACTGTAGACACAGACTAGTCATAGACGGCATACAACAGTAGACACAGACTAGTCATAGACGGCATACAACAGTAGACACAGAATAGTCATAGACGGCATACAACAGTAGACACAGACTAGTCATAGACGGCATACAACAGTAGACACAGACTAGTCATAGACGGCATACAACAGTAGACACAGACTAGTCATAGATGGCATACAACAGTAGACACAGACTAGTCATAGATGGCATACAACTGTAGACACAGACAAGTCATAGACGGCATACAACTGTAGACACAGACAAGTCATAGATGGCATACAACTGTAGACACAGACTAGTCATAGACGGCATACAACTGTAGACACAGACAAGTCATAGACGGCATACAACAGTAGACACAGACTAGTCATAGATGGCATACAACAGTAGACACAGACAAGTCATAGACGGCATACAACTGTAGGCACAGACTAGTCATAGACGGCATACAACTGTAGACACAGACAAGTCATAGATGGCATACAACAGTAGACACAGACTAGTCATAGATGGCATACAACAGTAGATACAGACAAGTCATAGACGGCATACAACTGTAGACACAGACTAGTCATAGACGGCATACAACTGTAGACACAGACAAGTCATAGATGGCATACAACAGTAGACACAGACTAGTCATAGATGGCATACAACAGTAGACACAGACAAGTCATAGACGGCATACAACAGTAGACACAGACTAGTCATAGACGGTATACAACAGTAGACACAGACTAGTCATAGATGGCATACAACAGTAGACACAGACAAGTCATAGATGGCATACAGCCGTAGACACAGACTAGTCATAGATGGTATACAACAGTAGACACAGACTAGTCATAGATGGCATACAACAGTAGACACAGACAAGTCATAGACGGCATACAACAGTAGACATAGACTAGTCATAGATGGCATACAACTGTAGACACAGACTAGTCATAGACGGCATACAACAGTAGACACAGACTAGTCATAGATGGCATACAACAGTAGACACAGACTAGTCATAGATGGCATACAACTGTAGACACAGACAAGTCATAGATGGCATACAACTGTAGACACAGACTAGTCATAGATGGTATACAACTGTAGACACAGACTAGTCATAGATGGCATACAACTGTAGACACAGACAAGTCATAGACGGCATACAACAGTAGACACAGACTAGTCATAGATGGCATACAACAGTAGACACAGACTAGTCATAGATGGCATACAACTGTAGACACAGACAAGTCATAGACGGCATACAACAGTAGACACAGACTAGTCATAGACGGCATACAACTGTAGACACAGACAAGTCATAGATGGCATACAACTGTAGACACAGACTAGTCATAGATGGCATACAACTGTAGACACAGACTAGTAATAGATGGCATACGACCGTAGACATAGACTAGTCATAGACGGCATACAACTGTAGACATAGACAAGTCATAGATGGCATACAACAGTAGACATAGACAAGTCATAGATGGCATACAACAGTAGACATAGACAAGTCATAGATGGCATACAACAGTAGACATAGACTAGTCATAGATGGCATACAGCAGTAGACACAGACTAGTCATAGACGGCATACAACAGTAGACACAGACAAGTCATAGATGGCATACAACAGTAGACATAGACAAGTCATAGATGGCATACAACAGTAGACATAGACAAGTCATAGATGGCATACAACAGTAGACACGGACTAGTCATAGACGGCATACAACTGTAGACACAGACTAGTCATAGACGGCATACAACAGTAGACACAGACTAGTCATAGACGGCATACAACAGTAGACACAGAATAGTCATAGACGGCATACAACAGTAGACACAGACTAGTCATAGACGGCATACAACAGTAGACACAGACTAGTCATAGACGGCATACAACAGTAGACACAGACTAGTCATAGATGGCATACAACAGTAGACACAGACTAGTCATAGATGGCATACAACTGTAGACACAGACAAGTCATAGACGGCATACAACTGTAGACACAGACAAGTCATAGATGGCATACAACTGTAGACACAGACTAGTCATAGACGGCATACAACTGTAGACACAGACAAGTCATAGACGGCATACAACAGTAGACACAGACAAGTCATAGATGGCATACAACAGTAGACACAGACTAGTCATAGATGGCATACAACAGTAGACACAGACAAGTCATAGACGGCATACAACTGTAGACACAGACTAGTCATAGATGGCATACAGCAGTAGACACAGACTAGTCATAGACGGCATACAACTGTAGACACAGACTAGTCATAGACGGCATACAACAGTAGACACAGACTAGTCATAGATGGCATACAACAGTAGACACAGACAAGTCATAGACGGCATACAACTGTAGGCACAGACTAGTCATAGACGGCATACAACTGTAGACACAGACAAGTCATAGATGGCATACAACAGTAGACACAGACTAGTCATAGATGGCATACAACAGTAGATACAGACAAGTCATAGACGGCATACAACTGTAGACACAGACTAGTCATAGACGGCATACAACTGTAGACACAGACAAGTCATAGATGGCATACAACAGTAGACACAGACTAGTCATAGATGGCATACAACAGTAGACACAGACAAGTCATAGACGGCATACAACAGTAGACACAGACTAGTCATAGACGGCATACAACAGTAGACACAGACTAGTCATAGATGGCATACAACAGTAGACACAGACAAGTCATAGATGGCATACAGCCGTAGACACAGACTAGTCATAAATGGTATACAACAGTAGACACAGACTAGTCATAGATGGCATACAACAGTAGACACAGACAAGTCATAGACGGCATACAACAGTAGACATAGACTAGTCATAGATGGCATACAACTGTAGACACAGACTAGTCATAGACGGCATACAACAGTAGACACAGACTAGTCATAGATGGCATACAACAGTAGACACAGACTAGTCATAGATGGCATACAACTGTAGACACAGACAAGTCATAGATGGCATACAACTGTAGACACAGACTAGTCATAGATGGTATACAACTGTAGACACAGACTAGTCATAGATGGCATACAACTGTAGACACAGACAAGTCATAGACGGCATACAACAGTAGACACAGACTAGTCATAGATGGCATACAACAGTAGACACAGACTAGTCATAGATGGCATACAAC
>OZ024745.1:43981778-44016778 GCA_964016885.1 Eledone cirrhosa | reverse complement strand
TTGCTGCTGCTGCTGCTGCTGCTACTACCGCTGCTGCTGCTACTACTACTACTGCTACTACTACTACTACTACTACTACTACTAGACATCAGTTATTCAGTCACACATTCATGCGTTAGATGATAGATCAGTATTAATCACCAAACTATAATTTTTAACAAACTCAACATAATAAACCTCCGTCGGTTTCGACGATCAACGTAACAGCCTGCACGTGAAATTAATGTGTAAGTGGCTGAGCATTCTACAGACACATATATACTTAACATAATTCTCAGAATTATCCGGGGTGCCACAGTGCGTGGCAAGACCGGTCCTTTGAAGTACATCTACTGTAAATTCGAAGAGCTTTAAAACAGTTTCCATCTACCCAGTTTCACTCTCAAGACATGGGTCGACACGGGGCTATGCTAAATAACACATAACAAAGATGACTCGCTGAGAGATCAAACTCGAAACCTAATGATTGCCAAGTAAACCTCTTTATCATCCGGCTATGCTGCCTTAACGTACAAACATTATATATTAGGCGGTATTTTGGCAGTATCGGTAGAGGGTCGGACGCCATGCTTTGCAGCAAAGAGTTACGGCCTTTTATGGTCTGAGTTCAAATCCTGCTGAGGTTAACTTTGCTTTCATCCTTACGGGGTCGATAAAATAAAGTACCAGTAATACACTGGGATAATTGCTGGCCTTGTGCAAAAAGTAGAAACAATTATATATTAGACACTCCGTCTGATACGACGACGAGTGTTCCAGTTGATCCGATCAGAGGAACAGCCTGCTCATGAAATTAATGTGCAAGTGGCTGAACATTCCACAAACACGCGTACCCTTAACGTAATTCTCAAGGAGATTCAGCATGACACAGAATGTGACAAGGCTGGCCATTCGAACTACAGGTCCAACTAATTTTTGCCAACTGAGTGAACTGGAGCAAGGTGAAATAAAGTGTCTTGCTCAAGGACACAACGAACCACCGGGAATCAAACTCACAACCTTACAATTGTAAGCCACTTACAAACTTTACAGTCAAATATCCAGACAAGTATCCGGTACAGGATAGGCATTCTCAACTCTTTAGTTAAGAGGTCGACTACTTGCTCACTCAACCAATCGTTGTAAACACTATATTGATCCATGGGGCATCCTTCGCCATCCCCTTCCACCGCCACCCCCAGTTTGAACTGAACTACGATTTCTGAGATTGGAGAAATTTTAGAAAGGAGAAAATCGATCGTTTAGTTGCACCAATGCTGACCCAGTTGTAAATATGGAAAAGTCGATTTTAAACGATAATAAATAATAGAGCAATACAAAATATCAATAAAATTGGATCCCAATTCTTCATGATAATATTTAGATATCCTATTTTGTTTGTTGTTAGAAGGAGATGGTGGAGGGTTGAGATACTGCACAACATCCATCTCATATCCATATACTTTACAACATCACTCACCCACCACACATCGAGATACAACACCACTCCCCCACCTCACATCACCGCCAACACCACTCCCCCACCCCGCCTCACATCAACACCAACTACCGACGTTTCACTCTCCTTTCTTTCACTTCCAACGGTGAAGAAAACTGACGTTAAAAATCATTGTTTTTAAACTTTGCAGCACTTTTTCTTGGACACCATCAATATCAGTAGTGACCCCCCCCCCACATTGAGGTCACTGAGTAGTGACCCCTCCACATTGTGGTCACTGAGTGGTGGTCACTTTATATTGATGTCACTGAGTAGTGGTCACTCCACATTGAGGTCACTGAGTGGTGGTCACTCTATATTGAGGTCACTGAGTAGTGGTCACTCTATATTGAGGTCACTGAGTAGTGGTCACTCCACATTGATGTCACTGAGTAGTGGTCGCTCCATATTGAGGTCACTGAGTAGTGGTCGCTCCACATTGATGTCACTGAGTAGTGGTCGCTCCATATTGATGTCAGTGAGTAGTGGTCACTCTACATTGATGTCACTGAGTAGTGGTCTCTCCATATTGAGGTCACTGAGTAGTGGTCACTCCACATTGAGGTCACTGAGTGGTGGTCACTCCATATTGATGTCAGTGAGTAGTGGTCGCTCCATATTGATGTCAGTGAGTAGTGGTCACCCAACATTGAGGTCACTGAGTAGTGGTCACTCTACCTTGATGTCACTGAGTAGTGGTCACTCTACATTGAGGTCACTGAGTAGTGGTCACTCTACATTGAGGTCACTGAGTAGTGGTCACTCTACCTTGATGTCACTGAGTAGTGGTCACTCTACATTGATGTCACCGAGTAGTGGTCACTCTACATTAATGTCACTGAGTAGTGGTCACTCTACCTTGATGTCACTGAGTAGTGGTCACTCTACATTGATGTCAGTGAGTAGTGGCTACTCTATATTGATGTCACTGAGTAGTGGTCACTCCATATTGATGTCACTGAGTAGTGGTCACTCTACATTGATGTCACTGAGTAGTGGTCACTCTACATTGATGTCACTGAGTAGTGGTCACTCTATATTGATGTCACTGAGTAGTGGTCACTCTACATTGATGTCACTGAGTAGTGGTCACTCTACATTGATGTCACTGAGTAGTGGTCACTCTACATTGATGTCACTGAGTAGTGGTCACTCTACATTGAGGTCACTGAGTAGTGGTCGCTCCATATTGATGTCAGTGAGTAGTGGTCACTCTACATTGATGTCACTGAGTAGTGGTCACTCTACATTGATGTCACTGAGTAGTGGTCACTCTATATTGATGTCACCGAGTAGTGGTCACTCTACATTGATGTCACTGAGTAGTGGTCACTCTACCTTGATGTCACTGAGTAGTGGTCACTCTACATTGATGTCACTGAGTAGTGGTCACTCTACATTGATGTCACTGAGTAGTGGTCACTCTACATTGATGTCACTGAGTAGTGGTCACTCTACATTGATGTCACTGAGTAGTGGTCACTCTACATTGAGGTCACTGAGTAGTGGCTACTCTATATTGAGGTCACTGAGTAGTGGCTACTCTATATTGATGTCACTGAGTAGTGGTCGCTCCATATTGATGTCACTGAGTAGTGGCTACTCTACATTGATGTCACTGAGTAGTGGTCACTCTACATTGATGTCAGTGAGTAGTGGCCACTCCATATTGATGTCAGTGAGTAGTGGCTACTCCATATTGAGGTCACTGAGTAGTGGCTACTCTATATTGAGCTCACTGAGTAGTGGCTACTCTATATTGAGGTCACTGAGTAGTGGCTACTCTATATTGAGCTCACTGAGTAGTGGCTACTCTATATTGATGTCACTGAGTAGTGGTCATTCCATATTGATGTCAGTGAGTAGTGGTCACTCTATATTGAGCTCACTGACTAGTGGCTACTCTATATTGAGCTCACTGAGTAGTGGCTACTCTATATTGAGCTCACTGAGTAGTGGCTACTCTATATTGAGCTCACTGAGTAGTGGTCACTCCACACGGAATAAACAATTTAAGTATTAAAATAGATTATTTCCAAGCCGTACTGTAAGTCTGTCTTTATTGTCTCCACCAATGTTGTAGTTAGATCAAGCTCTATGGAGATATCCCAACTTTGCCTCCAATGATAAACTCACTCAAATATGTTCCTTTCATCCGAATCTCTTTTAAATACTAAATATATTCACAGTTGATCTTCTATTTCAAAGCAATGTTACAATGTGGACTGTGTTATAAATGTCATGTGCAATATGACATCTTTATTTAAAGTTAATATAAACAATTATTACTCTGTTGCGATATTGATAAGTCATTAGATTTCTATATGAGAATTATCTTACTGTTATTTCCTTTCTTTAACAATGGTCTATGTTCAAATTAATACTGTTGCTTTCTTTTATGTAATTTTATCAACACAATGTTAGTCATGATAACCAAAAGCGTGTGGAAAGCGTGGGAGTTATAAACGTTGGCTTTCATTAAAGTCATTCTATTTTTTTAGCTGGAAGCGACATTAATTTTTTTTTATTCAAATAAGACGATCTGACATATTTACTAATTACTATACATTCTATACAGCACATTATTTCCTATATCTTCTTGGTTATTACAATGGTTTAGTCAGAGGCGAAAGGAAGTGTCAATGACCCTTTTCAGGGCCTGGTAGGAGAAAGAGAGGAAGTTATCCCTGGACAAAAGATCGGATCTCAGTACTTGTAATTGAATGGATTCCTTGAAAAGCATCCAAGAACCAGGGATGATTTGTTTTTCTATTTTGTAGTTGTAACCGCAAAGGTTGGTGTTAAACTTTAAATTTATTGATATCAAAGCATATATTGATTTCTAATTTAAGCACAAGGCCAGCAGATTTGGGAGAAGGACAAAGTTGAATAAATTACTCCCCAGTACTTGGCTGATACTTTATTTTATCGACAGATGGAAGGCAAAGTTGACCTCGGCAGGATTTGAACACAGAACGTAAATGGTCAGAATAAATAATGTAATAGCATGTTATCCTGATGTATTACACCGTGTATTAACAATCAATGCATGCAGCATGGTCGAACAGTTAAGAAGTTAGGTCCCAGGGTCGATCTTACTGCGTGGCATCTTGGGCAAGTGTCATTTACCTTAGCCTCGGGGCGATTCATTCATTGTAATTGAAATTGGGTAGACGGAAACTGTTTGGAAGCCCGTCGGATAGTTTGTACCTGTGATTCAAAGGGCCAGTCAAGTCACACACATTGTTATGCTGAATCTCCTCGAGAATTACGTTAAAGGTACACGTGTCCATGAAATGCTCAGCCACTTACATGTTATTTCATTAGCAGACCGCACCGTTGATCAAACCACTGGAATTCTCATCGTCGAAACCGATGGAGGCCCACTCCAATTCTGTGAAAGCCGTGTAAAGTCTATGCTTAAAAGCTCTGTTGCTAAGACAGTTGAAGTAAAGTATCTGTAATGTTATGAAATACATCTTCGAATTGGAATTGTTCTAGTTAACTCTTAACGTCCTGTACCATACAAAACCACACTAGCAAGACATTCTTGAAAAGTACAAAACAGTACTGCGGCTTCACATTAAAAATTGATGTCTTTAGTCCAATACTGCAAACTTTCATAACGATATGTCTGCTAGTAAAGATATGATTAAACATTTGAATTAACCGATCAGTTTTAAGACCTTTTTTGCTAAACCATTACAGGATGTTAAGAGTGAAAGAACTGAGGAGAAATGCTAGGAACAACAACCAGGCTATCATTTAAACATATTTTAGGTTACCTAAATAAAAGTACACATCAACGTTCTGATAAGAGAAAAGGCTATATCACCAAAGCTCCCTTTCAAAATGAAGGTAAGTTATCCAGTGCTGCGTTTTAGTGTTTCACAGTTCTACATCATTCTCAATCACATCTTAACTTAACACTGAATACATGAGTCTATCTGACGAAAATATGGGTCAACATGCATTAAAATATATGTAGAGTGTTAACGCCTGATGGAGTCGTAGGGGTGCCGACTTGATACATCTTGGCCATTTTAAAACCAGGTGAGCCCACCGATCTACAGAGAGAGAGAGAGAGTGAGAGAGAGAGAGAGAGAGAGAGAGAGAGAGAGAGAGAGAGAGAGAGAGAGAGAGAGAGCGAGAGAGAGAGAGAGAGAGAGAGAGAGAGAGAGAGAGAGAGAGAGAGAGAGAAGGCGAGGAAGAATCGACCCCAATAATGGACTGGTACTTTCTTTATCGACATCTGAAAGATGAAAGGCAAAGTTGACCTGAGACCGCGGTGAGCCAGAACAAATACCAAATCATTTTCCATCTGACGCCCTCACCACGACTCTGCCAATTCGTCTCCTTGCAATAACATATAGCAATATCATATTCCATATTTTGATACAATCAAGATAAACAACGCGTATCGCGTTTTTAAGGAACGACATGATAATTATCTGAATAGCATTCCAAAGCAGCCCCCGCCCCATCTCGATTCTTGGACTACATAGAACTACATGTACTATTATTAACCTGAATATTTGACAGTTAGGTTAGTGTTACCATGTCTAATGTAAAGAGCATAAGCAATATAATTAAATAGAATTATGCGATAAAGAATATACAATTTTTTTTAAATTACTTCTCCAAATACGGGAGACAACTCAAGAAATATTTTGGACTTATTAGATACTTTTTTTGTTAAGCATAAACTTTACTTGCTGAAGTAGTGATGTACTATATTGTACACGAGGAGACATAACAATAAGCATATTCTAAAGAATTTAATTACTGGAATAAATTACTTAGGAACGTCATCCACGTTAGAAACAAAAGCCGTAAGTATTGAAAATCAATTACACGTAATTATGCGAAGAGGAAACATTAATGATATATTATTATAAGGGCGGTGGATTGGCAGTATCGGTAGAGGGTCGGACGCCATGCTTTCCAGCATAGTTACGTCCCTTTACGATCTGAGTTCAAATCCCGCCGAGGTTGACTTTGCCTTTCATCCTTACGGGGTCGATAAAATAAAGTACCAGTAATGCACTGGGTAATTGCTGGCCTTGTGCCAAAAGTAGAAACAATTAATGATATATTATTATAATTGCTAGCAGAAAAACCACCCTTCGGGTGGTTTTCTGCTTGCATGTGTAGTGTGTATATTGATATTATGCACAAATATATATGCATGTAAATAAAATCGTAATTGACAATATACACAGAAATTGAAGAGAGACTCTCTTATGTAATCAGTAACGTAATCCATGATACATTTAAAAAAAGACGATATTATATATAAACTGCATTAGGAGAAAATTAGCGACGGAAATATATGCGATTATAAGTGTTATAATATAACGGCCGCTAACCGGAAGTGTTGAGATTTGACAATTTTAAAGAAGTGAATCTTTAAATAAGCTATAAAATATATTTAATCAACAGCCACGAAATTTAGTAGATAAATTATGTAATATCCATTCATTATTTATTCAAAGTAATCCAACTTATTTTACAAACGGGGTAAAAAAATATATTCTGGATGCAGTCCCGCACTCCTTTCTTTATTATAGTTAAGATTCCGGTAAATATGGGAAACAACCTCGGGCTTGTTTCGGTTTTATTAGACTTCTTCAATGACATTTCACATAAAAGCTTTTTCAGCTATCGTTGAATTTAGTAAATGAATGATATTTTTTAACAGTAAGCATCTAAAATACAATCAATAACTTGTTGAATCTCCGTTGGTTCCGACAACGTCTGTTCCAATAACAGTAACAGGCTACTTGTGAAATTAGCTGCAAGTGACTGAGCATTCCGCAGGCACGTGTACTTTTATTGTAGTTCTCAAGGAAACTCGGCGTGACACAATCTGTGACAAGGCTGGCCATTTGAATCAGAGATATAAATCATTTTTGCCATTTGAGTAAACTGGAGCAATATGAAATAAAGTATCTTTATCAGCAAGAAATCTCAAGATGTAGTTTAAACTAGACAGAATCAGTAAAGTCAAGGTCAATGTAAATCTGTATCTCATCTATAAGTGACTATACTATCTCCCTAATTTGGTTTAATTTCCGGCATGTTATACTTGCATGGCAGTGAATTGACACAGTTGTTAGAATGTCGGATAGAATACTTTTCTCTGTTTGTCCCGGCTCTCTGCGTACTGAGATCAAATCCCGACGAGGTCCATAAAATATGTATCAATCCAGTACTGGGGTCGATCCTTCTTATAAATCTCTCTCTCTCCCTCTCCCCCCCCCTCTCTCTCCCTCCTTCACTAGAAGAACTCTGCTACGATCGGACCTGAAGTGGGGTGGATTTTGTCATGTTTAAATGTCAAGACAACGCCCCTATGACTCCATCAAGAGTCAAGAACCCACGGATGGATGGATGGGTGTTATAATTGGTACAGATTCATAAACTACGAAACAAGACCGGCAAAATATAAAAATAGGCAAAAAATAGGTTTCAATCCTTTTAATCTAATATTATGTAGGTCAACTCGTTTGGATACAGCAAAATAGAATAGAAGTTATTTTGGAAATATAAATAGTATAAGGCGTATAAGATTATTAGTGAAACATGGTGTATGGAGGTAAAATCACTTTGAATGTAATTTATCACGAAGGCGTGTCAACACTGACGACCTTCACAACCTTTGTATTGCATATCAGCTCCTTTATTTATTATAGATTGACTACTACTATCACTGGCAATTTCACAGTTTCTTTCTACAAATCTTCACAAATTAAAATATCAACATTGAAGTAATATTGAAGTTTACATTTAACGTCACCTCACATTTCAAAGAGATTGTGTCATTTCCCGTTGTTACAGTTTATCTTGCGTAAAATGTAAAACATAATTAAAAAGATAATTTGTTCTATCCCCCCCCCCTCTCTCTTTCTCTCTCTCACACACACACATGCGATATTTAGAACTTATCTGATGCATTTACTGTCACGTTTCTTTATCAAAAGAATTTTCGTAGTTCCGTTGTACTGTTTGTGGAAATTGAAAACAAATACTAGAACGAAAGTTTCTCATTTCGGTGGTTTTTGAATATATACAATATTCAACAATCTCCCACTCAAACCAGCAGAAAGATTTATTGTTCTGTTGCACGATCCAGCATTTTAAAATGGTACTCTGAATTAAATCGTGCGAAACCATTTTGTTGGTTTGAGAGCTGATGAGAGTGAAGGTGTGTGTGTGTAAATCTGTCTTGTATATCTCCTTTCTTTATTTCCTCTACCGGTCATTTCTGTGTGCCAACACACTTCTTGTCCTCCCTCTCTTTAAGTCATTTCTATATTTCATCTGCCTCACTCACCTTCTGGATCGTCTCTCTGTTGACCACTGGCCGCTGGTCTCTGTCCTCTGAGGCATTTTTGCCCATCACTGTCTTTGACAACATTTAGCTGTTTTAACGGCTGTTCTAGCGATGAGTTTAATCATTTTTATATGTATTCAAATACACTCTTGCTTCATCTCAATCAGAAACAACATTGTTTTCATATATATATATATTTATTTGGAAAGATATGTGCCCCAACACAAATGACTATAATGATAGTAGTAGAACACTATAAATAATAGTTGAGAAAATCGCGCGCACACGCACACCCACGCGCACGAGCGTGCACAAAAGTAGTCATATGAAACAATTATGCTAGTACCTCAATCATTTTAATGTTGCTTTAGTTATCAAAATTAACTCTTTGAAAACATTTTCCATTGTTTATGCTGCGACACGTTTTCTGCCTCCAGCCTAGTCGCTTCGCCCACAAACCCCTGAACCGCGACCCGCAATGCAGAGGGCAGGAAGACAAGCAAATTCCGAGGCTAGTCCGGCTGCTTCCTCGATGTACCGTTCGCCATCGAGATCTCAGACGTCCTGGGACCCCGTACAGCTGAGCTCCTCCGTAAAATCGAAATGACAGCTGTCCGTTTGAGGAAAGAGCCCCGCAAGGTGGGGAGGCTGTTTCAGTGGGAGTAGCTGACCATTGTCCGCAGAGCGCAGCCGAAACTCCACTCTGCCACCCTTTCCTCTCCCTCTTTTCTTTCGTTGCTTAATAATCCTTGTCCTTTCCCTCTTTCCCCCTCATTTATGGTCTTTTGCAATGTTACTTTCTTTTTCTTTGATTGATTTCTATTGATTTGTTTCTTCTGAATATTTTATATTCATTATATATATTACATAAGTTTCTTGGCTGTCTTTTAAACAAGCCAGTCTAACATCTGTATTTCTGTTTTTTAAGCAGTCACTAATCTCGAACACCCTCTGCCATTTATACCTTCCACGAACCTAACACTTTTCACTTTTTTCATTTAATTTCATACTTGCTAATAGTTATCACCAAGCTCTATGAACACAAATTCACCATTTCCTGTTCGACAGCGTCAAATTAAAAAAATTGACGCTCCTTAAATACCATGTAGACAAATACAGCACGTAACTTTGTATAAAACTAATCTTATCAGACACTAAACTCTCGCCACTATTTAACATTCTTTCGTTGAATATAATATTTTAAAAAGCTCCAATTCCCTGTGAACTCTTGTCCCTTAGCCTATTAAGGTCAGGTTTTTAATCTATCTCTTTAGTTATGGCTACGTATCATAGTACTCATCCGATTCACTTGAAACTTTATCAAAACCTTAATTCTGTCAAACATTTAACTCTTTTCGTACCAAACATCCTGACAATCGCCCTGCTTTTATGATACAAAACTGCCCACTTTAGAATGTTCATATTTATATTAAAATCTTTCATCATAATTTTATTTAAGAACTTTTTGTTAAGTAATAATGTTTCAAACATCAGCTTGATAATGAGAAAGTTAGTTATTTTATGAAATTCCTCCAAATTTTATTTATTACTTTCAAAATTAATTGAAACACAAAGACGGTATTCTTTTAGAAGGTAAACGAAAGGGTTAATCCTCTTTGCGCCCTCTGTGCTCTGAACACAGTGGTGATGGTTCTATCCTTCAAGTCATACCAAAGTAGAAGGTAACTCAATACCCAATTTTGCCTCATTTTTCGCCGTTTTGGGGCACTTTTTTCATGATACTCCACGTTTGGACTTTTAGCGGTTGGCAGGCCTGGTATTTAGTCTCTGCACATTTTACCGTTTATTAGAAAGTGATCGTAGTATAGCCTAATGGTTAAGAATTTCACTTTGCAATCATTAGGTGCCGAGTTCAATCCCACTGTGTGACATCTTGTGTTATTTATCACAGCCTCGGATCTATCCATGTCATGTCAGTTAAATTGAGTAGACAGGAACAGTTTGGAAACCCATCGGAATGACTTTACCTGAAATTCAAAGAGCCAGCCTTGTCATACATTGTGTCACGCTGAACCCCCCTGAGAATACGTTAAGAATACACGTGGTTATGGAATGCTCAGTTTCGTGAATCTGACAACTGGAACCACTCATCATCGAAACTGACTGAGGTCCATTCCATTATTTTAAAATGTTTTTTCGTTCATTTCAATTGCATACTTTGACCGAGTTATTTCAATTAATAATTTAATATATAACATCAAATTAAATTCTGTAGATTACACTTTGCACTTGCAGAAGCCAAGAATGAAACTCTTTTTAGGTAGGTGTACTTCGTTGAAAACGAAAATGAAAGCAGCATCGCAGATAATATTAATCAAATAACTTATAGAGCCATGAAATTATGTTTCATTCACGTGAAATGTTTATAGAATTGTTATAAATAAAAAGTTATTCGAGAATGATGTATTGTCGGTTTTTCTTTTTTCAAATTTCCTTTTTAGCTTCCATGCAGATGATTTAGAAGATGGTGGTGTCTATTAGTAATGCATTTGGACAAAGATCATAGTTATCGCCAATTATTATATTCTTTTCCGTGAGTATTTAACCCTACATGGCAGACCTGCTAACCTCTAAAAACCCAAACAGGAGTACCACGAAAAAAGGTGCCCCAAAACGGGGAGAAATAAAGCAAAATGGGGAGATTTTACATAATGAAAGCCATACCCATTTTCATAAGAGAAGACACCTCTCACCCACCCCAAAGTGGCTGGGAGATCTCCCCGTCGGACGAGGAGAGTTGACAGTTCTGACATTGTCATACCAAATTAAGAATATAAAAGAATCTATTACCAAATATTATATTCTCTAATTTTACGTCTTGAACGACGAATTAATTATGGTTTCTGATTTAGGCGGCACAAGGCCAACAATTTTGGAGGAGAGGAAAGTCGATGAAATCGACTCCAGTGCGTTACTGGTACTTTATTTTATCGACCTCACAAGGATGAAAGGCAAAGTTAACCTCGGCGGGATTTGAAATCAATACGTAAAGGGTCGTAACTATGTGTCACGAAGGATATTGTCTGACGCTCTACCGATACTGAAAACCCCCTACCCTTAACGGTGAATTAATTATAAGATATATTTTAATCTGATAATAGACGAAAATGAAGAGGTTACTTTCTTATATCAGAAATACAAATTTAATTCTATTAATAATTTTTTCTAAACCACCATGTGTTTAGGTACACTAAAACCAGCGAAGAAAGCGAAGTTTATATATGGCAAAAATGTACAATAAAACATGGCAGTGAATAGCATTTAAGATTTAACTAAAATCAAAATGTTGGAGGTTTACACAAACGTGCTTAGTCATTCAAAGTAAAAACATAAGAGTTACTGAAACAGAAAATGCAAGTTTTTGTGTTCGTTGATTTGTTTCTATTTATCTATATATTTATTGACTTAGCTCACAGAGAGGGTGTGGAGAAAGACAGACAGACAAAGACAGAGGCAGAGAAGGGGTATGAGAAAAAGAAAGAATAATGTGATATTGTGTTTGTAGCACTGACCAAAAACCAACTAACCGGCTGGTGCCAACTCCCACTGGTTAGATTGGTCTAGTAGCACCTAAATATAACTGGTTACAAATTAAAGTACAGACGACAGGAAAAAGACTTACAGACGAAAAGACCAAATGGTGATGTCTATATGGGTGTACAAGTTAGACGGTGAAGAAAGGGATAAGAAATGAGGTGTCTATGATAGTGTGTAAATTGTGTAATCTAACAGACTAAATGTTTGATAGTGATAACTTCATGGCCATTAGGTTAAATTACAGAATGTTTCTTGCGTTCCTTTGAGATTAGAAAGAATCTTTGTTGGATTTGAACTGACGAATGGAACACGACTTGGTGGTAATGTAACGTCTCATAATATATGATCAATATGACGATATCAACCAATATCTGGTAACAATTTAAATCGTGAATAAATCAATTAATATGATCAATTAAAGTACCAAATAACCACCGTCTGTTATCTTTTAGAGTGTGATTGTCACAGACAATCATACCTGAAAGTAATCAATCGTAACCTGCGAATGTTCTCATACTAACGAGTTAAGTAATATCACGTTGCCTGCAAATTCCAGCCGACTTATCCCAAACTTACTAGTTTTGACTCCACTTCCAACCCTGCTGCGCATGTCAAACCTGTCCATGAAGATTATGAACAGAAGAGGTGACAGTACGCACCCTTGGCGGAATCCGACACCCACATTGAATGGTTTAGATTTAGCACTATTTATTTGAACACAAATACAAGTACATTTGTATTTGTGAATCTTATGTAGAGTCTATTTAGTTTGTTTACGTCCAGGGATACGTTTTCATATGTCAATATTCATTTACGATTCTGAACACAGTAATTAACTTTTAATCAACAGCTATTATTAGAAGGAGAGAGGGGGGAGAGAAAAGAGAGAGAGAAAGAGTGTGCGCGTGTGTGTGTGAGAGAGAGAGAGAGAAAGAGAGAGAGAGAGAGAGAGAGAGAGAAAGTTAGTGGGAATTTCCTGGACATGACGTTTTTTAGTGGGCTTGGCATGCATGCTTCACAAAATGCATTGTTGATGGGTGACTAATTCATATGAACCCGAGGTATTGTTTAGAGCTTGGGTCTGTTCATCGCATCGATACAATGAAGATTGTAATATTTTACTGTAATTACGAATGTTGTCTGTCATCTGATTTAATAATTCACCCAAACTTAACATTGAAAGAGCAGACGATTCATCAAGATCTTCACCAACTGCACCATTCCTATACATTTCTCTGGACAAAAGAATGAGGAGATAGGTGGGGAAGAGAAAGAAGAGGAAGTGATATCGTCTGGGTGCAGTTATAGCTGTGAGGAGGAGGGAGAGGAGAGAAAGAAGAGGAAGAGACATCGTCTGGGTGCAGTTATAGCTGTGAGGAGGAGGGAGAGGAGAGAAAGAAGAGGAAGAGACATCGTCTGGGTGCAGTTATAGCTGTGAGGAGGAGGGAGAGGAGAGAAAGAAGAGGAAGAGACATCGTCTGGGTGCAGTTATAGCTGTGAGGAGGAGGGAGAGGAGAGAAAGAAGAGGAAGAGACATCGTCTGGGTGCAGTTATAGCTGTGAGGAGGAGGGAGAGGAGAGAAAGAAGAGGAAGAGACATCGTCTGGGTGCAGTTATAGCTGTGAGGAGGAGGTAGAGGAGAGAAAGAAGAGGAAGAGACATCGTCTGGGTGCAGTTATAGCTGTGAGGAGGAGGGAGAGGAGAGAAAGAAGAGGAAGAGACATCGTCTGGGTGCTGTTATAGCTGTGAGGAGGGAGAGGAGAGAAAGAAGAGGAAGTGATATCGTCTGGGTGCAGTTATAGCTGTGAGGAGGAGGGAGAGGAGAGAAAGAAGAGGAAGAGACATCGTCTGGGTGCAGTTATAGCTGTGAGGAGGAGGGAGAGGAGAGAAAGAAGAGGAAGAGACATCGTCTGGGTGCTGTTATAGCTGTGAGGAGGGAGAGGAGAGAAAGAAGAGGAAGTGATATCGTCTGGGTGCTGTTATAGCTGTGAGGAGGAGGGAGAGGAGAGAAAGAAGAGGAAGTGATATCGTCTGGGTGCAGTTATAGCTGTGAGGAGGAGGGAGAGGAGAGAAAGAAGAGGAAGTGATATCGTCTGGGTGCAGTTATAGCTGTGAGGAGGAGGGAGAGGAGAGAAAGAAGAGGAAGTGATATCGTCTGGGTGCAGTTATAGCTGTTGAGGTAAAGTAATTTCTTCGCAACTGCGTGGTTTCTGGTTCGCGTGGCAACATGAATATTCTACCATATCTTCGGGTCAACCGAAGCCTTGTGAATGAAAATTGGTAGACAGAAACTAGGTCAAAGCCTGTCGAAATGACTATTCCTTCTGTTGGGTGGTTGCTTTAAATCGTCACCCAATTTAGCACCAAATTGACCTCGGGTACGTTAAGCGTAGTCAGCTGTGTTTCAGTATCAGTTAGACCAAAGGTTCTCAACGGGGGGCATATGCACCCCCGGTGGGCGTTTCGGAACTCCAGGGGGGCGTTTGGAGATGGAAGGGGGGATAAGGGGGCGATGGAAGGCTCTTTACTTTGGTAAGTTTTATAAGCCATATTTGTATGTCTTTGAGACAGCCAGTGTGAATGCATTTGAATGAGCTTGCAGACAGCATAACTATAGTCTGACTGCAGCTGTGAGCAGGTGTGCAGGTATGTCCGGTAATTGAGACGTTAAACGGTAATTGAGATCCTAAAAATGGAAAAACCCACAGTCAACTGGGTCAAAGAACTTTGAGCGCATTCCAGAATTTTCTTCCTTCAAGTCAACCTATGTAAATTACCTTCCCACTTTATGACATCTTGTTTTTATGAAAACAGTCCCTGGAGTTAAAAGACACCCTTTAGTCACGAATGACCATAGCATTTGAACACTCCCCCGCCAACGCACAATCCCGGTGATAGAGTTTTTGTGGAAGACCAGCAGTCGTCCATGCAAACCTGTCTCCCCTCTCCACGCCACCCATGTCATCCAAGGGAAAGACACACTTGGCACCAGTGACGTCGCAACTCATTTCTACAGCTGGGTGAACTGGAGCAACGTAAAATAGTGTCATGCTCAAGGACACAACTCACCGCCCAGTCCGGGAATCGAACTCACAACCTCGCGATTGGGAATCCAACTCTCTAACCACTATGCCACGTTTTCTATATTCAGAACATGACTTTTCAAATTTGTTATACGTGTAATGACTGCTCTATTATTTCTCTTGCTCTTTTAAAAGTTATTCTTACAGATATGAAGCCCACATCTGAGTTTTGTCACATTATTTTGGCTACTTCAAGAAAGAAGTGTCAACAGCTAATTCAAGAGCCAGTGTGTACAACATATAACAAGCTTTTCTCAATAAATCTATTTTTGAATCCATAAACAAATATGCCTTATGACAACATTTTAGCTGACAGATTTCTCAGGGCTGCCAAGCAGTCACAAATGGTTTCTCCATCTATTTCTCCATTCTATTTATTCGGAATCTATCAGCAATGACTAAAGATTTCGGGTTAAAATGTTCCTTTAATAACCTTTCCAGATTGTCGTGTTTCCTTGACTGTTTTATTACATTTTTATCTGTTAATTCTTTTAACAAGAAATATGTTTCCACCAACAAAAGATAAACAGACGGGAACATTCTTTTCTTTGGCTATATTATTACATACGAAATACTCCACCTGCCCTTAGCTGCAACCGTCCCATTTATCGTTACAAAACGTAAATTGTCTATTGCTCATACTCTTCTTTTTACTTTTACACAATATTCAAGCATTTTTACAATTTTCATTAAATTTTGAATTGGAACGCAGATGATTCGGAAAAATACGAGGAATAATTACATAATAAATAATCTGGAGAACGCTAATAAGTCTAAGTCTGTCTCTAGCTCGGAGGCTCATTATAGTAGTACTTATTCCGGTTTCCTTGGTGTTAAGCGATTAAAAGTACAAGACTTCCCCACTGAATAGGACGCCAGTCCAGTTTAGGGTTAAACCCCCAGCTACTGTTGCTACTCATTTTCAGCAGAGTATACTAGAGCAACGTGAAATGAAGTGTCTTGCTCAAGAACACAATACACAACTCGGTTCAGGAACCGAACCATACATTATGAACATTTAAATTATGGATGAGCAACCAATTTCTAATATGGTCTACAGACCTGCCAACCTCTAAAAATCCAAATGGGGAGTACCATGAAAAAAAGTGACCCCAAAACGGAGAGAAATGAGGCAAAATGGGCAGATTTTACATAATGAAAGCAATGAAAGCTATACCCATTTTCATAAGGGAAGACATTTCTCACCCACTCCAAAGTGGGTGGGAGATTTCCCCGTCGGACGGGGAAAGTTGACAGGTCTAGCTCTATCCATGGAAAAGACTTTTAATTAGTTCTCAAGTCGATCTGATAGATAGGGATTACTGAAAACAATAAGAGTACTGTAGTTATTTATGAGTGTTTTGTTATTTCTCATTACTGAGATTAAGTTCTCCTATGAGTGCCGACCAACAAGGAAGCACTCAGAAAACAGTTATACTTCCAAGCCTGTTGCAATTGCTCAAGTGGACAGGAAATTTAATGAACGACCGACATTGAATTATATAAATTTGTAAAGATAAATAAGTAAAGATGTTACTCAGTAAATAAATATAATTCATTAATAGAACTTTATTGTTGATGGAAGTAATAAACAGGAAAAAGAAAAAGTAAGTAAATAGGTGGTGGTGGGGTGTGTGTGTGAAATAATGAAAACAAAAAGCGGGGGGTGCAAATGCTACACCATTGGCTAACAGTATATCTCAGCAGGGCCCCAGGGAGAACAGCCATTGACATTTGCTGCATCGGCCATTCTACCCCATGGGATTTTTCCTCGGGCAAAATGCAATCCAAGGACCGAGGACATCGGAGGTCCCGACGGTGGCCTGACACGAAAAGGAATCGGTTGGTAGTCTCGATATTTGGATATATTCTACTCCTCTGGTCGGAGATCAAACCAACCAAGTACCATGCCAAACTTAATATCACCCCACTAATACATATTTCCTCCCCTATCCCCACACACGCACGTGCAAACTTTCATCTACACCCAACGCCTTTTATGTAGCCGAAAAACAATTCACTTTTGTATGTTTACCTGAAACCGTATCTAGATGGTACGTTAACAAAAATGCACTCTACACAAAGTATACCCACCATTTCTTGATCTTTTCTAACTCGAACTATGGAGTTTGTGAAAAATAACGAATGGAGAGTTATTTTGTTGTTGTTGTTTTTATTTGTCAGTGTTTCGACTTATACAAAATATAAATCCATAATTTTCTTCTTAATCCCTCTTACATTCAAGATATATCGAACAAGTACAACAGAACGAATATATATATATATACATATATATATATACATATATATATATATATATATATATATATATATATATATATATATACATATATATATATATATATACATATATATATACATATATATATATATATATACATATATATATATATATATACATATATATATATATATATACATATATATATATATACATATATATATATATACATATATATATATATATATACATATATATATATATATATACACACATATATATATATATATACATATATATATACATATATATATATACACATATATATATATATATATACATATATATATACATATATATATATATACATATATATATATATATATACATATATATATACATATATATATATATATATATATATACATATATATATATATATATACATATATATATACATATATATATACATATATATATACATATATATATATATATATATATATATATATATATATATATATATATATATATATATATATATATATATATATAATGGAAAATTTGAACAGGAACAAAACAGAGAGGCAGTACAACGAATGTTTATTAATTTCACGCTCTGGAGAGTGGGGTGGTGGTGGGGAACTATATATATATATATATATATATATATATATATATATATATATATATATATATATATATGTATATATGTGTGTGTGAACATAATTTAAATATTTATATTTAATGATGATAGCTAATCAACAGGAATCAAGCTTTATCTCACCGTCTTTTAAATAATTGTTTTCGGTTTTCTTACATATGTACTTCCCAAACTGTGTGTCTAATAATAGGCCTTACTGTTAAGAATTGTTTTTTCACGGCTGTATAAATATTGTTTTAGTTAACATTTTAGTTGTGTAACTATTTTATGAACGATTCAGAATGAAATAAAACAGAGAGATAGAGCTAGATAAATAGAGATAGAGAGAGAGAGAGAGAGAGAGAGAGAGAGAGAGAGAGAGAGAGAGAGAGAGAGAGAGAGAGAGAGAGAGAGACTGGGGAAGAAGAAAAAAAGTAGAATGAAAGAATGATAGTGAGCCCGCCAGTCAGACATATTCTACGAGGTCATTCGGTGACATAACTGTTTAAAAAATACAAAAAACCCGAGTCACAAGGAACGAAATAATATTCTGTTTGCCTGCTTGAAAAATGATGTATATCAGAGAAGTTGTCTCACTGGTATCTTTCTTGGCGCTCACACCCTTTTTTCTTTTCACTTTCATTAGATTTTTTTTCTCCTTATCACTGATATCTATTGACAGGAAGGCAAGAGTCTTTCTAAAAATACCAACCAGCAGGCTCATATTTCCGTATCAAGAATGAGAAAGGAGAAACAAAAAAAAAAAAAAAAAAAAGAATTTGGGAAAAAAGGAACAAAATCATGAGAAACAATGGAATTATTCTTTCTTTTAGTTACTTGTGTAATATATTGACTGATGTGACTTGTTTTAGAATTATTCAAACTACTTTGAAGTTTGTGTCCTTTTACGATAACTTTAGGGTTTAAAAAATAGTTTGCGTTTTTTCAGTCTGGTGGGTGTATGCCATCACTCGACTTCCGTCTTTGTAGAATACTCAAGGATTACTAAGTTAGTTGTTGCTATAAATACCAGTTGTTTCGAGAGGAGTGGTGTTAGAGAAAAGGAATATATATATATATATATAATGTCGGCTGGGCCCGTGTTTAATTTTACATACACGCATGCGTAAACACGAAATAATTCTTTTCAAGCTAGTTGCCTTCTTTATGAGAATAGCATAGTGTGACAGCTAAACTGGCAAGCTGGCTTACTTCAATTAACATTGCTTCATCGTGTTGCCTTTAGCCACGTTTATCCTTCGCTAAATACTTGAAACAAATGCATCCGAGGTAGGGTCCCCCCGGTGTTTGTTTTATTAATGGTGTAAATTTCCAGGTTGAACATATTTTTTGCGATTGGGATCTAGAAAAAAAAAACGTCCTATAGAAGAAATGAAATAGTATTAGCAACTTCTAAACATAAGTAGGACTGAGATAAACAGCTAACATTCGGTATTTGCAGGCTAAAGACTGTAACAATAGAAAACAGTCACTCTTATACGTTCAGTGACAGTTGTTAATGTTAATTAAAAAGTGTGAGCTGTCAGCGGGCTTGTGGCGCAACGGATAACGCGTCTGACTACGGATCAGAAGATTCCAGGTTCGAATCCTGGCAAGCTCGAACTTTTTTTTTCGTTTGCTTATTTATGTATATAATATATATATATATATTATATCTTGATTAATATATATTATTTTATTGGCAGCATGACCCTCACAAATTATAACAATATATATTATACTGATAAAAGAAAAAAAAAGCAATTCGAGCTTGCCAGGATTCGAACCTGGAATCTTCTGATCCGTAGTCAGACGCGTTATCCGTTGCGCCACAAGCCCGCTGACAATGCAAATCCTTTAATTAACGCTTACAACTGAACGTATAAGAGTGACTGTATTCTATTGTTACAGTCTTTAGCCTGCATATATGTGTGTGTGTATTCTTTCTTAAGACATTCTAACCACATGCCCATAGTATCGGAGCTGTGATCACTCAATTCGTAGAACTAGCGGCTCTACCTGGAGTGACACTCTGATCTCCGAGCTACACACTATCGTGTAACGTTACTTGAAAGACCCTTTGGAGGAATCCCATCTCAGCCGCTTGTATTCGCGATCGTATTCTTTCGGTCATTACTCAAGATTCATGACCATGGGTTGGCACGAAAACTGAATTGAAGATGGCGAGTTTGGCTTTTTCGCCTATCTACCTTCTGATTACTGAAAAGTGAAGCTGTCGTATTACTGCATATATATATATATATATATATATATATATATATATATATATATATATATATATATATATATATATATATAGGAACGAGTAGGACCCCGACGGCTGAGTTCAAGCCATTTCGACGGCTACTTCTGGACTAAACGAACATTTTTATCCTGGTATATGAATAGCCGAGCTTCTGGTCCACCTGGTTCTTTACCACTTTCCTCCCGTTTGGCATGTAGTGGGTTCTCATCTTGCTCACATCTCACTCACGTCGGACGGTCTGTAATATGCTCGCTCATGAAATCCACTCAGCTTAAGCTGACCGGATTCCCATGCTACTTGTTTTCCTCTATCTTTGCGTTGCTATCATCCTTCTATGTTTGTTTACTTGTCTCACTCGCTTTACGCGATTTACTTGTCCCAATAGCTTTATTTGGCTATTGCTCGCACCAACCGGAGGTATATGATTTTTAAAGCGATGAAATACCAATGAAGGTTGGAAAATCACTGACGAAGGACTATTTTTATCATATGTAACCCATGTGCAACCACGCAGTATTCTTTCTTCTCATGTTTTATATATATATATATATATATATATATATATATATATATATATATATATATATATATATATATATAGAGAGAGAGAGAGAGAGAGAGAGAGAGAGAGAGAGAGAAAGAGAGAGAGGGAGAAGTAGAACACTGGAGTGGTAGAGCACTCAGTCCATGGGACGAGTTAGGTAGAAGTGGTAACACAGTTAGTTCACCATACCGAGAACAATTGTTTCACCTTAGCGGATCCTCAGCTCGTAATAGACATGGTTATAACCATGTCTATTACGAGCTGAGGATCCGCTAAGGTGAAACAATGGTTCTCAGTATGGTGAACTAACTGTTGTGTTACCCCCCCTCTCTCTCTCTCTCTCTCTCTCTCTCTCTCTCTCTATCTATCTATATATATAACGAAGGAAATGTGGTAAGGAACCAGGTGGACCATAACGCACCAAAGTACTCAATACTTAGGGTAGTAGAGTGGGTAATAGGAACGAGTAGGACCCCTACTCGTTCCTATATATATATATGGTGGCTGCCAACTCGTTTTCGAGTACGGCCACTACTTTATATCCATGTAGGAGAACCCCTACCAATGCGCTGAACGAATGTGACTTTTTAGTCCAGCCAGCGACTTGAAAACTCTGGTACAAACACTACACTTGTGACAATTATTGACACATAGTGCTGGGCCCATGGTACCATGTGACGACAAGTGCAGAGAGATCTCCAGATATAAAGCAATGCCTGTGCTGTGAAGCTTTTATAGTGAGCAAAGGCACTGCACAAAGCCAGTCCCACTCTCTTAACCAAGATGATATTTACCAAAAAGAAGAACAATTCAACATCATTGGATACCATCAGGGTTGCAGGTGTTATATCAGAGTTTTCCTTCTCCTAGAATTCTGCCTTGACAAAGGCTAAGGGGTCATCTCTCCCGGTGATTTTGGATGGCTATTGACTCTTAAGAGCCTCTTTGCCTTAAATCAATAAACCGATTGCTGATTACATATTTCTCGCTGCATAGGATATATATAAACGTCAATGGACCAGGCTTGTCAGACATTAAGAGTACATATGTCTGTAAAATTCTTAACCACTTGCACGTTCATTTCAGGAGCAGGCTGTTCTGCTGTTCGTACAACAGGCGCAATCATTGTCGAAGTCTACGAAGGTCCAACATACACAATTTCATGTATTGAGGTCAGGTTTTATAATTCAAAATACTTCAACAAATTTCAGATAATTTCTAAACAGAAAATACTATACAATAGCAACAATGTTTTGTTTAGATAAACAAATGGTCAGGTTTAATCTACTCTGAACTGAAATGACAGCTAATTGTAAACACGAAACTAAAAAGGAAAAAAATATCTATCTAAATATTTACTGAACTATACAACACTATCCAGTGAAAGAAAAATCTGTTATAGTATTACTAACGAATAATATAGTATAATTACACCACGAGTATGACATTTTCAACCTCGTAGACAATAAAAAATATGTATTTTGCGAAATCCAGAGATTTTCAATATTGACCTTTGGTCTTTCACAATCACTCTATATATATATATATATATATATATATATATATATATATATGTGTGTGTGTGTGTGTGTGTGTGTGTGTGTGTGTATACATATATATATGGAGAATAGAAATGGCTGTGTAGTTGCTATTTAAGGTAACTTAAAATACGGTGGGAATTCGAAGAAAGCAAGAACAGGGGATGGGGGGGGGGGGGGTCCTCATCAGTTGTCTACTGGGGATCTAGGATATTTCTATGCTTTAAAGACAAGATACCACTTCACCCCGGGGCGTCAATAATTGGATAAGTTATTGGGAAAAGGAAGGAAGGAGGGAAGGAAAGCAAAGGGGGAAGAAAAGAGAAACAGTAACAAAACAGCGATGGATGTGTGTGTGTATATATATATATATATATATATACACACACACACATGAGATCAGAGCAAACAGCACGGACACTCTATCTCAAAATTATTTTTGAAAAGCATTTAGAAATGCGCAACCGGTAAAAACTTAAAAACTTAAAACCACAACTGAATACTAACCCATACAATCACTAATACTCTTTTATTCCTAATTAAACCATTTTTCAACTGTGAACAATTTGTCAGCATTTTCTATTCCGTTTACCAATATATATATATATATATACACCACCTTCACCACTAAATGATTTGACAGATGTCTTTAACCCATTGGTACCAAACATTATTTGGTCAGTAGTTCGTGTGTATCTGTAAGTATATATATATGCATATATATATATATATATATATATATGCTTGTGTGTTTGTGTCTATATATGTATATATGTATGTTTGCATGAATACACTAAGTTTAAGATTTAGTAGAATCTACAACCACTGATTCCAGCTATTTGCACTATCATATATTTTGGTTCCCTGGGGAATTGGTTGACCAAAGCTTTGCTTAATTGTTTTATTTATTTATTTTGTTTTGATTATTCTTTATCTTAGACTTCAGGTATTTTTTGAAAGCTAAGCATTGGCCCCTAAAATACTACAGTGGACCCTGCAATGCTACTGCGGGTCCACTTACCATAGAGCAACCTAGCCAATCCGCTACTGTATCACTATATATATATATATATATATATATATATATATATATATATATATATATAGGAACGAGTAGGACCCCCACGCCTGAGCTCAAGCCGTTTCGACGGCTAATTCTGGACTAAAAAGTTTTTAGTCCAGAATTAGCCGTCGAAACGGCTTGAGCTCTGCTGTCGGGGTCCTACTCGTTCCTATTAGCCACTCTACTACTCTAAGTATTGAGTACTTTGGTGCGTTATGGTCCATCTGGTTCCTTACCACATTTCCTTCGTTATATATATATATATATATTGATTATATATATATATATATATATATATATATATAATCAAATTAAATTAATTCAACAGTTAAACACACATAGGAATAATAAGGTTGTTACCAAAGAGCCAGAAGATTGACAAGTCGACCCTACATATAACTAGTAGCTCTAGGAAAGCCATGAACGACACCACATCTTTTAAATTTTGATTTTGAAAGTAGGTTTATAATTATTAATTCTTATATCACTTTTGTAGCTGTCTCGGCGGCCTGTCTGGAAGAATCATAGACGGTGGTGATCCTGCTCTGAAGTTCGATTCTGGTCGGGAGTAGGGTTCCCGGTAAACCTTTTCAGTTTTTTTTCTATTGGTTGTAAAATAAAAACTGAAAAAGGTTACATGTACTTATTAACCAGGCTAGGACCTCCACCGTCTCTAACACCTACCGCTAGGCCACAGAGACAACTACGAAAATCTTATGAAAATTCATACTTATAAACCTACTTTCAAAATTTTCAAAACAAAATGTTGTGGAGTCGTTCATGTCTTTCTTAATGTTATTGCTCCTACTTAAGGTCGACTTCTAAATCATTTGGGTCTCCCATAAACTACATCCTCGTTTTGTTTCTCATCTATCTAGACCAAAGGTTCTCAACGGGGGGCATATGCACCCCCGGGGGGCGTTTCGGAACTCCAGGGTGGCATATTTGGGAGCAAGGTCGCGTTAGGGGGGCGTTTGGAGCTGGGGGGGGGGGGGGGCTGGAAGGCTCTTTATTTTGGTAAGTTTTATAAGCCATATTTGTATGTCTTTGAGACAGCCAGTGTGAATGCATTTGAATGAGCTTGCAGACAGCATAACTATAGTCTGACGGCAGTAATTGAGACGTTAACCGGTAATTGAGATCCTAACAATGGAAAAACCCACAGTCAACTGGGTCAAAGAACTTTGAGCGCAGCCAGTTAGAATCTTATTTTTCTTTCACCGATAACAATGTATTTCATGTCTGAAATTATTGACTCAACCGCAATGAGTTAACACTATGTAGATCTATTTTATTGCCTATTGTATAAATAATATTACAAATAAAAAAAAAATAAAATAAAAAACAGAAGCGAGTAGCACACACATCTAGGACCACATACAACACATAATCAGATAATACACACATCTAGGACCACATACAACACATAATCAGATAATACACACATCTAGGACCACATACAACACATAATCAGATAATACACACATCTAGGACCACATACAACACATAATCAGATAATACACACATCTAGGACCACATACAACACATAATCAGATAATACACACATCTAGGACCACATACAACACATAATCAAATAATACACACATCTAGGACCACATACAACACATAATCAGATAATACACACATCTAGGACCACAAACATACAACACATAATCAAATAATACACACATCTAGGACCACATACAACACATAATCAGATAATACACACATCTTTGGAATATTGTTAATCAACTTTTTAGTAATCTGCTGATATAAAAATCAGTAGTATATTGAAAAATGGAAAAATAGGGGGGGGGGGGGGCGTTTCATGATTTCGAGGGACAAAAGGGGGCGTTTGGCCTAAATGGGTTGAGAACCTGTGATCTAGACTATATTTTAACCTGTAATTAATGTTTCAGTTCTGTTGCATCTAATCCCCCCCCCCCTCTCTTTCTCTCTGTGATATTTGAATCTACTATGATTTGGGCTTACTTTATATATATGATTTTGCATGTCAGTTAGATTCAAACTTACAATGGCGGTGGATTGTAAGTGTGCATGTACATGTTATATATAGATTTATATATATGTATACATAACATGTTTTCAACTTGTACAAAAATCCCTAGGGATCTAATTGACGTTGTATATATTATATACATATATATATATGTATATATACATATATATGTCATCTTTACGGTTTACTCGTGGTGAAACAACCTACAAGAGGAATTATTGTGTTACTGGTTTCTTTGCAGCCTGCAATAACCCAGAGATTTATAACCGTATTTCTCATTTAGATCAAAGAAAATTACAGAAGTGGACGAGTTAGATGGCTGTAAACCCTTCCAACTATTATCACGAATTCGACAACTCCTAGACATAGTGCCGTAGATTACAGTGTGGCTGAGTGGTTAGAGAATTGGATTCGCAATCGTAAGGTTGTGAGTTCGATTCTTGGACCAGGCGATGCGTTATGTCCTTGAGCAAGACACTTTATTTCACGTTGCTCCTTCTACCTGGAGTTGCGACCGATAGATAGTATTAGCAATTGGAAAGACCAACGGAAACATTGTTCCCTCGGTCCGATTTGACGAAAGTCGATCGTTCCTAAAAAAAAAATATATATATATATATATATATATACACTGTATATTCCACTTCTGTAATTTTCTTTGATCTAAATAAGAAATACGGTTATAAATCTCTGGGTTATTGCAGGCTGCAAAGAAACCAGTAACACAATAATTCCTCTTGTAGGTTGTGTTTCAACACGAGTAAACCGTAAAGATGACTGGCCAAAAGGGTTGTAATTTTCTAACAGGTATTCCCATAGATGTCGATAGAAAATACAGGGTAGGCCAAAAGTCACTTTTTACCTATTTCTATTAATAAAATATTACAAATTAAATCAAAACTAATTTTTAAAAAAATTAAATTTCATAATCGCGTCTTGTTTTTATTCGACTTTAATCTGAAAGAAAAAAAATTTATAATAAAAAAAAATGTGAATTTAAAAAAATAAGAAATGACTTTTGGCCCACCCTATATTTCCAGTGAAAATGGAGACTTAGAATGTAAGTGGGCATCTCAGTTGCAATAATGAGTTGTTTTTACCGAGGAAAAGTTTCATACGAAGCCGTTTCACTGCATATATATTGTGCTGTGTTGGAAATGTCGTGGGTCACCAGTTGAGGAAATTGGTATATTATAGTTTGATCATAGATAACTCGGAAGATGTTATGTACAATATTTGCTTTTATTTACACGACACGTGGTTTATGATTATATTTACAAAGTTACAGAATTCAACACCACAGGTGTAACATTAAGAATTGTTTATAAAATACGGTTGTGAAAATGTGGAATAGACAAAAAAAATGTTCAAACATATTTTGTTTTTGTGAAGTCAAAATATTTATGAAGATAAGATTGCAGGCGTTATATGTATAATATGATTTCAAAGTCTGTGTGACAATGCCAAAGAAATAACAATGAGAAAAAAATAGAGGTGAGAGAACAAAGTAACGTAAACTGGTTTAAACATCTACTTCCCTCTGACAGCTGGCATATTTCATTGCTATTTATACTTTTGTGGTCCCAAAACTAGACTCAGTAACTGAATTTCTAAACATCATACAGAAAGTGTCTACAGCCTGTGATTGGAGCCTGGCCAATGGGGTGTTGAAAGCCAGATTATGGAGGTCAAAATGAGTTGATAGCAACGTTATTAGGTGAGCTAGTCTTGCCACCCAAAACGTCATCATAATTGAACTAGCGACACATATGAACTACCGTGGGAACAAATATTGCAGTCTGATATAACTTCATACATATATAAGTGTATCCATGAATCAAGAAAACTTTCTCCCCTCAGATTAATTCACATTCAAAAGGACAAAAGTATCGATTTAGATAAATTAAAAAACAATATTTTTTTGTAAGACTTTTTACTGCATCTAATTGTTTACCTAATTCTACAAGAATCATTCGTTTGGGATGCAAGAAAAGGAAATGTGTCTACCAATTTATCTAAATCGATACTTGGGGATGTTTATTTAGTCCTTAACATTTCGGCATAAAATCCCTTCGTCAAACTACATCACTTTCTTAAATACAAATGAAGTTATTAACTAATATTTATTTTCATTTTATGTTTTGAGGACTACTCTGTTCAAAATACATCCCAGAAGTCATGTGCTGAAGTCGCCACTGATAATACCGTTATCACACAAGATTATGTCAGCTACCATTTGATTTCATACCTGAATATCTCTGGTGGCGAATTAGCAGAGTCGTTTGGGCGTCGGATAAAATGTTTTATGCTTCATTCCGGGTTTCCGCATTCTGAGTTCAAATCTCGTTGAGGTCAATTTTGCCTTTCATCCTTTCAAAGTTGATAAATAACGTACCAGTCCGGTACTAAATTCTCTCTCTCTCTCTCTCCTTCTCCCTCTCTCTCTCTCCCTCTCTCTCTTTCACACACACACATTCAACCACTCTGGAAGCAATCGTGTGTTTCTAATCGAAAGTGGGATGGGCACCGCCAGGCTTAAAAAGCCGTATTACAGCGTCCCTGTGACCCCATTAGGAGTCACGGGATCATTGAGCAATGACATCTGCTAGGTTATCCTCATCACGTCGGAGCTTATCCCGGTTTTATAAGGCGTTAAGCCATATAGAATACTAGAATTCGTCTGGCATGGTCGCATTTGGTACTCATTTTTTCGGCTTAGTAGATTGAAGCAACGCAAAATGAAATGTCTTGCTCAAGGACACAATGCGCCGTCCGTTCTGTGAGTCGAACTCACGGTTCTTAAGACCGCGTGTTATTGTATAAAATAAGTATTTATCCTTGTTATAGAATAGGATTATGTTATACGAGAAAGGTTCCATAGTACTTTTAATTGAAGTGCTACTTACATAGTATAAAAGAACTGTATTATCTCCACTCTCAGTATAAAATTCTACACCAAGAATACGACCGTCTCATGAAACTTCCCGTTAAATTAAATTCTTTGCTAAGTTCAGAAAGATCTAATATATCGCATGGGACAAAAACTATTTTAGTCCTGAACAAGGCAGCAATTATGTAACGTTGGTCTCATATAAAATGTTTGCACTGTTCTCACCAGCTTCTACAAACATTAACACGTTGTGATGATTGGTCTTTTCATAAGCATGTAGTCAGATATTAAGAGATAACTGAAGGTTTGTAATGTGCAAAAAGTACCAGTCCAATATTGGCGTCGTTTCTTCCTCTATAACTTTTTCTCCATAATGTAAGTGATATGAAACCGGAAATATTAAAAATCGGAAACTACTTTTAGTTTATGGTGGTCACCACCTCTTTCAATCTTGGAACAAAACATCAAATTCACAACACGGGGATATATTTGACTAAAGTGACATCGCATACATTACAAGGATCTCTTTTTTACATAATGGACAAATGAAAAACGATGTCGACACCGGTTAAACCACTCCTCAATAATAGCAGAACCTACCAGTTTAGAATGGTAGGTTCTAGTAGATTCAGTTAGCCGACTGTTTAATGCTGGCAATAGATGGAGAAGTAGCAGAGTCGTTAAAACGTCGGATAGAATACTTTGTGTTATTTGTGCTCCAAGTTCAAAATTCGGTGAGGTCAACTTAACCTCCTTTGGAGATTGACAAAAAAGGATCAGTTCGATATTGGCGTCATCTCTTCCCCTATACATTTTTCTCACCCCCTTTCCTTCTCTAGAGGAAATCAACAGTATTTAGACCTGAAGAAGGGATGGGTTCAGCCAGGTTTTTAAAATCAACGAGACACACTGTATGTAGCGTTCCTCTACAACTGCATCAAGAGTTACTGGTCCATACATATGTCACTACAACGCCCCTACAACTGCATCAAGAGTTACTGGTCCATACATATGTCACTACAACGCCCCTACAACTGCATCAAGAGTTACTGGTCCATACATATGTCACTACAACGCCCCTACAACTGCATCAAGGGTTACTGGTCCATACATATGTCACTACAACGCCCCTACAACTGCATCAAGGGTTACTGGTCCATACATATGTCACTACAACGCCCCTACAACTGCATCAAGGGTTACTGGTCCATACATATGTCACTACAACGCCCCTACAACTGCATCAAGGGTTACTGGTCCATAGATATGTCACTACAACGCCCCTACAACTGCATCAAGGGTTACTGGTCCATACATATGTCACTACAACGCCCCTACAACTGCATCAAGGGTTACTGGTCCATACATATGTCACTACAACGCCCCTACAACTGCATCAAGAGTTGCTGGTCCATACATATGTCACTACAACGCCCCTACAACTGCATCAAGGGTTACTGGTCCATACATATGTCACTACAACGCCCCTACAACTGCATCAAGAGTTGCTGGTCCATACATATGTCACTACAACGCCCCTACAACTGCATCAAGGGTTACTGGTCCATACATATGTCACTACAACGCCCCTACAACTGCATCAATCAAGGGTTACTGGTCCATACATATGTCACTACAACGCCCCTACAACTGCATCAATCAAGGGTTACTGGTCCATACATATGTCACTACAACGCCCCTACAACTGCATCAATCAAGGGTTACTGGTCCATACATATGTCACTACAACGCCCCTACAACTGCATCAAGGGTTACTGGTCCATACATATGTCACTACAACGCCCCTACAACTGCATCAAGGGTTACTGGTCCATACATATGTCACTACAACGCCCCTACAACTGCATCAAGAGTTGCTGGTCCATACATATGTCACTACAACGCCCCTACAACTGCATCAAGGGTTACTGGTCCATACATATGTCACTACAACGCCCCTACAACTGCATCAAGAGTTGCTGGTCCATACATATGTCACTACAACGCCCCTACAACTGCATCAAGGGTTACTGGTCCATACATATGTCACTACAACGCCCCTACAACTGCATCAATCAAGGGTTACTGGTCCATACATATGTCACTACAACGCCCCTACAACTGCATCAATCAAGGGTTACTGGTCCATACATATGTCACTACAACGCCCCTACAACTGCATCAATCAAGGGTTACTGGTCCATACATATGTCACTACAACGCCCCTACAACTGCATCAAGAGTTACTGGTCCATACATATGTCACTACAACGCCCCTACAACTGCATCAAGAGTTACTGGTCCATACATATGTCACTACAACGCCCCTACAACTGCATCAAGAGTTACTGGTCCATACATATGTCACTACAACGCCCCTACAACTGCATCAAGGGTTACTGGTCCATACATATGTCACTACAACGCCCCTACAACTGCATCAAGAGTTACTGGTCCATACATATGTCACTACAACGCCCCTACAACTGCATCAAAAGTTATAGGTTTAAAGAAAAGGATATCACACTATCATTTTTTGTAATGCAGAGGCGGTGGAACTAGGGGGATGGGGCATGCCTGCCACCCCATAATTATACTTTTCTCTCCAAAATACCAAACACACACAACTATTTGTATATGCACTACAATTTATGGACATGTTATGTAGAGACAAATAGGAGAGATAGATATAGAGAGGGAGAGAGTTTCGTGGTATTTGATATAGAGAGGAGAAGAGATTGATGTTTATTGATATAGAGAGGAGGATTGCAAAAACGGTTCCATGTAGTAGATATATAGAGAGGGAGAGTTTGGTGTTAATTGATATAGAGAGGGGGGTTGGAAGAGAGTTCCGTGTAGTAGATATATAGAGAGGGGGGTTGGAAGAGAGTTCCGTGTAGTAGATATATAGAGAGGGAGAGTTTGGTGTTAATTGATATAGAGAGGGGGTTTGGAAGAGAGTTCCGTGTAGTAGATATATAGAGAGGGGGGTTGGAAGAGAGTTCCGTGAAGTAGATATATAGAGAGGGGGGTTGGAAGAGAGTTCCGTGTAGTAGATATATAGAGAGGGAGAGTTTGGTGTTAATTGATATAGAGAGGGGGTTTGGAAGAGAGTTCCGTGTAGTAGATATATAGAGAGGGAGAGTTTGGTGTTAATTGATATAGAGAGGGGGTTTGGAAGAGAGTTCCGTGTAGTAGATATATAGAGAGGGGGGTTGGAAGAGAGTTCCGTGTAGTAGATATATAGAGAGGGGGGTTGGAAGAGAGTTCCGTGTAGTAGATATATAGAGAGGGGCGTTGGAAGAGAGTTCCGTGAAGTAGATATATAGAGAGGGGGGTTGGAAGAGAGTTCCGTGTAGTAGATATATAGAGAGGGAGAGTTTGGTGTTAATTGATATAGAGAGAGGGGTTGGAAGAGAGTTCCGTGTAGTAGATATATAGAGAGGGGGGTTGGAAGAGAGTTCCGTGTAGTAGATATATAGAGAGGGAGAGTTTGGTGTTAATTGATATAGAGAGGGGGTTTGGAAGAGAGTTCCGTGTAGTAGATATATAGAGAGGGGGGTTAGAAGAGAGTTCCGTGTAGTAGATATATAGAGAGGGAGAGTTTGGTGTTAATTGATATAGAGAGGGGGTTTGGAAGAGAGTTCCGTGTAGTAGATATATAGAGAGGGAGAGTTTGGTGTTAATTGATATATAGAGGGGGTTTGGAAGAGAGTTCCGTGTAGCAGATATATAGAGAGGGAGAGTTTGGTGTTAATTGATATAGAGAGGGGGTTTGGAAGAGAGTTCCGTGTAGTAGATATATAGAGAGGGGGGTTGGAAGAGAGTTCCGTGTAGTAGATATATAGAGAGGGGGGTTGGAAGAGAGTTCCGTGTAGTAGATATATAGAGAGGGGGGTTGGAAGAGAGTTCCGTGAAGTAGATATATAGAGAGGGAGAGTTTGGTGTTAATTGATATAGAGAGGGGGTTTGGAAGAGAGTTCCGTGTAGTAGATATATAGAGAGGGGGGTTAGAAGAGAGTTCCGTGTAGTAGATATATAGAGAGGGAGAGTTTGGTGTTAATTGATATAGAGAGGGGGTTTGGAAGAGAGTTCCATGTAGTAGATATATAGAGAGGGGGGTTAGAAGAGAGTTCCGTGTAGTAGATATATAGAGAGGGAGAGTTTGGTGTTAATTGATATAGAGAGGGGGTTTGGAAGAGAGTTCCGTGTAGTAGATATATAGAGAGGGGGGTTAGAAGAGAGTTCCGTGTAGTAGATATATAGAGAGGGAGAGTTTGGTGTTAATTGATATAGAGAGGGGGTTTGGAAGAGAGTTCCGTGTAGTAGATATATAGAGAGGAGGGTTAGAAGAGAGTTCCGTGTAGTAGATATATAGAGAGGGAGAGTTTGGTGTTAATTGATATAGAGAGGGGGTTTGGAAGAGAGTGTCGTGTAGTAGATATATAGAGAGGGGGAGAGTTTGGTGTTAATTGATACAGAGAGGAGGGTTGAAGAGAGTGTCGTGTAGTAGATATATAGAGAGAGGGAGAGTTTGGTGTTAATTGATACAGAGAGGAGTATTAGGAGAGAGTGTTGTTACTCTGGAGTTTCACCTGCTTACCTACAAGATCATCAGATATGTGCGCAGATGAAACTTTAGAGTAACAAACTCCCTATTAGCCATAACAAATCAATATATATATATATATATATATATATATATATATGTGTGTGTGAATGAAAAATGGCGAGCTTGTTGCGAACGTGATACATGTGAAGTAAAAAATAGAGCAAGAAACCAGGACTATCCGTCATCAGAGTGATTTTCTGGCTATCATCGGTATTTCTTCGCATTAAAGACCAGATACCTCAAGACAGTGCGAGCAATAACTAAATAAAGTTATTGGGATAAAAAGAATTGGATGGAGAAAGAGAGACATGTAAACAAACAAAATGGTAAGGCAACGTAAAGAGAGGAAGATGAGAGAACAAGTCAGTGATACATTGTGAACTTTAGTTCTAGCAAATCAATGACGAGAAGAACAGACGCGTCCAAACCCAACGAAATGTAAGCGAGAAAAGGATTTTACACAGGTCAAACGGGAGGTAGTGAGAGAGGGGGAGTAGCAGAGAGTGAGTGAGTGAAAGTGTGAGGAAGAGGCCAGCCGAGAGAGGGTGACCAGCAGAGGGGGTGAGTGAAAGTAAGAGATACAAGGAGAGAGAAGGGGGAGTGGGTATAATACCAGTTTATTTATTAAATGTAATTACTGGTATTTAGAATACCGACCTGGCTTTATTTCTGAATTTTCTGTGAAGTAGGATAGTTTGAGGTTTATAAAAGGACATAAAAACGTAGACAAATAATTTTCACAACATAGAATTAATGTTGAGGATGTGTTCCTATAGAGTATTATGCCAGAACCGATCCTTTCTAAGATAACAACCCCATAAATTAAGTATTGATTAACTAGTGCTCTAGCTCTTTGAATTAGGTTGCTACAGGCGTGCCGGGTTTTAAATGAAAATCATATGAGCAATTATTTTAAATAATTATGATCTCTTAATTTAACATAAACATTTAAACGATTGAGGCTGATAGGTGTATAATGTTCCTTAAAAAAACAAACAAACAGACATTAGTGCATTAAATGAGATTATTCTATTTGTAGATTCGTTTTATCGACTTCAAACGGATGAGAGACGTAATAAGAACTCAGATGACACTCTAATCATTCTGCTACCCCTGCGACCTTAGTTAAGTACTAATGATTTATTAAGGATAAAGTGAATTGAATATTCCTCTAATGTTCAAATAGTAAATCAATGATAGTAATTGTTTCTAACATAGGCACGAGCCTAGAAATTCAGAGGTACTTTATTTTATCGATGCCAGAAGCATGAAAAGTAAAGTTGACCTCGGCGAGATTTGAACGTAAAAAGTTGTAACTAAATACTGAAAAGCATTTTGTCCAAAGCTCTAGCGATTCTGCCAATTCTGCCAATTCACCGTCTTAATCAATGATAATAATGGTTTCTTATATAGGCACAAGGCCAGCAAATTTGGGGGGAGCGAAAAGTCGATGAAATTGACCCCAGTGTGTGACTGGTACTTTATTTTATCGACCCTGTAAGGATGAAAGGCAAAGTTAACCTCGGCGGGATTTGAACTCAGAATGGCAAGGGCCGTAACTCAATGTGTCAAAGTATGGCGTCTGACCTTCTACCGATTGGGACCGATCATAGTAATGACAATAAATATCTTTAGATATGTTTTTTTTATGTTCGTTTTTACATATATTAGGAGACGTTTTTGTGTCTAGACCCTTAGTAGTTATTTTCTATTTGGTTTCTAGTTGTGT
>OZ024745.1:43954278-43969278 GCA_964016885.1 Eledone cirrhosa | reverse complement strand
TTCTCCGCTGTAACGCATTTGAGGTACTGCTCAGAGTGGGGTGCAGTGTCTGTTCCCCCCTCCCTTTCTTTCATTGCTTGATCCTTCTTTCATTTTCTCCTTATTTTTTTCTTCTTCCTTTTCCCTTTAATAGTGTTTTGTTTTCGATACTTATCAATTAATTTTATATAATGTCACTAGCCTTTCCCGACATTGAGAGATTTTGTATATTGAATAAATGTGTTAGATAAATAATTGCAAGTTATTTATTATTCAAACCTATCCACGAACTCCAGCATTTATTGGATTTCGAACGACTACTTCGTTGGCTTGTAAATGTTATTTTCTAGGTTAAAATGCGTGGTTTAGAGCAGGGGTTCTCGACCTTTTTTTCGCTGTGGACCACCAAAATAAGTAATTTTTTCCTGTGGACCACCTAAACTTTTAAATCTTTTGTAATAGAACTGCTACTTATAAGCATCAGTAGATGTTTTTTTTTCAATGAATTAGAAAATGCTATTATCATGTCGCAGTGCCTAAAAATCTACGCAAATAAACAGCTGAAGTCGTACTTATGCGAAGAATAAGAACAGCGCTTTAAGTCAAATGCATGGATCAAAAAAGAATTTTCTATTGAAAATTTTCTGTGGACCACCTGAATTTTCACGTGGTCCACATGGACCAGGTTGAGAACCCCTGGTTTAGAGTATCTGGGAATATTTAGACTCAATGTTTTACAAAGAAGTATTGATATCTTTTGTAAACCTACCTATGAGGTATCCATACAGTTATTATTTTTGTTAATTAGTCTTCATCAAGCAGAAATATGGTCAAAGGCTTTCCAGACTTGACCATCCAGTCTTAATTGCAGATATATTGTATCTAGGACATTATTCAATGTATCGCTTCTTTTAAAGACAGGAGGATGTGATTTGAAGGAGATTTGACTGGCATTTCTAGCTTGTCGAGCAACCAAGTTGAAGTTCCACCGTAATTACATGTGTTTTGCTAGAACAGTGAAAAGCAATTCGGTACAGTTAGGTTAATTCGGTTATTAGATGCCACAAATACTTCTGGAAATTTCCTATTGACTTTCTTGTAATTTATTGCATCTATCTACAATATACAAGAGTGTTTGCTTTGCATGTGGTACTTAAGTAAAAAGTGATATACGACTGGCAGCAGGATTAGGAGCTGTTAGCTATCTTATAACCAAACTATTGAAGGTTGGAGTCTAATGACTAAAGGAACTGTTAGCTATCTTATAACCAAACTATTGAAGGTTGGAGTCTAATGACTAAAGGAACTGTTAGCTATCTTATAACCAAACTATTGAAGGTTGGAGTCTAATGACTAAAGGAACTGTTAGCTATCTTATAACCAAACTATTGAAGGTTGGAGTCTAATGACTAAAGGAACTGTTAGCTATCTTATAACCAAACTATTGAAGGTTGGAGTCTAATGACTAAAGGAACTGTTAGCTATCTTATAACCAAACTATTGAAGGTTGGAGTCTAATGACTAAAGGAACTGTTAGCTATCTTATAACCAAACTATTGAAGGTTGGAGTCTAATGACTAAAGGAACTGTTAGCTATCTTATAACCAAACTATTGAAGGTTGGAGTCTAATGACTAAAGGAACTGTTAGCTATCTTATAACCAAACTATTGAAGGTTGGAGTCTAATGACTAAAGGAACTGTTAGCTACCTTATAACCAAACTATTGAAGGTTGGAGTCTAATGACTAAAGGAACTGTTAGCTATCTTATAACCAAACTATTGAAGGTTGGGGTCTAATGACTAAAGGAACTGTTAGCTATCTTATAACCAAACTATTGAAGGTTGGAGTCTAATGACTAAAGGAACTGTTAGCTATCTTATAACCAAACTATTGAAGGTTGGAGTCTAATGACTAAAGGAACTGTTAGCTATCTTATAACCAAACTATTGAAGGTTGGAGTCTAATGACTAAAGGAACTGTTAGATATCTTATAACCAAACTATTGAAGGTTGGGGTCTAATGACTAAAGGAACTGTTAGCTATCTTATAACCAAACTATTGAAGGTTGGAGTCTAATGACTAAAGGAACTGTTAGCTATCTTATAACCAAACTATTGAAGGTTGGAGTCTAATGACTAAAGGAACTGTTAGCTATCTTATAACCAAACTATTGAAGGTTGGAGTCTAATGACTAAAGGAACTGTTAGCTATCTTATAACCAAACTATTGAAGGTTGGAGTCTAATGACTAAAGGAACTGTTAGCTATCTTATAACCAAACTATTGAAGGTTGGAGTCTAATGACTAAAGGAACTGTTAGCTACCTTATAACCAAACTATTGAAGGTTGGAGTCTAATGACTAAAGGAACTGTTAGCTATCTTATAACCAAACTATTGAAGGTTGGGGTCTAATGACTAAAGGAACTGTTAGCTATCTTATAACCAAACTATTGAAGGCTGGAGTCTAATGACTAAAGGAACTGTTAGCTATCTTATAACCAAACTATTGAAGGTTGGAGTCTAATGACTAAAGGAACTGTTAGCTATCTTATAACCAAACTATTGAAGGTTGGAGTCTAATGACTAAAGGAACTGTTAGCTATCTTATAACCAAACTATTGAAGGTTGGAGTCTAATGACTAAAGGAACTGTTAGCTATCTTATAACCAAACTATTGAAGGTTGGAGTCTAATGACTAAAGGAACTGTTAGCTACCTTATAACCAAACTATTGAAGGCTGGAGTCTAATGACTAAAGGAACTGTTAGCTATCTTATAACCAAACTATTGAAGGTTGGAGTCTAATGACTAAAGGAACTGTTAGCTATCTTATAACCAAACTATTGAAGGTTGGAGTCTAATGACTAAAGGAACTGTTAGCTATCTTATAACCAAACTATTGAAGGTTGGAGTCTAATGACTAAAGGAACTGTTAGCTATCTTATAACCAAACTATTGAAGGTTGGAGTCTAATGACTAAAGGAACTGTTAGCTATCTTATAACCAAACTATTGAAGGTTGGAGTCTAATGACTAAAGGAACTGTTAGCTATCTTATAACCAAACTATTGAAGGTTGGAGTCTAATGACTAAAGGAACTGTTAGCTATCTTATAACCAAACTATTGAAGGTTGGAGTCTAATGACTAAAGGAACTGTTAGCTATCTTATAACCAAACTATTGAAGGTTGGAGTCTAATGACTAAAGGAACTGTTAGCTATCTTATAACCAAACTATTGAAGGTTGGAGTCTAATGACTAAAGGAACTGTTAGCTATCTTATAACCAAACTATTGAAGGTTGGAGTCTAATGACTAAAGGAACTGTTAGCTATCTTATAACCAAACTATTGAAGGTTGGAGTCTAATGACTAAAGGAACTGTTAGCTATCTTATAACCAAACTATTGAAGGTTGGAGTCTAATGACTAAAGGAACTGTTAGCTACCTTATAACCAAACTATTGAAGGTTGGGGTCTAATGACTAAAGGAACTGTTAGCTATCTTATAACCAAACTATTGAAGGTTGGAGTCTAATGACTAAAGGAACTGTTAGCTATCTTATAACCAAACTATTGAAGGTTGGGGTCTAATGACTAAAGGAACTGTTAGCTACCTTATAACCAAACTATTGAAGGCTGGAGTCTAATGACTAAAACCAGTACAAGGAAATAATACATACATATGATATATAATATATTCAAATCCTCGCACAACTGTCCGAGAGATTGCAGGAGTGATAGATGTAAAATTGAAACAATTTCTGAACGTTTGAACCGAATTGATAAGTCGAAAAAGCTTGAGAAATGGGTCTCACACGAAGTGAACGAAAACCAGAAAAATCACCGTCTGACAAGACGAAAGTATCCCCTCTAGTAGGGGCGCTCTTCTCTGCAATTCTGCAGGAGACTCGTGATTTGCTATCAGTACCGCCAATCACATGTTCTTAGGCAATTTTGCGGTCTGAACTCATTAAACGGATGTCGGTCTCTCAGCGGCTGCACAAACTAGTCAATATATATTTATATAATATAATATTAATAATATTAATAAATGGAAAATATCTTTATAAAACCATATTTATTTTATTATCCGTATTTCAAGGGTACTAATATTTAAGTACGCTTTCGGCAGATAAAATATAATAATTGGTATTAAGATAGTGACATATCTTCATGTGAACTTAATGGTATAAGTCCAGTGACTTATACCAGGAGACTTATACCATTAAGTTCACATGAAGATATGTCACTATCTTAATACTAATAATTATATTTTATCTGACGAAAGCGTACTTAAATATTAGTACCCTTGAAATACGTATAATAAATAAATATGGTGTTTTATAAGATATTTTCCATTTATTAATATTATTAATATTAATGATACTCCAGATAAAATATGTTGAGTGCTTCTAATCTGTTGTAAAATTAACTTTATTGAATAATCAACAAACCATATAACTCATTGTTTATATATATATATATATGTATATATATATATGTATATATATATATATATATATATATATATATATATATATATATATATATATATATATATATATATATATATATATATATATATAATGTGAAAACTCTGCTTCGAAGAATCGAGACGTATCTGAGGATCTTGCGATTTCAGAGACAGGTTCGATCATTGCATCGATCGTGCCTCGAGCTGGTCGGCAGAGAAACGATTGTAATATGTCTAATAAATTTTAATTCGTCGCACCACTGATTCTCCGTTTCTTATGTGATATATATATATATATATATATATATATATATATATATATATATATATATATATATATATATATATATATATATATATATATATATATATATATATATATATATATATATATATATATATATATATATATATATATATATATACATATATATATATATATATATATATATATATATATATATATATATATATATATATATATATACAATATTAAATAAATGGAAAACTATATTTATAAAACCATATTTATTTCATTATATATATTTCGGGGATATCATATTAACAATATGCTATGCCTTCATCAGACAAAATACAATATAAACAGTTTTATAGACAAATAGGTTCGACATACCGTTATAACACCGACTTCATTTGAAGAGGTTTACTCTGGCTGTGAAAAAATTTTACACAGAGAGAAAGAAAAAGAGAGAAAACAGAAAGAAAGACAGAAAACGAAGAAAAGGAAGAAAAAGAAGAGAAAGAGGAAATGCATGGAACAAAATAGAGAGATGGAAAGATAGATAAAGCGAAGAACTTCATGTAAAGAAACAGAAAGAGATATATATATATATATAGAGAGAGGAAATAGAGATAGATACATATATATATATAGAAAATTAGGTAGTGGGAGGTCATTTTGAGTAAATGTATCAATGATACGTTTATTTATTTATTTATTTATTTAGCTCAAGTATTAATGTAAGGGAGATATATATATATAGAGAAAAAAATATATAGAGAGAGGAGGAGAGGAAAAAAATATAGAGAGAGGAAAAAATAGCGAGAGAAAAAAATTAAAAAAATAGCCAGATATATTCGAGGCGTAAAAACCCTATGTTTTAATGTATTAATATTTATATAAAACTTACACTATATTGTAAATATCAGTATTCCTGAATGAGACAAGTATCTATAATGTGTGAAAATTAATTATCTTATGTTTAGTTTTAAAAAAAATTCATATGTTTATGTGACAGCTACAAACATCCATGCGAATCTAACTGATTCACTCTGCAAACTCTAAGTTCACGGAAAACGTTCTCAATGTGGTATAAAAATTTGAGCATACAAATATGTGTATTATTATTCATGTCATTACTCTACCAGATTATCTATCAAGCAGAAGTAGAGAGCAGATTTCAATATACTAATAAAAATATATATCATAAACAAAACTAAAAATAAAAAGATAACAATAATAATAATAAGTAAAAATATAGAATAGAACACTAAAAAAAAAAAAAAAAAATTAAAAAATAAAAATATTACGAAAGAATATTACATAATAAAAATATTATATATTAAGCATACTACGTATTAAAAAATATTACGTATTAAAAATTTACATATTAAAAATACAAAAAAAAAAAAAAAAAAATAAAAAAAAAAATAAAAATAAAAATAAAAATAAAAAAAAAAAATAAAAAATATTATAGAAAATATTATAGAATACTACAATAATAAAAATAAAAATAAAAATAAAAATAAAAATAAAAATAAAAATAAAAATACACCACAAAGATCAACCCTTCAAAGTTAATTGACAATATATTGCCAAGTTCTTTACAAGACAAAGCCAAAAAATTATCCATCAAATCACATCTAGCAAAGATCATTTCAAAAGATTATGATGTCCAATTAGGTCTATATATGTTCCTATATTTAATATAGAAGTTTATCTAGTGTAAGGTTTATTCAAAAATTTGGAGCATCAGCTTTTAGGGTAGCTTAATTTTTCATGAGGAATGTTTAGATAAAAATAAAATAAAAATAAACAATAAAAAGAGAGTAAAAAGAAGGAATCAAAGATTTAGGAATCAAAAATTTATCGGCTAGTTTCCCATATAAATATAAATCAAACTAAATATACTACATTTTAAATTTAAATTTATATTTAAACGTTGAGTTTAATCTATGTTTGCAACAACTGAATAAATTTGTCCGTAGGTTAAGGGAATTTTTAGATTTTAGTATAAAGAATATCTCCTCTGCGCAGAGGTCACATGTTTCAGAGGATGAATTAAAAGGAATCCCTCTTGAGACTATATTCCAAGCCGTCGACTATCTAACGTTATCTAGCTTAAGTTGCCAGAGTACGCCTGATAGTGCCATTGAAGATTTTTTATTTGGATCTGTGAAAGAATTCTTGTGGTTATTATAGCGAAGTTTAAATTCCGTCGATGTGGAACCGACGTAGTTAAAAGAATTAGAGTCAGTATTAACATTACAATTGTATACTATATTTTTAACTAAGCAGTTGTTATTTAACGGACATTTAGATCTATCTCTACAGTTACATTTGTTAGCTTGTATATTATTTATGCTATTATCAGTAGGTTTTAAGTTCCTATTATTTTTTCTATTAATATTTTGTGCTAAATTTTTGGTGGATGAGTAGGTTAATTTAATTGTATGCCTATTGAAAATTGAGTGATACCTATGTGTTCTAGGGAAGCGATTATCAAGAGCTTTGAAAAATAATTTAGCGATGTGGGTTTTAATGTTTAGTGAGAAAGGGGGGCAAACCAAATTATGTTCCTAGTTCTATTTCTTTTTTGTCCTTTGGAATTATTGTAATGCTTTCTATTATAGTTGTTAATGTTGTTGCCGTAATTAAAAAAGTTGTTACTTTGTTTAGTTTGTCTATCATTATCTATGTACACAATCTTATCAGCATATCCTGCCCTAGCTAGTGCTTCATTATAGTATTGGGCCTTTTCGTCGAAAATCAATCTATTCGACGAGATCCTAGAGATACGTTTTTGAACTGAGTTTACTATAGTGTTTTTGACAGATCTGGGGTGGTTAGAGTTAAAGTTGACATAGTTTAAGTTTTCATTCAACTTGTGAAAAGGATAGTGGAGACATGTGTTGAGATTTAATGTTATATCTAGGAAATTGACTATTCTATGGTTGTTCTCAATTTCTATTTTAAGGTTAAAGTAATTAAAAAATTTTGTAATTTGTTTACATTTTCTATTTAGTTCAGGGTTATTATTATTAATAAGTAAAAGCATGTCATCCCTATATAAACCTCCGGTAGTACCAGGTATTTTCCTATGTAGCGAATTGATTAAAAATAAGCCCACAAGGTCAGTTACCTGAGCTGAGTCGGAAGATCCCATAGTTATGTCAAAATTGCTATCTTTATCTGCTCTGGTCCATAATTTGTCATTAAATTCTATCAAAGTTTTCCTAGCCGATAATATAATATGCATTTCTTTGCTAGTTAGGTCGGTATGTTTGAATGCGTAATTTAGTGCCTTATTTAGTAGACTAGGGGTAATAGAAGAATAATAGTTAGCTATATCAAGTTGAATAAACCTATTATTATTATACCAGTTATAAATATTTACTAGTTGTAACCCAACAATTTTAAATATAACTTTCCATATATATATATATATATATATATGGTGGGTGGCGCGCGGACCTCTACACGGCCGAAGCCCTCAGGCAGCTCCGTAACCCCCTCTTCTACCGCCTTCTACCCTCCGATTCCACACCCCTCTACCGACAACAAGTTTCCTCCACCATCCAACACCTTGTCTCCTCCTCCCTCCCCCCACCGCTTCTCACCTCATCGTCCGCACCACCCGCACCCCCACCATCTACTTCCTCCCCAAACTCCACAAACCCGACAACCCCGGCCGCCCCATCGTCTCCGCTTGCAACTGCCCCACCGAACTCATCTTCGCCTTTCTCGACTCCATCCTCGCCCCCCCCCCCCCCTGTCACCACCCTCCCCTCCCACATCTCCGACACCAACCACGCCCTGCGCCTTTTCGACTCCTTCACCTACCCACCCGGCCCACAGCCCTTCCTCTTCACCCTAGACATCAAGTCCCTCTATACCGTCATCCCCCACGCCGACGGCCTACGCGCCCTCAAACACTACCTCGACCTTCGCCCCTCCCCCATTCCCTCCACCCCCACCCTCCCTCGCCTCGCCGAGCTGGTCCTCACCCTCAATTGTTTCTCCTTCTCGGGTGAGTTTTACCAACAGGTCACGGGGGTAGCCATGGGTACAAGAATGGGCCCGAACTATGCCAACCTTTTTGTTGGCCATGTTGAGGCCCAAATCTTTGCCCAGTACACCGGCCCCACGCCCGAACTGTACGGTCGTTACATCGACGACTGTATCGGAGCCACGACCCTCACCCGAGAACAGCTCGACTCCTTTCTCTCCTTCTTCTGCTCCTTCCACCCCTCCCTCCACTTCACCACCTCTATCTCCACCACCCACGTCCACTTCTTAGACATCTCCGTCGCCTTCGACCCCTCCCACCACTCCCTCGTCACCTCCAACTTCTTCAAACACACCGACTCCCACTCTTACCTCGACTTCACCTCTTCCCACCCCCCACACACTAAACACTCTATTCCCTACTCCCAACTCCTCAGGATCCGCCGCCTCTGTAGCCGAGATGCTGACTTCGAGTCCCAGGCCCTTTCCCTAGTCAGCCATTTCATCCGCAGAGGTCCCCCCCCTCTCGTCCACACCGCTCTCACCCGTGCCCGTGCTGTCCACCGCTCCACCACCCTCACCCCACGCCACCGCAGACCCACCCACCGTCTCCCCTTCCCCATCACCTACCACCCCTCCACCTTACCCCTCCACCGCACCATCCGCCGCCTCTTGCGACGCCTCCAGTCCGACCCCTCCACCTCCCACATCTTCCCAACCCCACCACTTCCCTCCTTCAAACGCGCACGCAATCTCCGCACCCTCCTCGTTCACAGCCCCCCCCCATCCCCCCGGTTCCTTTCCCTGTTCTAGGCCCCGCTGCAACACCTGTCCCCATATCACCAACACTACCACCTTCCAGGGTCCCAACGGCCACTCTCTCTCTGTCCGGCATGCCTTCCGCTGCACCTCCTCCAACCTAGTCTACGGACTTCGCCTGGCGGACAGATTCACTACGGGACGTTGCCTGGCGGACAGATTCACTGAGCACCTCCGGGATATTCGTCTCGGTGGTAGTTCCCCCATCGCCCGCCACTTTGGTGCCCCTGGACATTCCGCACGCCATCTCACAGTCTGTGGCCTACTCCAGTGCCACGGAACACCCGCCAATCTCCTCAGAGTTGAACAAAGAACCATCTTCATCTTACAGACCCACACTCCCCCCGGCCTGAACTCCCCACCCTTATTCCTTTAGCCTTCGACCGCCCCCCTCCCCCCACACATATCCCCCACTAACACCACTAACACACCCCTCCTTTTCACCGCCCACCCCACAACTAACAATACTAACACCTCCACTCCACCCCTCATCCGACCACCCTTCCCCAACTAACATACTAACATCCCTCCCTTCTTCTCCTCCCCCCTCCTTATCACACGCACACACCCACCGGCACATATATACACGCGCTCACACTAAACACACACCCTACTACCACCACTAACCCTCACCCCCACACATCCACCAACCACCCCGCAACTAACATCACTAACACCCCCTGACCCCAAGCACACGAACACACGCACCCACTTACACCACCCACCCTACACGCAACTAACATCACTAACACCCCCCAACCCCACGCACACGTACACACACACCCTCTTACACCACCAACTCTACACACCCTACCACCACTAACCCTCGCTCACACCCGCATTCAACCCTTTCTCCACCTCCCGTATACTAACACCCACTAACACCCCCTTCATCAAACTACACACACACACCAGTACACCACACTCACTCCATCGACCCCCACACTCTTCTCTCCCCGCTCCACCCACACCCTTTCTCAAACACTCACTCATCCCACTAACACCTCTACTAATACACACACACCCCCTCCTCACTCCAACTTTCACACCTACCCATCCTCGCCCCTTTACCATTCCACCCTACTGCTGCTATGCCCTCTGACCACCTCCCACCACACACAGACACACAGCACTCCTACTGCCTTGACCACTTCCTGTTGCGCGCGCACCCCACATCTCCCCTCTTCCGACCATCTCTTCACGGATTACTCGTATGTGGACCTTGACCGTGGAATCACTACCATCCTAGGATTTTACCAACCATTCCACAACATCTCCTTACGGAATCACCTTTTTGACTCATCCACACACACAGCCCCCAAAAAAATGTTTTCCCACACGCCACCCACACCCACAACACCCTTAAACCCCACACACACGTGCGTTCCACCACATATTTACACATTCAGCCTCCGGATTCCTCTCCCCCCCACCCCTCTATCCACACACGCACACGCACTCCGACCTACACCCCACCCCACACACACCTCTTCCTGAACATGCAACCCCGTTCTTCCCCCAACCCTTGCTTTCACATACACCTAAACACACTCACCACCTTCAGCCCTCCCCGCTCGGACACCCCGTCTCCCTCTCCCCACTTCATCCACCACCACCCCTACACGCCCCACACCCTTCCACCACCTGTTTTACCCCATTTTAATTTTATTTTGATCATGCTTTTATTTTTAATTTCATTCGCACCGTTTCCTCCCAGCCCCTTTTCGCTATATGTCTCTCCACCACTCCCCTACACACCCTTTGAACTCTCTTCCCACACACTTTTCACCTGAAGAAGGGCTTATGCCCGAAACGTCGTTCCCCACCACCACCCCACTCTCAAGAGCGTGAAATTAATAAACATTCGTTGTACTGCCTCTCTGTTTTGTTCCTGTTCAAATTTTCCATTATATATATATATATAAACTATAATTGTTTCTACTTTAGGCACAAGGCCAGCAATTACCCAGTGCATTACTGGTACTTTATTTTATCGACCCCGTAAGGATGAAAGGCAAAGTCAACCTCGGCGGGATTTGAACTCAGATCGTAAAGGGACGTCACTATGTGTCAAAGCATGGCGTCCGTCCCTCTACAAGGAAGTATATATAAGGATGAGTGACGATAAATTCTGAGTAACGACGCATGACGACTAAGCTTTGAAAAATATTCCACTATGGCATTGAGTAATTTTCTTACTGACTTGCATTTCAACCCCGGGTGATCCCATAGCTGCCACTCCTCCCCACACACACGTATGTATGTGTGTGTGTGTGTGTGTGTGTGTGTGTGTGTGTGTGTGTGTGTGTGTGTGTGTGTGTGTGTGTGTGTGTGTGTGTGTGTGTGTGTGTGTGTGTGTGTGTGTGTGTGTAACTACCTTGCACTAGATGGCAGAGAAGCGATCTAGGAAGTGAAGGAGACGAGACTGTAAGAAAGTTTCAATCTCCTAGTGATGTAACTTCACATCATGTTTAACACCAATGCTCAAACACTCTCATGAACGCATGAACGCATGAACACATAAACATCGCATTCCTCCGTCTCTCAACCCTAAAACACACATTCCCCATCAAACTCTGTTTCTCACTCCTAAAATACACAACCGCCCCCATTCCCCGTATTTTTGTAACTAGTAAACAAGAACAGAATATATATATATATATATATATATATATATATATATACATGCATTCACACATACATACAAGTGTATGTGTGTGTATATATATATATATATAGATGTATAAATACACACACACACACACACACACATACACACACACACACACACACACACACACACACACACACACACACACACATATATATAACAAAAAATATATAGTAATAGCTTCCGCAGATTCCATAGCTGTGGAGGAAAAGAGGAAATGATAGAGTGGTGGTATTGGTGGTGGTGTAGGCGATGGCGTAAGTGGTGGTTGTGGTGGTGGTGTAGGTGCTGGCGTAGGTGGTAGTGGTGTAGATGCTGGCGGCGTAGGTGGTGGTTTTGGTGGTTGTGTAGGTAGTGGTTGTGGTGTTGGCATAGGTGGTGGTGGTGGCGTAGTTGGTAGTGGTACCAGTGGTGTTGGTGGTGGTACCAGTGGTGTTGGTGTTGGTGTTGGTGGTGGTACCAGTGGTGGTGGTGTTGGTGTTGGTGGTGGTACCAGTGGTGGTGGTGGTGGTGGTACCAGTGGTGGTGGTGGTGGTACCAGTGGTGGTGGTGGTGGTGGTACCAGTGGTGGTGGTGGTGGTACCAGTGGTGGTGGTGGTGGTGGTACCAGTGGTGGTGGTGGTGGTGGTACCAGTGGTGGTGGTGGTGGTACTAGTGGTGGTGATGGTGGTGGTACCAGTGGTGGTGGTGGTGGTGGTGGTACCAGTGGTGGTGGTGGTGGTACCAGTGGTGGTGGTGGTGGTGGTACCAGTGGTGGTGGTGGTGGTGGTGGTACCAGTGGTGGTGGTGGTGGTACCAGTGGTGGTGGTGGTGGTACCAGTGGTGGTGGTGGTGGTGGTACCAGTGGTGGTGGTGGTGGTGGTGGTACCAGTGGTGGTGGTGGTGGTACCAGTGGTGGTGGTGGTGGTGGTACCAGTGGTGGTGGTGGTGGTGGTACCAGTGGTGGTGGTGGTGGTGGTACCAGTGGTGGTGGTGGTGGTACCAGTGGTGGTGGTGGTGGTGGTACCAGTGGTGGTGGTGGTGGTGGTACCAGTGGTGGTGGTGGTGGTGGTACCAGTGGTGGTGGTGGTGGTGGTACCAGTGGTGGTGGTGGTGGTACCAGTGGTGGTGGTGGTGGTGGTACCAGTGGTGGTGGTGGTGGTGGTACCAGTGGTGGTGGTGGTGGTACTAGTGGTGGTGATGGTGGTGGTACCAGTGGTGGTGGTGGTGGTGGTGGTACCAGTGGTGGTGGTGGTGGTACCAGTGGTGGTGGTGGTGGTGGTACCAGTGGTGGTGGTGGTGGTGGTGGTACCAGTGGTGGTGGTGGTGGTACCAGTGGTGGTGGTGGTGGTACCAGTGGTGGTGGTGGTGGTGGTACCAGTGGTGGTGGTGGTGGTGGTACCAGTGGTGGTGGTGGTGGTACCAGTGGTGGTGGTGGTGGTACCAGTGGTGGTGGTGGTGGTGGTACCAGTGGTGGTGGTGGTGGTGGTACCAGTGGTGGTGGTGGTGGTGGTACCAGTGGTGGTGGTGGTGGTACCAGTGGTGGTGGTGGTGGTGGTACCAGTGGTGGTGGTGGTGGTGGTACCAGTGGTGGTGGTGGTGGTGGTACCAGTGGTGGTGGTGGTGGTACCAGTGGTGGTGGTGGTGGTACCAGTGGTGGTGGTGGTGGTGGTACCAGTGGTGGTGGTGGTGGTGGTACCAGTGGTGGTGGTGGTGGTGGTACCAGTGGTGGTGGTGGTGGTACCAGTGGTGGTGGTGGTGGTGGTACCAGTGGTGGTGGTGGTGGTGGTACCAGTGGTGGTGGTGGTGGTGGTACCAGTGGTGGTGGTGGTGGTGGTACCAGTGGTGGTGGTGGTGGTACCAGTGGTGGTGGTGGTGGTGGTACCAGTGGTGGTGGTGGTGGTGGTACCAGTGGTGGTGGTGGTGGTGGTGGTACCAGTGGTGGTGGTGGTGGTACCAGTGGTGGTGGTGGTGGTACCAGTGGTGGTGGTGGTGGTGGTACCAGTGGTGGTGGTGGTGGTGGTGGTACCAGTGGTGGTGGTGGTGGTGGTGGTACCAGTGGTGGTGGTGGTGGTACCAGTGGTGGTGGTGGTGGTACCAGTGGTGGTGGTGGTGGTGGTACCAGTGGTGGTGGTGGTGGTGGTGGTACCAGTGGTGGTGGTGGTGGTACCAGTGGTGGTGGTGGTGGTGGTACCAGTGGTGGTGGTGGTGGTGGTACCAGTGGTGGTGGTGGTGGTACCAGTGGTGGTGGTGGTGGTGGTACCAGTGGTGGTGGTGGTGGTACCAGTGGTGGTGGTGGTGGTGGTACCAGTGGTGGTGGTGGTGGTGGTACCAGTGGTGGTGGTGGTGGTGGTACCAGTGGTGGTGGTGGTGGTGGTACCAGTGGTGGTGGTGGTGGTGGTACCAGTGGTGGTGGTGGTGGTGGTACCAGTGGTGGTGGTGGTGGTGGTGGTACCAGTGGTGGTGGTGGTGGTACCAGTGGTGGTGGTGGTGGTGGTACCAGTGGTGGTGGTGGTGGTACCAGTGGTGGTGGTGGTGGTGGTACCAGTGGTGGTGGTGGTGGTGGTACCAGTGGTGGTGGTGGTGGTGGTACCAGTGGTGGTGGTGGTGGTGGTACCAGTGGTGGTGGTGGTGGTGGTGGTACCAGTGGTGGTGGTGGTGGTGGTACCAGTGGTGGTGGTGGTGGTACCAGTGGTGGTGGTGGTGGTGGTACCAGTGGTGGTGGTGGTGGTACCAGTGGTGGTGGTGGTGGTGGTACCAGTGGTGGTGGTGGTGGTACCAGTGGTGGTGGTGGTGGTGGTACCAGTGGTGGTGGTGGTGGTACCAGTGG
>OZ024745.1:43944278-43951778 GCA_964016885.1 Eledone cirrhosa | reverse complement strand
GTACTAATTCACATATAGTATATAGTATATAGTAGTAGTGGTGGCGCGAAATTCGAGCATGTTTGAATCTGTCTGTGCGTATACTTATGTCTAGATGTGTGAGTATTACTCAAGTATAGGGTACATTTGAGCATACCAGTTCTAATTTGAAGCATTTTGGAGCACTGAGGAAGAAACCTAGCATTTCTACTAAAATCTTGGTTATGTTAAATATGCGATACTTCGATAAGAAGTCGTGAGAAATTGATAGGATTTGCATTTTTAAATATTGTAATGCTTTCGAACTGTATATTGCGCAGAGTACTGAGAACACAGTAATTTGTAAATATTTACTTTTCCTATATGTGCAATGTTTGAGTGTTGATGTTGTGAAACTAAATAGCCAAGTCCTCATTAGAGGGTGTATGATCAACTGTAGTTGCAATTAAACAGGAATTTCAATAAATATACCAGGCTAGTATTTTAATATCACTAATTCACGTGATGAGTAGGAAAATTATATTATGTGTGTTTTTAGCTTGAAACAAATAGACATTTATTGATGCAAACTGACATAAAACAAATATAAGTTCGTCCAGAGTATTGTATACCCAGTATTTAAATAGAGTAGATAATTAAGGTTCAGCTTATTATTGCTTTTTTTTACTACTTTTTAATTTTATTTATCATAAGTGCAATTATATAAACTAGCCTTTTATATGACTAGCCCATCCCTTACTATATCCAGAACTACAATAATATCAGTTAGTGTGTGTGTGTGTGTTTTTAAGACTGTAAGGGTTTGATTTGAGAGAGATTTGACTACTATTTCTAGATCAGTCGAGACTCCTTCATTAGCCCATCGAAAAAGTTGTAATAGTTTAGACTAAACAGAGAGAGGATGGCCATGGGCTTTGCAATCCCTCTCAGATAAATGATATCGACATTGTTGGCGTTTTGCTTGACTAGCTGCAAGTTGCAGACTGCAGGAAAAACATGAATAGTTAAAGACTTCTAGGGGAATGACGTTCAGAGAAAGAAGGACTAAATGTAGGGATTTGTGGGAGCAAGGAGATATCTGAATGTTTAGTAACAGTACTTTTTTAGATTTGGGAACATTATTCTATTGAGGGTCTCACATGAACTTATGGACGCAGTATGGCTGAATGGTTAAGAAGTTCGCTTTACAATCATCAGATTCTAGGTTCGATCCCACTGTATGGCATCTTGTTAACTGTTATTTAACACACCTCCGGGCAAAGGCCGATACAGCCTGGCAATAATGATATCGCAACTTATTTCTACAGTTGAGTGAACTGGAGCAACGTAAAATAAAGTATATTTCTCAAGGACACAACGCACTAACCGGTCCGGAAATCAAACTTCCAATCTCACAATTGTGATCCTAACGCTCGAACCACTAAGCCACGCTCCTTCACACCTGTTTTAATATATATACCTTGTAATATTTTGTTTTGTTTTTCAATTTTTCTACTACATTTTACATTAAGGTATAGAGTACATTAAGGTATAGTTACATTAAGGTATAGATGCTGTCGGAGGAATATGATGCGACACTCAAATGCTGTTTGGATTGATGTTCAGCTTCTGCTTCTGTTTATATTTCAAGTGGAGGTGGTCTATGTCACTGTTGATGTGGAGATTCTCAGTGTCGGTTAGAACTTATCGGGTTTCAACATCAATGACTTGGATCTCATCTAGCATCCAGACAAGCAATCCAAATATTGGTGTCAGGCCAGGCATAGCAAATACATTGTGGGCCACTAATTTATTGTGAACAGATGTTATATTCCCTGGTTACTCATTCTTTATTAAAAATACAAACCTAGGAAATATTTTCATCTATCCTTAAGTATCTATAGCAGTCCTCATCAGATACCGGGGAAACAATTATGCCATTGATAGCGATGTTGCTAGATTAGCTTGTAGTTATTCCTCGCTTTAGAATCACAAAGGATCATTTATCCTGGCCAAATTCCATTCCTTCGAGAATCTCGTAACGAGGTCAAGGTTTTTCTTCATACCATTTATATTCTTCACATCAAGTTTCAGGTCGTCTACAAAGAAACTATGTGTTAAGTTAATGTTTCTGACTTCATGTAAACCAATTATGTATGTATGGTCGCGTCGTTGGCGACTAAACTGGCAACCCCACCAAGGTTTCTTGGTGAGGAGGGTGACTTTGGACATCCTGCAGGACTAAAAACAAAACCTGTCAAAGGGCAAAGGAGCTCTTAAGAGTCAATGGCCATCCAAAATCACCGGGAGAGATGACCCCTTTAGCCTTTATTATCAAGGCAGAATTCTAGGAGAAGGAAAACTCTGATATAACACCTGCAACTCTGATGGTATCCAATGATGTTGACTTGTTCTTCTTTTTGGTAAATATCATCTTGGTTAAGAGAGTGGGACTGGCTTTGTGCAGTGCCTTTGCTCTCTATAAAAGCTTCACGTCACAGGCATTGCTTTATATCTGGAGATCTCTTTGCACTTGTCGTCACATGGTACCATGGGCCCAGCACTATGTGTCAATAATTGTCACAAGTGTAGTGTTTGTACCAGAGTTTTCAAGTCGCTGGCTGGACTAAAAAGTTACACTCGTTCAGCGCATCGGTAGGGGTTCTCCTACATGGATATAAAGTAATGGCCGTACTCGAAAACGAGTTGGCAGCCACCATGTATGTATGTATGTATGTATGTATGTATGTATGTATGTATGTATGTATGTATGTATGTATATACAACGTACGTGTTAGGTCAGTGTTTCTGGCTTCCTGTGAACCAATTATGTATGTGTGTATGTATGCGTTTATGTATGTATGTATACATGCGTCTATCTGTGTGCGTGTGTGTGTGTATGTATGTATGTACGTATGTATGTGAGTATATATGTATGCATATATGTATGTATTATGTGCTAGTATGTATGCGTTTATGTATGCGTGTGTGTGTATATATATATATGTATACGTGTATGTGTGTATGTATGTATGTATGTATGTATGTATGTATGTATGAGTGTGTCCGTATGTATGTATATATGTATGTATTATATATGACTTTGGACATCCTGCAGGACTAAAGACAAAACCTATCAAAGGGCAAAGGAGTTCTTAAGAGTCAATGGCCATCCAAAATCACCGGGAGAGATGACCCCTTAGCCTTTGTCAAGGCAGATTTCTAGGAGAAGGAAAACTCTGATATAACACCTGCAATCCTGATGGTATCCAATGATGTTGACTTGTTCTTCTTTTTGGTAAATATCATCTTGGTTAAGAGAGTGGGACTGGCTTTGTGCAGTGCCTTTGCTCACTATAAAAGCTTCACGGCACAGGCATTGCTTTATATCTGGAAATCTCTCTGCACTTGTCGTCACATGGTACCATGGGCCCAGCACTATGTGTCAATAATTGTCACAAGTGTAGTGTTTGTACCAGAGTTTTCAAGTCGCTGGCTGGACTAAAAAGTCACACTCGTTCAGCGCATCGGTAGGGGTTCTCCTACATGGATATAAAGTAGTGGCCGTACTCGAAAACGAGTTAGCAGCCACCATTATATATATATATATGTGTGTATGTATATATATATATATATATATATATATATATATATATATATATATATATATATATATATATATATATATATATATATATATATATATATATATATATAACGAAGGAATTGTGGTAAGGAACCAGATGGACCATAACGCACCAAAGTACTCACTACTTAGGGTAGTACAGTGGGTAATAGTAACAAGTATGACCCTGACGGCAGAGCTCAAGCAGTTTCGACGGCTATTTCGGGATAGTCCAGAAATAGCCGTCGAAACGGCTTGAGCTCTGCCGTCGGGGTCATGCTTGTTCCTATATATATATATATATATATATATATATATGTATATATGTATATATGTGTGTATATATGTATTATGTATATGCTAGTATGTATGTATTTATGTATGTAACATATTGTTTCCTGCCTCATTAGTAAAAGATTATCACAAATGCTTACCCAGGTACCATTGCATGGAGGTCATATTGCCCCCCCCCCCCCCCACCTCTCTCTATATCAGTTTCTTCATTTCTCTATACATCACTGCTTCTCCATCACTAATTCTCGCCTGTGACAATAACGACGGAATGTTACTCATCAAGGTAAAATATCGATTTTATTTCAACCTATCGGCAATTGCTGACGCAAAATTGTTGCACATCAAAAGATACTTCAGCATTTTATGTCTTTTGAACTTTTGTTTACTCATCTGAACCGCTTTTTATCTTTCATATTTAAAACTACTACTACTACTACTACTACTACTACTACTGCTGCTGCTGCTGCTGCTGCTGCTGCTACTACTACTACTACTACTACTACTGCTGCTGCTGTTGTTGCTGGTGCTGCTACTTGTACTGCTGTTGCTACTACTACTACTACTACTACTACTACTACTACTACCACTACCACTACTATTACTACTACTACTACTACTACTACTACATTTTCTATTTGTTTTCCTTGTAGAGCTAGAATGTATATGTATGTATGAAACCGTCTCTCTCTTGAGTTGATATTGTTGTTTTACATTCTACTGCCAGTAAAATAAGAACCAGTCATATATATGGAGTCGTAGTGACATTTTAACCTCTAGGTTTAAGCACAGCCGATTTCCTGAGAGAGAGAGAGAGAGAGAGAGAGAGTTGTAGAAATGAATTGAGAAAAGGATATAGAGAAAGGATCCACCTCAGTACTGCACTGGTACTTTTTAAGGTGGCGGAGACCATCACCTCTCCAGAGAGCTGGAACGAATAACACAAACCATTCTATCTGACGTTCTAACGACTCTGCCAACTCCCCGCCTAAAGTGTGTGTGTGTGTGTGTGTGTGTGTGTGTGTGTGTGTGTGTGTGGTGGTAAACAAAAACGGGATGTTATATCTAAAGTTGGTAGAGCACTCAGTCCAAAGGACGAGTTTGGTATAGAGTTAGTTCCACAACAAATGAGTAAACCATATTCCAGGACACGTGTTTCACCTGAGGGATTATTCAGCTGATGTATGGTTAGAGTGAGAACGGACTATAACTTATACACGAGCTGAATAATCCCTCAGGTGAAACACGTGGCCTCGAATATGGTTTATTCATTTGTTGTGGAACTAACTCTCTCTCTCTCTATATATATATATATATATAACTATATATATATATATAGTTATATGAAATAGAGAAAAGTATAGATATCATTATACATGGTCAATACAGGCACGGAGCCAAATCCTAATGTTGGGCAGTGGGGGGGGGGGGAATAAACGTAAAAAAGAAGACACAAACACACACACCAAATAACTTTATATATATTCTACATTTTTATTTTCTATTTATTGTCAAAACAGAGTTTCAAATGAAGTACATTATTGTTCTTTTGTGTTTAAAACCAAAACAATAAAAAATTTTGCAGTACGGCTCATAAATGTATATGGTATTTAAAATCAAAACATAATTAAATAACGTGTTATTTAATTAATTTAAAATGTGGTCAACAACTACAAGGGCCTTTCTTGTTTAGGTTCATCCTTCACCTCAGTAGCCAACTGTCTTTCAATGGAGAGTAAAACTAACTCAATGTAACACGAAGGTACGAATTTATGTACTTGAGCCCAGCTAAAAGAGCAGTCCGCAGCTGTATTTGTTGTGGGTAACGTCAGAAAAATGTGGTGCAATGTTGACATTAGAATAATCGGAACACATATCAATGGCGATCATGAATTTAAGTACTCTCGGGTCCCAAATAATAGGGGTGGGATAGGGGTGGACATTTGCTTAAATTCTTAGAAGCGGGGGAAACGGTAATTTCTTAGTGTGCGTTCGTAAATATGGAATTTCTCGTAATGTTCTTTCCTTGTCATATATAATGCTTTTTCAATGAAATTATTATTAGATTCTTCAACTGCTCTGTCACAATAGAATTTCACCGGAGATAGATTAACAAAATGTAATAAGCGGGGTGAGGGTGGGGGGCTGGAATAAAAGCGAGTGTGTTGAAAAAATTTGAAATATTAATAAGCCGGGAGGGAGGGGGGCGATTATTCATGACCTAAGAGTACACTGCTAATGGTGAGTTGCTTAATTCTTGAATCCGTCATAAGTGTTCAATATAGTTTGGTACTTGTCTTTGAATGAAAGAAACTCTTGTACAATTTCAGTTTATTTGTCGGTGACGTCTGAATACGACTTTGACAAAAATGTTAAAAATTCTAATTTGTTCACTTTATCCTCGTTATCAAAAATGCTGTGATTCTAAACACTAAAAGTAGGATGATAAAATTTTAAAATATTCAAGTCTTTTGCTTGTGCTATTTATCTCAGAATGTAAGGATATTGTGTAGGAATCAACGATGAATTTCTTCCAAGCATCTAATTTTCCTCCCTCCTCTATAATTTCATCATAGAATCTCTGTCTTTTACGTTTTCTGGGAGCTAGTATTCTATATCTAAATCGCATTTATAACCAACTCGGTTGCTTCATTCTTAATGTTTAAATTTAGATTCTTATTCATTTCGGATGTTTATCATCTTTATCAACCATTTGAATAAAATAAGAAATCGTTACCATGTCTAGACAAATGTTCTGTAAATATATAGATAAGCTGAGTCTAGCATTTTACTCTAGAATTTAAGAACAACTAAGAATACGAAAGTACTGAGTCGTCCTAGCAAATACATCACAGACGAAAATTATTTATAGTCTTTATAGAGTAATTACTGGTAAATTCTATAAGACCGCCTTTACTGCCGACTGTCTGGAAAGGAAACCCATCTAGTTTCACAAAGTTAATCCAAAAGATCTATGATTGAACTGTTCGTTTAGTACTGAAAGACGAACAAAAATCTCAGAAAAAAAAAGTATAAATACTTTCTGGGGTTAAAAAATAAACAACTTAGTTTAAATATTGAAATTTACTGCATCCAGTCAAAAGCAGATTTAAATTATGTGCAGAACAGTGTGCAAAAAATGAATTGGGTGTAACATTTCTAACTAAGACTGGCTATATAACATAATTATTGAGTCATGAGTTTTTGATTGCTGAACAAAGAATGTTTTTAAAAGATTTCGACCTCTTGCTCTAGTTAATTCCCTGAATTGTATAAATAATTCTATTGCATTGCTGTTAGCTATTGAATATTGCAAAGGTAAAGAAAATTGATTAGTTTTACTGATATCAATTGTAGAGTCAACAATTATTGCACCGTACTCAGTGACTTTAGTCAACTATTATCTTTGATCGACCTCAGACTGATAAACCCGGAATCATTTTGTATGTCAGGGTTGAAATATTTTGTATTTCAATCACTCTGTAACAAATGTTGCTCCATTTTTTATTTCTTTTAATGATCGCATATAAGTTTCGCCGCGCCATTTCTATCAACGCCTGTGCAGCAGCCAGGGTATTGTTACTAGTACCCAGGCCAAAAGAAGGTATTTAAAGAGTTCCACTTCA
>OZ024745.1:43921778-43941778 GCA_964016885.1 Eledone cirrhosa | reverse complement strand
ACAATCTTCATGATAGCTAGTTAGCAAAACTGAAAATCTGTAATTTAAAAAATATATAAAAACAAATATAAATTCTCGATTAGACATTTTCTTCTGTGGAACATTTTAATGACCTAAACTACGTCTTACTGATTGAATGCAAGGAACCATTTTACTTCAAGTTATTGTTGATAGAATGTTCTCTGCGAATTCAGTTTGGCAAATCAGTTTGACAGTTAAAACAGAAAATTTGAATAATTGTTTCTACTTTTGGCACAAGGCCAGCAATTATTCCAGTGTATTACTGGTATTTTATTTTATCGACCCCGTAAGGATGAAAGGCAAAGTTAACCTCGGCGGGATAATAATGTTTGTTTGAAGGGTTCAGATAGTTTTCACGTACAATTTTCTTTTTTGTACTTCAGAGTTGGTTTGGTGATCGAAGTGTATCGCTCAGAAATTGTTAATTAACGATTTTGTTTCATAGAATTAGGGAAGAAGCCATACACAAGTAAGGGGGCATGTTCTGTGATAAAATACTTCCCTTGAATAATGGTTTCTGATTAAGGTACAAGGTCAACAATTTTGGGGGAGGGGAAAATCGATTAAATCGACTCCAGTGCGTTACTAGTACTTTATTTTATCGACCCCGTAAGGATGAAAGGTAAAGCAACCTCGGCGGGATTTGAACTCAGATTGTAAGGGCCATAACTCTATGCCACAAAGCATATTGTCCGACGCTCTACCGATTCTGCCAGTCCTTTGAATAATGACCTGGCGATAGAGACGTACAAGATATTTTCCATTTGTTTGGTTGGTAAGTAGCGATTTGATTTTTATTTCATTACCTATGTGATCAGGGTAAATCACTTACCCAAGGAATCGTCACATCATCATCATCATAATGAAAACTGTTGCTCACTTGCACACCCACAATCTCTGGTCACTCACGAACATGCACATCAATCTTCCTTCTCCTACGCGCTACACAGCGGTGACTACGTCATAAAGCAATCCACAAGTGAAGACGATAATCGAACCAGTGACCATAACATCACCATAACTTCTCTCGCTACAACTAAATAATTGTTTCTACTTTTGGCACAAGGCCAGCAAATACCCAGTACATTACTGGTACTTTATTTTATCGACCCCGTAAGGATGAAAGGCAAAGTTAACCTCGGCGGGATTTGAACTCAGAATGGCAAGGGCCGTAACTCTATGCGTCAAAGCATGGCGTCTGACCTCGCTACAGGTATCCCATACTATTTCATTAACATTCTCCCCATAAATAAATTGCTTTACTTTAGTATTTCTTTTAACACCAAACTAGCAGAATGGCCCGGCGTTGCTCGGGATTTGCTCTAGGGTTCTTATATATTTGATATATATTTATCCTTATCGAACCTCGTGAAATAAATACGTTTGTTTATATTTTGTTATTGTGTAACGTTATCTATGTATCTATCTAAAAAGAGAAAGACTAAGAATTATAGAGAGAGGTCGCTAAATCGCCTAATGCGGACCCTAGGGCATTGAAAATTTGAAACAAATGTTCTCAAAACACTCAACAGCACCATAAGTATTACATGTGTAAAGTTTGAAAACAATCGGTTGGGTGGTTCTCGAGTTTTAGTGAGCTGACAGACAGACAGACAGACATTCTCTGTTTTAGATATATAGATAATACTTCAGTCTTGAACATCATTTAATCCCATTCAGAGATCAAATACTCTCAACAAAAGAAATGTTCATATAATAAATAGAATGCATCCATACTCATTATAGGTCACATCTACATCAACAAAATTACTAATCTGCACTAGAAAAATACCAGTCTACCTTTCTAAGATATAACAGTAAATGTTTTGCAATTGAAATCCACCAAAAACTTCCTACCCTATCTACATTTCGCCCCAATTATTAACTTGTTAACAGTTCAAACTATCCATTAACCATTTTGATACCAAACCACATGAAACAGCCCTGGATTTATGGTACAATACTGCTCATTTTGAAATGTTTATCCTTATATAAAAACCTTTCATCATAATTCTATTTTAGAATTTTTTCTTAAATATCAGTTTACTAATGAAAAACTTAGTTATTTGATTACATTCCTCCAAATGTTCGGTCATTTTCAAAATGAATTGGAACACACGGCAATGAAAGGTTTAATGATTAACAGTTACTCTAATTCTATCTGTTTAAGCCAAACGTCCTCATGACTTATATCGACTAACTGACTAAAGATATTAGTTTTGACCTGAAAATAGCGATGGAGGACAGGGACATCTGGAGAGGGGAAAATGGAGTTGACCCGGACAATTCGCCCGATCCGATGAGATGAGTAACCCAAAATATTATGGCTATAACTTATTAGTTGATTTTCAGATTAACTAAAAGAAGAAAATAAAAACAACATTCCAATTTAACAACAAACGTGCTTCGAAAGAAAAAAACACCAAGCTTCAAAATATTTTCTTTCAAATTTAAAAACAAACGTTTCCTGTGCTTCCAAAGAAACCTATATTTACAACGAGCAGACACCAGTACTATAAGATGTAGCAACCGACGGCGGCACTTTATAAATAGTCGTACAGGTCAAGGCCTACGATTATATGTATGATATGGTAAAATTGAGTATAAACAACTTCAGCTCACTTAGAAGAAAATTTGGTGTTAACATATCCCATTTATTAGAACTTTCGAAAAACTGGTAAGCACATAGAAAGTTATGCCAGATAATGTCTTTAAGCGTTACTAATCAGCCAAATCAATCTAAATAAATCTTTTCCCGTCTGATATATCAGAAGAATCAACAGCTTCAAGCAAGACTGACAGAAAATGAATTGGGATAACATTACTGACAAAATACGCTAGCTATGAAATGGGGCTAAATATATGTGCGTGCGTGCATGCATGTGAACTTGTGTTAAAATATATATTTTTGTTGTGACTGAAAATAAGTGTAAGCATGCATATATGTATGAATATATGTATGCTTTATATATATATATGTGTACGTGTGTACGTGTGAATGTGCGTGTGTGTATTCGTGTGTGGGGTGTATATTTTATTCCTTTACTAATTCCATCCCATTGGTCGTAGATATGTTGGGACACTTATGCTACTGTTTCTACAGCCCCCATATATGCATACACGCGCGCACACACGCACACACATACACACACATACACACATATATATCCGTATGTGGTTGACGACTGAGAGAAAAGAGTACTCAATACCGAAGAAGAGTTTTAATATTCATTTTATTAAGGCATTTATTATAAATAGTGAGTCTTGTTACCCTGGAGGTTCACCTGCTTATTTCAGGGTCACTATTTAGCATTAATATAATGAATATATATATTATCGATTCCAACCGTGACCATCCCCACTGAAAGTTTCGTGAAATAGTCTTTTAAGACTATACAGAGCATTTGTAGTTTTTCCAAATTGAAGGATGAGTATTTTAAACTTTATCTTATTCTGAGTTAAGGCTTTATTGATTTTTCCCTGGATTTCTTTTTGAATTGAGTTTGAATTATTTTCCCACATCTTACGTTAACTATTTTTCCATTTTGACGTTATAGTCACTTATATTTTATGAAATACTGTTGGCTTCTTGCTCACAATAATTTCTATACTTTTCATTTATATATATATATATATATATATATATATATATATATATATATATATATATATATATATATATATATATATATATATAGAGAGAGAGAGAGAGAGAGAGAGAGAGAGAGAGAGAACGAATAAGAATTGCAGCTTTTTGTGAAACTTTATTTCCTATCACAATTGTTTCTATATCGATCAGCTCGGGTTTGATAAGGCGATCGGATCCCGACTCTTAATCGACACTTCTTCAGATATGAGAGTTTACATGGGTGATCCCATCCATATGTACTAATAGTTGTTTCTACTTTAGGCACAAGGCCAGCAATTACCCAGTGCATTACTGGTACTTTATTTTATCGACCCCGTAACTATCAATGCTAGAACACAGTATATTTGAAAGTTTTGATGTAAATTTTATGTAGATATATCTAGTGTTTTTTTTCTTGTTTTTTTGTTTTTTTTTAATTAGAAGGCTTTCCTAGTTACACAGAAAAATATAAGAATTATCTTTATAGATTTCAGAGGCTAACTACCCCATGATTCCGTGTACGGAGGAATATTGTTATAGCAACGCTATATATATCACACAAGATATAGAAAATAGCTGAAATAGTCAGTCTAATTTTTGTTTGACAAAGTGATTAATTAAATAATAAATATTTATGCTTTAATTTGAAGCATGTGTTCTAGCATAAATATCCGTCGTCGTCGTCGTCTTCTTCTTCTTCTTCCTGAGAGGGTCGTGGGTGCAAACACTCCTCCCAATTGGTCCTGTCTTTTTGCTTAATTGTTTACCTACACCTAACAACACATAGGAGAGATTTCTAGCAGCCAAGCTAGGGAAACGAACTCCCCTCTAAATCGTAAAACAACGCAGCCTTCTAAAATGGTGACCATCTCTCCTAAACAACCGTCTCCAACTGATCCGGTTGGATCTCCAAGTATGACCAGCCAAGTTCATGGCTGTTATCCAACTATCTTGCTCGGGATCTACCCCATGGCCTCCTGTCGGTTGGTTTTGCCCGTAAAATCTGTCCAGCGATTCTTTCCTGGGGCATTCTAACGCCAAACCCATAATATCGGAGCTGTGACCTCTCAATTCGGAGAAGTAGGAGCTCTTTTAACGAAGGGTATTAGTAAGAAATTGTTAGATGGATTAATATGGTTGTTAGATGTAATAACAAGAATAGTTGATTTACTTTATATATAAAGGTTTACTTCACTTCAGTAAAAAAAAAAAACAATAAACAAGTTACCACGAGTTGCGAAGGTTGACAATGGTTATTTTGTTGTTGTTGTTGTTGGTGTTGTTGTTGTTGTGAGGGTGGTGTAGTCTGAGACCAGGAGAGGGAGAGAGTAATGGTCTGTAGTTGACTGTAGACAACTGTGGCCTGTAGATAGCGGTGACCTTTACATAGCTTGTTGCTAGCGTAATGCTCCGATCTCTTTGTATATAAGGTGGGAAAATATAGGCTTTATATACCTGTCGCTTTCTGTCTCCCACCTCGAGGGGATAGCCCACCTATGAACCTGTCCGCACCGAAAGGGTGGTGACCTAGAGTTTGACCTTTAGGTGTCACCCAAGGTTCAAGGCGTGGACAGATTTCGCTACACTCTACCTGGAGTGACTCTCTGATCTCCGAGCTACGCGCGGTTGTATTCACGATTGTATTCTTTCGGTCATTACCTAGGATTCACGACCATAGGTAAGGGTTGACACGAATACAGAATTGAAGATAGTGAGATTGGCTTTTACACCTCCCCACTTCTTCTGATTACCGAATTATTAACCCTTTGTGGTCAATAAAGAAATTCGGGACGCCGTGTGGCGGACCGTTTTGCTGAGCATTTGAGGGACATACGACTCGGTTTGGATACTCCTGTCGCCCGTCATTTCTGTTCTCATGGTCATTCTTCCCTACATGTTTCAGTCCTGGATGTCCTTTGACATCATGGATCACAGGCCTCGCGCACCAGGACTGAACAAAGTCTGATTCACCGCCTTGGATCCTAATCCCCTCTTGGACTCAACTCACCTCCCCAATTTCTCTAATACCCTGTCCATTATCACGCCCCTAGATTCCTATCGCTTTCTCTTGATCATTAACATCTTCTGTTACAACTAATACAGGCCGACTCTATATGATCACTCCACTTTTCCCTTCACTGCTCTGTATACACACATGCACTCCCTTATATTAACATACTTCGTACTTACATGCACACACACTCTTTTACTCACATATACACACACATTTCTTCTTAGCTTCGTACGGACGTATAATAACACACACACACACACACACACACACACACACACACACACACACACACACACACACACACACACACACACACACATGCTTACGCACGTGCACAAGTATAGCTCTTTTTACAAAACGTTTTTTTTTTCATTTCAGGTAGACGCGCTCCATCATCCACTTTTCTAAAAAATAAATCATACACAAAACGCCAGCACCAACAGCAAGAGATGTCAACATGAATGGACCTGTTATTTTTATCTAAAGACATTTTTTCCAATTCCAACCCGCCCGTCCCCTCAATCTATCTTATTTCTCATTCTTTCTTCTGATGAAGGACTAGCGTCCGAAACATTAAGATCCTCTTCCTGCTATTTCAAGCGTTAACCTAATATATCCCTTTCACATACTGTACCGATTGTGTTGTTATTTTTGTTCACCTTTTACACACACACACATATATATATATATATTAATTGATTGATTGATTGATTAGTTATCTATAAATATTCCTTTCTTGTCCAGCGTCCGTGGTGTTTTATAGACGCTGGCAATAAAAATGGTACTGATGTCGCTGATATTATGGTAATAAATCGACCACAGTCCCTGTTGAACCCAGAACGGCTAAAAATGGAACAATAAATATTTGACCACAGACAATAGATGTCAACAGATGAGTATGCACTTACACTGAGATAATGGAAACTGACTGAGGCAGAACTGATAAAGCTTAATAAATTGGCTGTCAACACTTAGATTTATCAAAACATCCTAGAGTTTATAAAATTCACACAGTCCCACTCCAAAGTGTCTGCAGTTTCCCATTAATATTCAAACAATATGCTAGACTGGCCAAATAATTTGTGGTATATTTGGACAAGGAGTGTCATCGACAAAAAGGTGGAACAGAATTGTTATCGCTACAAAGATACTTGGCATACCGTCGGAAACAACCGGAAGCTTTTAAACCACATTATCACTATTAAAGTTCAGGAAACATATAGCGTTAGGAATTGTCGTTCCTTGTTTTGATAAGAAACTTTTCCAGAGATAAAATGAACTGATGTTTATAAACAAGTTTGTAGTTGATGATTAAAATTATTCACAATAATCTCTATATATATAAACGAAAATGTCTGTCTGTATATAGGCGATGTTTCCATTCGATTTTATTCGAATTTGATACATAGATTATTTAGTTCCCGGAGCATGTCAAAATATAGTTTGAAACTTGCTCTTCTCTAAAATAGCAGAGTTCTGGGGCTATTTAAAGACAGCTATATTGATGAGAGAAGGGAGTCTTTATTTACAGTGGCGAAAGGTTTGCCGGGCAACGACGGGCTTTTTTGCTAGTATGTAACAAAATATAAATAAAATGTGAAAATATATTTTCAATTTAAGTGAGAAAACTGAATTGAAATTTGTTTAATCATAGACTAGATAGAGTGTCGAACAAAATATCAACCGTTGTTTTAATCAACAACAGAGTGTTTACATGGTCACTCAACCTACTAGACGCAACAGTCAAATCTTTTTCAACTTATATCCTCTTTAAAATAGAAAAAACATTAGCTAATGTAGTTATAAATATACTGTATTTGAAAATAACATTGAAACGCCCTTGTTAATAGATATGTTTATTAGGGAAATATATAATAATCACTATTGCGACCATTTGGATGAGTCGTTTAAACGTTAGATAGAATGATTTGCAGTATCGGTTCTGAATCTCTGCACTCTGAGTTCAAATCCTGCGGAGGTCAACTTTGCCTTTCATTTTTTCGAAGTCAATAAAAAAAAGGAACCAATTCAATACTAGAATCGATTCTATCTCTCTCTGGGGGAAATTAGCTGTGTTCAGACTTGGAAAGATGGGCTCTGTCTTTTTTTTTAATGCCCCCCAACACCCCCACCCCACGCCATATGTGCCTACGACTCCACCAGGAATTACTGGTAGAACAAAGATATTAATTATTAATTTAGGAAGAAATCCAGCCATTATGGGGAGTGGAAAATCGAGTATATCGACCCCAGAAATGTAAAAGTCAAAGTAATCTCGGTGGGATTTCAAATCAGAACGTAACAGGGAGGAACAATTACTGCTATGCGTTTGTCCAACGTTCTAACAACTCTGCCAATTCACCGCGCCCTTTTCTGTTTAATCCATTGAATATAATCTATTTCTGTTTAATCCATTGAATATATTTATAGTTTATTCAATGTCATTGGCGACAATATGAATCAGATAAAATTGTTTTCTAAGAAGTAATTTCAAGGCAAATACCAATCAGGTTAATCGATGACAACCTGTTTTGACATGTATGGCTGTTGTTGTGAATAGAAAAGAATGTTAACTATTTCATGTTATTGCAAGACGCCATTGCAGTAAACAAGGTGACGGGGCGTCAGCGTGCAGAATCAGGTAAAGCGGCGAGCAAAATATATTGTGACATTTGGGGTGGCGTATTGGCAAAGTGGTTAAAGGGTTGGACAAAATACCTTGCTATGTTTGTTCCAGCTCTCTACGCTCTGAGTTCAAACTTTGCCCAGCTCAACTTTGTCCTTCTTCCTTTCGGGATCAATAAAATAAAATACCAATCATGTGCAGTGGATTAGGGGAATTATTAGATGGTAAAACGAAGTATCTTGCGATATTTGTTCCAGCTTTTTGTATTCTGTTCCAATTCCACTGTGACCTGCTCTGGTGGTAGACTTAATCTTTCACCTGGTTTAAAACTAATATCTGGTCCTTGAGTGGTAGGCTTAATCAGTTGCTTAGATTAACACCACAGGTTTTGAGTGGTAAGCTTAAACTGTCACCAAGTTTAACATTACCACATGGCCCTTAAATGGTAGTCTTAATCAATCGCTTAGTTTAACACTACCATATAGCCCTTAAATGGTAGACTTAATCAATTGCTTAGTTTAACACTACTATATGGTCCTTAAATGGTAGACATAATCTGTTACTAAGTTTATCACGACCATAGACCCTTGGGTGGTAGACTTAATCTGCCACCTAGTTTAACATGACCCTTGAGTAGTAGACTTAATCTGTCACCTAGTTTAACACTGCTATCTGGCCCTAGGGTTATTTTATCATAATTCACTCTGTTTTAAGGATTTGGGCCTGGTCTCCGAGTTGAGGCTACCTATCTGCTCCTCCCCCTTTCTTCTATTCTAGGAGACCCGGAAAAATATCATAGATACATCTCTTTCTTCTATCATTAAACGGTCAAAAAATTATATTTGAATTCAAATCTCGACAGCGTCGTCTTCTCTTTTCATCCTTCTGTTGGAGTCGTAGAAGCATATTAAACCCAGTGGAGCCCACCCACTCTCCAAGTCTGAACACAGCTGTTGGAGTCGTAGAAGCATATTAAACCCAGTGGAGCCCACCCACTCTCCAAGTCTGAACACGGCTGATTTCTTCCAGTGAATGAGAGATATACTGATAGAGAGGAAGTGAGAAATGATAGAAAGGAAATATCGAGCCCAGTACTTGACTGCTACTTTATTTATCAACCCTAACAAGATGAAAGGAAACGTTGATCTCGGCAGGATTTGATTTGAACTCATAGAGCAGAGGACCGGAACGAATACCGCAAAACATTCTGTCTCACGTTCTAACAACTCTGCCAATTTGCAACCCTTGCGTCACTACATGTGGTGACGGTCGCCAAGAAAGATGCTCAGAGATTGTGAAGCATAATAATTGTAAATGTTTTCGTGGTTTTAAATACGTGTTGTTCAAGAGAGGGTGAGGTTTCCTTGGTATGTGGAGTGATTGTATCTTTGTGTTATTGGAAGAGACAAATAACTCAGTTTATCGAGGCAGTGCAGGTTCCATGCGGGGTCCATATCGCATGTGGATGATATCTGTGGTTAAGGAAAAGTTAAGGAGAAGAGAACATTGTCAGAAGTGATAGCAAGCAAGTCGTTAATGTAGAGGAGGAAGACTATCGACGACATAACTGGGCCTTAACCCTTTAGCATTTAAACCAGCCATATCCGGCCAGAATTCTCTCACCTCTTTCTGTTCAAACTAGCTGTAACTAGCCGCTCATACTGATGTTAAGGTATTGTTCTCAAAATAAATAATATCAAATCTCATAGATTTAATATTATGTGAGCTAATTATGTGAGGTAAAGCCTTTACCGTGAAAATATAATAGTGAATATAGAGTAATGTAAATGGTAAAGTGTTAAGTCACACAAGATTGAATAGGGAGTGGCCCAGAAACCCCTCCGTCATCTCACTGAAACAGCTGTAATCCAATAGTAATAATTGTTTCTACTTTTGGCACAAAGCCAGCAATTACCCAGTGCATTACTGGTACTTTATTTTATCGACCCCGTAAGGATGAAAGGCAAAGTTAACCTCGGCGGTATTTGAACTCAGAATGGCAAAGGCCGTAACTCGTTGCTGCAAAGCATGGCGTCCGACTCTCTACCGATACTGCCAAATCTTTATCAGGTGACAGTATTTCCTGTTGTCCCAGAAACAATGCCACTCCTAATATATTTCATTACTATACTTGTTGATATTGAAACTAGAACACACACTCATTTAAATGATTAAGAAACATATATTTAATTGCCTAATTAATAAATAATGACAAGTTTTTTTTATGTTTATATTGCGTTCTCTCTATTTCTATCTCCATATGTACCTTATAAACGATCGTTGACGTTAACAAATATGTTGCTCTATTTTGAAAGTGTGCCCAGTACAATGGATATTCTGGATACTTATTCACTTTCTTGTGTATGTGTGAATGTATACATGTGTGTGTGTGTGTGAGAGAGTGTGTGTGGCTGGGTGGATGTGCATGTGTGTATGTGTGTGTGTGTGTGTGTGCATGAGTGTGTGTGCGCGTGTCTGTGTGTGTGTGTATGGATGTGTGTGTATGTATATATCTGGATACTTATTCACTTTCTTGTGTGTGTGAATGTATACATGTGTGTCTGTGTGAGAGAGTGTGTGTGTGGGTGGGTGGATGTGGGTGGGTGGATGTGCATGTGTGTATGTATGTGTGTGTGTGTGTGTGCATGTGTGTGTGTGCGTGTCTGTGTGTGTATGCATGTGTGTATGGATGTGTGTGTATGTATATATCTGGATATTTATTCACTTTCTTGTGTGTGTGTATGTGTGTGTGAGTGTGTGTGTGTGTGCATGCGTGTGTGTGCATGTGTGTGTGTATATGTGTGTGAGTAAGTGGGTCCGTGCGTGTATATAAGCTAGTTGCTGATCATCAAGTAGGCCGTCGAGGAAGATTTTACTGGAAGTAGTAACAGTCAGAAGGTGAAGGAAGCCAGGAAGAAAGTGAAGTTATTTGGTAGATTGTGGTCGTTCTTATATCCTCGGAGACTTCCGGCGTTCTTGGCCCCGGGACCACATCCCTACTCACTACTATTGGGACGGAGTTTACTACTCGAAAGAGTGAGTTCCGAGAGTTGGAATAGCTATTCCAACATGTCTCCTTCCCATCCCCCGGAGCAACGTTTCCTCCATTCTGTCCTCCGCTGTGACCACGAGGCGGCCTACACATGGGCTTCCACACACCAGGGAACGCTCCCCCCCCCTCCCCCCTCCCCATCACTGAAGTAGTGATGCTGAGTTGTAGTATCACTGAATTTAATGCTCTCTGCTCTGATACGCTATGGTGGTTTGGCAGTATCGGTGGAGGGTCGGACGCCATGCTTTGCAGGATAGAGTTTATGATCTGAGTTCAAATCCTGCCAACGTTAGCTTTGCCTTTCATCCTTATAGGTTCAATAAAATAAAGCACCAGTAATGCACTGGGGTATTTGCTGGTCTTGTGCCAAAAGTAGAAACATTATTATTATGTTGTGTTATTTAGACCCTAGTGGCCAATAAAGAAATCATTATTACTATGTTATTTAAGGGCGGTGGATTGGCAGTATCGGTAGAGAGTCGGACACCATGCTTTGCAGCATAGAGTTATGGGCCTTTATGATCTGAGTTCAAATCCCGCCGAGGTTAACTTTGCTTTTCATCCTTACGGGGTCGATAAAATAAAGTACCAGTCACTCACTGGGGTCGATTTAATCGACTTTCTCCTCCCCCAAAATTGCTGGCCTTGTGCCTATATAAGAAACCATTATTATTATGTTATTTAAGGGCGGTGGATTGGCAGTATCGGTAGAGGGTCGGACGCCATGCTTTGACGCAAAGAGTTACGGCCCTTTACGATCTGAGTTCAAATCCCGCCGAGGTTAACTTTGCCTTTCATCCTTACGGGGTCGATAAAATAGAGTACCAGTAATGTACTGGGTAATTGCTGACCTTGTGCCAAAAGTAGAAACAATTATTATTATGTTATTTCGCTTGGTTCTATTCTGTTTCTCTGTTGTAGAGAGAGAGAGTGAGCTCGTCTGATAACACTGTGTAACAAAACAAAAAATGTTTTTCTCTGTTCCTGGCTTGTAATCACTTTATTTGTGTTGCTTAGGTCCCAAATAAATATAAAAAATGCTATTAAACAGTTAAAAGTTTGGGTTTGTAAAAATTCTAAGCTATTCACTAGAATTATTTGTATGCTGGATTTTACGTTGTATGTAAGTTTAATTTGCTTATGTTAAATGATTTTTTTAATATATGTTTCAGGTTAAATTAAAATTATAAAATAAAGAGTAATACCTAAAGAAAATTATAAAAGTGCAATAAATTATAAAATTGTTAAAAGGTGGATTAAAGAGATTTATTGATACTGGATTTTCGCACCCTGAATAAAGGGTAAGTTGTGTTTTAAGCATTCGTCTCCAGGATGAAGTAGTGGAACTTGGTCAAGGAGGAAGTGCAGGTGACAAGTCAGAGAAGTCGACACGAACTTTTCTCAGGTTTTTACACTCTTAGGGATGGCCTCTGCTTCTACCATGACGTGTCTGGACTGTTTGACGTTATTGGGGTGCCATTTGTGCCCAAGGAGTGGCGGCTATTTATAGACAGCTCCACCACAAGTTTGAAGGCTGTCCTCCTCCACAATGGAAACAAGTTCCCGACACTGCCCCTAGCTCATTCAGTCTGCCTGAAGGAAGATTACTACAGTGTGAAAGTCCTCTTGGAAGCTCTACAATACAACCAGTACAATTGGGAAATCATTGGAGACTTCAAGATGGTGGCTTTCTTGCTTGGACTCCAAGGAGGCTTTATCAAATTCCAATGCTTCCTCTGCCTTTGGGACAGCAGAGCCACCTCTGACCACTACAAAGAAAGAACTGGGAGCAGCGAACAGAATTTGTAGTTGGGACCCGGAAAGTCATGTGGGAGCCACTGGTTGATCCCAGGATTGTGCTCATGCCGCCACTGCACATTAAGTTGGGATTGATGAAACAGTTTGTGAAGGCTCTCAACCAAGAATCAGCCGCTTTTAAGTACCTTCTTGAGTTCTTCCCCAAGTTATCTGAGGCCAAAATCAAAGGTGGAATTTTTGTTGGACCTCAGATAAAGAAGGTGTTTGAGTCTACCGAGTTCTCCAATAAGCTCAATTGGATTGAGAGAACAGTATGGAACTGTTTCAAAGCAGTTGTTAAGGGCTTCCTGGGCAACTACAGAGCTGAAAACTACCAGCAACTGGTGCAGGATCTGATAAAGGCTTTTGGTGCCATGGGATGCAGGATGTCGCTTAAACTCCATATGCTGGACGCTCACCTGGAAAAATTCAAGGACAATATGGACGCCTACTCAGAAGAACAAAGCGAACGATTCCACCAAGATGTGAAATAGATAGAGCGGAGGTACCAGGGCCACTACAATGAAAAAATGATGGGGGACTATATCTGGGGCTAGTGCGGGAATGCGATCTGGACTACAACCGCAAATCCAGGAAATCCAGTCATTTCTGACGTGTATAAGTTGCTTTATAAGTGTTATTTGTTTTTACTTGTTTGCTTTTGATAATCTTGTGTAATAAAATAAATATATACTCTGTTGATTTAATTATATGAACTGATAAATTTTTTTAAAATGTGATTTTCTTGAAAAATATGAAAATTTCGAAATATCAAACTCCTGACCACAAACCCAAACTTCTAATTAAATAATAGTGTTTTTTAAAATAATAATGGGATATAACAAACCTGTAAATGACACCTAGAACCGGGGAACAAAAAATATGTTACACAGTGTAATGTGTGAAGTCTTAATAGCTTAATCTTCTGCAACTCATTTTTGCTGAATCTGCAGGGAAGGACATCAATGTGCAGGTCTGATAATTTGGGTATTAATCCTAGCGCTTCTATTACCACAGGGATAGTGTTTATGGTCATCCTCCACATGCAGTAGATCTCTATTTTTAGGTTTTTATACTTTGACAGTTTTCCATTGTTTTTTTACAGATGTATTCTTATCAGCTGGTACAGCAATATCTATCAGGCTACATGACCTATCTGCTTTGTTTTCATGATGACATCTGGTCTATTGGCAGCAATTTGTCGATCGGTTATCTTTGGCATGGATGTTGCCATTTTTCAAGACTGTTTTTTGGTTGATGTTCGTACTATTTGTCGGAGATTTGAGTGTCATGAGATCGGCAGAGCTTCCTGGGCACAAATTTGGCAATGCGGTTGTCTTTTTGTGTAATCGATTTTTGCCAGCTCTAGAACATGTCTGGCTTGTAAACGTAAAGCTCGTAGAGCAGATCATCCAAACCAGTGACCCTCGTGCATCCAATCATCGCCTCCCTTGTCTCGGCGGCTTTCGTGATCGAGAGCTGCGGCAGGCCTTCGAGGTAGGTACTAAAATTCATCCTGCGATCCCGAACAGTTGAGCGAAATGTTGCTGAAAAGCCGCACACATCTGCTTGGGATCGAGTAACATACGTCCGTTGCGGCCCGCCAAAGACTGGATTGAGGCTTTGTTGCTACGCCACGCCCCCATCATGTGGGCCCATCGAACGGCTTCGTCCCCTCCTGTCTAAGAGCACACGCCCTAGCTCTTACAATGCAGCCTTCGTGCTTTGCGTTGAAGAATTAGTCGAGAGCCTAATTAGTCGAGAGCCTAATTAGTCGAAGTACATCAATTGCATTGCCTTTCTTGAAAGCCTCTTCTAGATTTCTATCTCTAGTATAGTTTTCTCTATCGTTACTCCTGTACTAAACCCTATCGATACTACTCTAATTGCCCTTTTCAGTACAAACCACCATTTTTGTTGACGATTGCTCCCATCAACGTCCGCTTAACTAATTCACTAACCCGGTCTCTGCAGGCTTTGCGCACCGGAAAGGATGCGTTCAGCTTCCAGTAACTGTCCCTGTTTATGAAGCCTATCTAAGTCGATTGTACAGATCACCAATTTGTGGTCTGTGCAGTCGGCTACTTTGAAATGTGGACTGCTTATGACAGCTTTATCTATTTCTCTACAAAATACTCTATATAGATACGACCTGGATGACTCGATACGGTTTGTTCAAGTCTACATTGGCACACCCGGGAAATCCAGTCGGTAGCTGTTAAACAATTTGAAATGTCTGAGAATGTTTGTTAATCTTTTACATCCTCCCCTTATCTACTAGCCCCACACAGTTCCAGTGTGCGTCTAAGAGACCGTTCCAGTCGCTCACTAACACGAATGAGTAGGACGTTTATAAAAAGGTCTCGAAATGCCTCAAAAAATCTTACCTTCTGGGTCCAGTAAGATGGTCCGTACCGTGAGATCCAAGCCTTTCCGAAACAACACCGTCTCCAGATCCCTGGTGGCTTGGAGATGCATACACCTCGTAGCCACCAAAAATGGATGCGAAGGCTCGTGCCTCAGAAATTCTGATCTAGCTGATGGGCAGCACATGTATGTTCAGTAACCTGAGGTCGTTCATCAGGTGACCCTCCTTCGAAGACGACCCCAAGCCACGTGTATTTATACTGCCTATTTTGAGTAAGGTCATGTTTGATAAAGTGGAGGAAAAGTGAGAAAAGGTTACTTATCCTGGTCGTGTGGAGGAGGGGGGAGAGAGGGAAATGGAGAAACTATCCAAATATAAAGATCTGGAAATAGAAATAACCCGAATGTGGGCGATGAAAACAGAAACATTCCCTATAATGATAGGTGCTCTAGAAATGATAGAAAAATAAAACACGGAGACAGATACAGAACCCTAAGCCACGGGACTTACAGATATACAGGGCACAGAAAATAGCCTTATTAGGCTCTGTACACACATAGTGAAGAGTACTCATAATACAATAGAAATAAGACCACCAAAAACAACACTGCACATATCCAAGGCACACAAAGCTGTGCTTTGTAATATTATCACAACACGCAAAAAAAAAAAAAAGAAATAATAATAATATAAACGTGAATGGGTTATAACCCCCGATAAAAAGGTAGTAGAAAAAAATTATTTGTATCTGAATGATTGGAAAATATGTTTCATAATTAAATTAGCATTTGCGGAAATATAATCTATCGTAGATATTAACATTGTCTCTACTTAAATCGCGACTGAACATTTTAGTAAACTAAATAAAATAAAGTGCGACTAACTGTTAACGAATTGTGGCGAACATTTATGGCATGCTGCATACTTGATTTTGTACTTTATGAGTAATGTTTCCTAACAAAACTGCACAAAGATTACATACGATAAAGGTTGGACAATGCTACTTAAGTTTTTAAAAAACACACAACAAAAACAGACAAAACGAACGCAAAAAACTGACCATTACATGTCTCCGTATAATTCTTTTTTCATTTTTATTTTTTTTATTTTTTGAAAAATCAGATTGCATTATTATGAAGATCAATGTTGCAGAGCATAGACGCAAACTTGCAATAGGTGTACTTGTTAATATGACTGCCATTAACTTAGCTATCTACCATTGACCTGTTATTTTGTTACCTTGACTGACTGGCTGGGAGTGACATGTAATACACACTCCAGTAGCCAAACACAAAAGGAGAAATATTTACCTCTGAAAATAGTTTAGACTTGAATCACAACACTGTTAAGAAAAGAAAATCTGTTATTAAATTGGATTAATACCAATTCACGAGAAAGCAATAAAAACTGCCCTGTGGGCATTTAAAACTTGTTTTCTATAAACAGTTATGATTGAAGCGACTACGAAATCTGAAGAAATACTATATACTATAATTACTATATGGGTTTTATTTTTATTACCGGATATTATATTTACTAGCAGAAGAACCGACCTTCGGGAGGTCTTCTACTACCATATCTAGTGTGCATATATCTACACATATATATATGCATATAGATATGATATGTAGATTGAAAGGTAAATTGACAATATCTTCTTATTTCTGAGAGGAGAGTCGTGGGAGCAGAGTCCTTCTCAAACACGCCTTCCACACACACACACACACACACACACATATATATATATATATATATATATATATATATATATATATATATATATATATATATATTGTACCAGCACACGCCTTGTTTCTGCAAATTGGCCGACTTTATATAAAGTACAGCCACGAAATTCATCACCCAGAATTAGATGAAGGTGGGCGCGATTTTCTGTATTTTATATAATCTCGATGTTTCAAATTATATATAATTTTATTTTAATACATTTATGCTTCGAAATGGTTTTGATTCAGTTTGTTTACATAACAGGGACGGTGGAACTGGGGTGGGGGAGCAGGGAGGTAGGGGGAAGGGTGGGAACATGGCTTCCCCAATAATTATATTTTTCTCCCCAAGCCACCAAAACAGACATCTATTTATATATGCGCTACAATTTATGTACATGTTATGTAGAAATAGATGGGCGAGATAGATATAGATATAGAGAGGGGGAGTGTTTGGTGGTAATTGATATAGAGAGGAAGGTTGGGAGAGTGTGTTGTATATTAGATATAGAGAGGGGGAGAGTTTGGTGGTAATTGATATAGAGAGGGGTTGGGAGAGACTGATGTATGGTTGATGTCGAGAGGGGGAGAGTTTGGTAGTAATGAATACAGTGAGAGGATTGATAGAAATAGGTATTGATAGATATAGAGAGCGGTATTGGAAGAGAGTTCCGTGTGGTAGTGTGTGTTTTTGGTAGTTTCTCCCCAAACTACCAAAACACACATCTATTTGGATATATGCGCTACAATTTATGTACATGTTATGTTTATCTCATATCGAAGTTTTCTGATCATTTTAGAGTGCAAAGAGCAAAACTAATCACTACAACTAAATTAACCAAATTTGTACCCCACCATTTCAGAAATACTTCCACCGCCCCTGCATAATATAACAGTAAATAACAACAAATTGAGATGATATCAACAGCATTAATATCAAATCTATTATCTAAATTCTATAAAATGAATGGTAGCTATCCTGCAGTTAAACGCAATTATAAATGCTGTGGTTGTTTATACTTAAAAAGGAAATCAGTTTGAGGCTGAATTTTGACAGCCAATTAAAAACAAAATTCTATTTTCTTAACAGTAACATACAAATATTTAACTGTTGCATTAAACTGATGTATCATTATATCAGTACATTGTATTATTATATCAATTATATAGCGATATATTTTCATAAGAAGGAAATTCTATTTATACTATATAATACGACTGCACTGGTCCTGTCCGTTTATTGAATTAATATCTTAAACAGAGTTTGTCTGCTTGGGGGTTAAGAAAAATATACGATCCACAAAATAGGTCCCAAATGCTAAATACTGGGGAAAAACATAAAATTATTTTTTTAGAAACAAACAGAGAGTTTCTTATGCAGTTTTTCCCAAACCCAATGAATGCACTCAGTGTGTAAAACAACTAGAATATGAAGAGTAAAGCGGACAGTTAAATAATTGTTGGCATATTACGTTTACAGATGTACTATGTTTAGCTTCATTGCAATAATGTTTGGTTCCAGTGTATTCTTGGGGGAGATTAGACAGAACATCATAGTTGCTCACACAATTGATGAACAAAATTCTAATATAATTCCGAAAGAGCGATAAAAAGTTAAGTGATATATCTATCTATATACTACTAAAACTCTGTGATTGTGAGCTTGTCTGTAATTTAATACAGCCAAAACGGCGCATAATGGGAAAATACTTTGAAAGGAAGTTGCCCCAGAAATGAGAACACAAATGGAATAAAACAAGTTTCGCGTAAATCGGAGCACGGGTTCCCAAGATACGGGTTTTTTGGGGGGTCCCTTCATAAATAGAGAGAAAGATAGAGAGAAACAGATAGTAGTTGTGAGAGAGTACACTGAAAGAGTGGTAGAGAGAGAGAGAGAGAGAGAGAGAGAGAGAGAGAGAAAGAGGCGGGGAAGAATCGACCCCAATACTGAACTGGGACTTTATTTATCGACATTTAAAATATGAAAGGCAAAGTAGACACATCTGAGACCATATATATATATATATAACGAAGGAAATGTGGTAAGGAACCAGGTGGACCATAACGCACCAAAGTACTCAATACTTAGGGTAGTAGAGTGGGTAATGGGAACGAGTAGGACCCCGACGGCTGAGCTCAAGCCGTATCGACGGCTAATTCCAGAATTAGCCGTCGAAACGGCTTGAGCTCAGCCGTCGGGGTCCTACTCGTTCCTATATATATATATATATATGTGTGTGTGTGTGTGTGTGTCTGTGACCAGTGTATATAGGTTACAGACACCCATATATATATATATATATATATATATATATATATATATATATATATATATATATATATATATATATGTATATATGTATATAGATACATATATATACACATACGCACACACACACATATATATATATATATATATATATATATATATATATATATATATATATATATATATATATATATATATATATATATATATATATATATATATATATTTTTTTTTTTTTTTTGAAAGAAGGAAAAGAATTACTTCACTTGTAGTTCTAAATAATTTGATTTAATTTTATAATATTATAATATGAGTTGGTAGATCTAGTAAGTTCTTTAAGTTCTGTGGGAAGATTTTTAAAGATTCCTGGTTAACTTTCCTGGAGAACTTTCTCGCATTTGTCGGTGACGATTGTCAAACTGAGATCAGGTTGTGTTGTGATGTGTGACTCTATATATAAGAGATATATGGATGTGTCTGGGGGTGGATGGGGTGTTA